>BMAO01039231.1:0-315910 GCA_019973975.1 Trichonephila clavata
AATTTTCCTTGATTCCATTTCATGTAAAGAACGCTGTTTCTGCAAATACATTTACTATACACAAAATAATAAACATAGAGAAATATAAACGTATTACGCATTCAGATTTTAATTATTCATACTGTTTAAAAAGTTATTTACACAAAATTCGTATGTAACTAACTTAACTCAGTGGCAAACAGCCCATGAGAGCTAAGGCCTGCTGTGCCCATCTCAGTATATGTTACCTTGAGCCCTGAGGTGCATGGGCATGTTCCGGACAGGTAGTCAGTTCAATGAAACTCTGTGTTAAGTTCCTGCCAAGCTTGGCGCTCATTTTATCGACACTGAAGGGATGAAAGGCTGAGTCAACCTTGCCCAGCACGGGGTTTGAGCCTCGGACCTGTGGTGAGGAAACGCGATGCACTAACCACTCAGCCACTGGGCTTCAACTCGTATGTAAATATGCAAATATAAAATTTGTCAACTATTCAAATGAGAAGTTGTGTACAACCGACGCATTACAATGGATTATGCATTCATGTGTGAGGAGCTTTTACTGAAAATTCTACATTTACTAAACAAAAATACATCAAAGCACCTGAAAATAATAAGGTTTTTAAATACATGCTATTCTTAAATCTAAAAATTTATTTACTAAAAATCAAAATAATATGAAAGGATTTTACTGTTTTTCCTATTCTTCTTATACCTCTCCAAACTAGAATCTCATTCATTAAAAGCAAACAACTGAGAAAAAAAGGGGGGCGGGATGTTTATTTTCCCCTAACTTTTAGGCATGAAGTGTTTTATAAAAGCTTGATTTACATACTTTTACTCACGTTATCTTACAGAGGAATTTACTTAATGAATAAAACATTTTATGTGCCGCTGTGTTTATATTTTATTATGATACAGCTTGAAGTTTATTATATATTATTTATTATTTGTTACTTTAAGTGTCTAAGTCATATAGTAAAAATTAAATATTTATAAATCTCTAAAGAAATAAAATCTAGCTGATATGTGATTTTTAAAATAATGGCATTACGCTGTAATATTATATTGAATGCTTGTTATTCTGACTGAAAAGGAAACGAATGATTCAAATTTTAAAAAAAGTTTTTAAGTCCTATTTATACTAACTATAACGACCAATCTATAACTATTTAGTAAATTATATTAAAAAAAGGCATGAATGATGAATATGATATTGATCATGCATTAAAAATGCATCAACGTAATGCTTTGCATTTTGTTTTTCAACATTTTCAATACTTTAACTAAAAATATAATTACATGCCATTATACCTTGTACAATTCTGTTCAAAAATTCGCTGACAGAAATTAACTATTTCGTGTTCAGTACTTTTAATATACTTAATGAAGTAAAACGTATACATGCATAGAATAGTACCATTTATAATTTTAAAATTAGAAATAAATTTTTAATGGCACGTGAATTTCAAGCTTTTATGTGAATCTAATATGAAAAGTAATTTTCCTCATTCACATTGCACATCATTTACAATAGCGCAGTTTAATGTAGCTGACATTTTTACTAAACATAAAATTTCATATATTTTTATGTTTTTAAATGGTGTAGAAAATGTATGCTTCGCGGCTCTATAAATAAAAGGAAAGCATTCGTTTCATTCTAAAATTTGTTCCAGTTCAAGTATTACCTTTGTTTTAGCAATTTCTTACACCTATATATTTTGACCATATTTTATTTTAATATTTAAAAGCGAAACAAATTTATTTTATATTTTTGATTTCCAACTTCTCCATAAAAAATAAAATTTATACATAGAAATATGGTCGATATAAAGAAAGTTAAATGCATTGTTCATTAATTAATACTGTTCACAATTTTGAAATTTATTAAATACTAAAGAGGAGGTGTAAATCATCCACTACTCAGGACCTCACAACCCCTATTGTACAAATTATACAACCGTTTATACTCATTGTTCAAATTGTAGAACTGCAATTTACATGTATTATGTAGTTATATTTTTTTCAATATATTGTAAGCAGAAAAAAAATTTCAAGTCTTCTTCTCCCATTTTAATTTTTCTACATTGTCATTTTGAGCAACCAAGTCCACATCCTTTTGGACGACTTGATGGACATGTTAGCGATCATATGGATGTTTTTGGAAATTACTGGAAAAATCTATTAGGCTGATTCCGAAAAAGTCCTAGAAGGTGGGAAGACCCCTAGGCAAATCGTTTTCTTGGCGCCCATCTTAAAAATCAATCTTTTATTTATCTCAATGATTGTCATCTCGCTTCCTCTAACTTCCCTTGTCTACTCGCAGACCTGGCTACATGTGGAAAGAACTAACAATCAGTCGGCATGATTCACTCCAATTCATTCTACAAATATCAAGCAAGCACAGAAATAATCCACCAGAAGTTTGATCAGTGTTGCAGAGCGTGAAGGTGAGATTCGTTAACCTGGGATCTGTTAACCCTATTATGGACCCTCAACTTGACTTAATGATAACAATTATACCAGTATCAACTACGCCGCACACTAATTGCCAAACTTCTATTTAAATAATAGATCACGATACCTGTACTCTGTAGAAGTTCTACTGTTGAGGCCTTGAACGGTAATCTTTAACTGGATTCGATCACCTCCGAGTGATCCTCTCTTGGAATTCTTCAATTGATGAACTTAGATTTGCACTTAATATATTCACGGTCCTCCACTCACCAACTAACTCTCAAAACTCGTGAATACAGAATTTATATAATATACTCAATTTGCATAATCACGTTTTCTTCCTTCGGTGAAAGTTGGTCGGTAAAACTATTTTCCCAGAAGAGTCCCCAAGGGGTTAGTCATAGACGCGTATAGATCCGTCACACCCTTTTTAATTGTCTGCAATATGATTGTGTGTTTTCTTAACACTATTTGTAATTTTAGTGATTGTAAAATTTGAAGTAATGATGTTAAATCAGATTTTGGATCTAAATAAGAATAATTAATTTTAGAATGTTGATACATACACACACATAAAAGCATAGTAGAAAATGATGTAATTTATTGCTAATGAATAGTTAAAAACACACACATACATCATATATTCATTTGGGTATGACTTTTTGTTTATCTATGGTTAAAAGAAAAACTTCAAAACAAAAAACACCCGAAACAGATATGATTATGGATTGCTATACCGGGATACCGAATACCGGTATTTCGAGCCTTTTGTACAATTTTGTAGTATCGGTATTTACAAGTTTAAATACCATTTCTCGGTACTTACTAGAATTTTTTTAAATTGTCTCCACTATATGTTCAGAAAAAAAGACTAACCAATTCAAATTTGATCAATCTAAATTTTCTTAAAATTTTTACCCACAAGTCTATCCACATTCAGAAGAATTCCATGCAGTTATCGAAGATGTGACACTAATGTCGATAGGGAAAAGGAATTGTCCCTTGAACAAAAATTAGAATTAGCAATAACTAAAAACATTTCAACACACCAAAATACAGTACAGAAATCAACTATATCCAAAACCATCCGACGAGAAATCGATTTATTTGAAGATGAGTGATTTAGAGGTAAATACTTGGAAAAAGTACATCGCGCCTTGCTAACAGTACCACCAATTAGCGTAGATGTCAAAAGAGCGTTTTCGACAGCTCTTAATTTTTGCACAAAATTACGGTCCAGGCTTAATGTGTGTGGCAGTACTGTTGATGCATTATGTTTTTAAAGATGATTTTCCAAAATTTTGTAATAGTACCACAGACTGAATGGTGATATTTACACTTTTTTGTGATTTAAATAAATAAGATGTTCATTTATTTTTTTTTAATTTGTTTTGTGATTCTTTATATACTGTTATAATTTATAAGTTACAATTTATTTTTTGCTATACTTACACTCTCTAATAAAACTGGCAAATAAAACAAAAAAATACCTGTGTTTTCTTTTTCTAAAATTTCCCGGGGTAAAAACCGGTATCCAGGTATTAAGATCTAAAAAATGCAGAATACTGGCATTGAGCTTTTGGCCCGATATGGCAATCCCTAGATATGATATAAATGCAAATTTCGAAAGAAAATGAATGTCTTCATTTGTTGACAAAATATGGAATTCAATGAACTCATGGGGATTTTCATATTTTGCAATCAAGACGCCAGGAGCAAGAATGGCAATCTAAATAACAAATTCCATATTTTCAAGCAGTAGATGTAGATTCCAATTTGCAATGCTAAGGTTGGTTTTGTTTTGGTACAGACAGCGGAATTCCGTATAAGTTGTAAAGTTTACCGAGGAAACTTCATTAGTTTGTTCCTTATAAATTTGAGATTTTTTTCTTTTCTTTACACTTTTTACCTTAGAATTTTATACATAGAAAGCTGAAAAAAATTCATATCACTCAGATTTCTGATAGGACAGGGAAATGTTTATTGTGTGTGCCTGCTTTCTAAATCTAGTGCATTCCGAGCTGATGTGTTTCAGGAAAATGACTCTAACCTATTTGTTTTCTAATTTCTGAATGTTTTCAAGGAATCCCAATTTTCGTTCGGTTTGAATCCAAAGTGATTGTGAATAATTCGGTTTAAAATCCAAGAAAGATTACACAAGGTTTTGTCTGATTTGACGTGCAAAGGGGCGATGTACTTTAAAACTGTTGAAGATTAAGGTCCTATTGTAGCGTGAAATGGATTTGGAGAGATGTGGAGATTTATGTGCGATCCTCGTCACTTGAGAGAGGCTCAAAATTATGATTTATTACCGAAATTTCAAAATGTGGCTTTGATAAATAATGAATAAATCATTAAGGAAAATTTGTAACAAATCGGAGGTAAAATTTGTTATTAGTAAATTAAAAAATATACTTTATAGTTTTACATTTATAACAATTAATTATGTGGAATCCATAGCTGTAGTAAATTTTAGAAAAATGTGTTTTTTGATAAAAAAAAAATATGAATATACTACTGTAGGAGTATTGTCTTTTTGTTCAATTTATGACGTCTTTAAGCATTTATTTTATCAGGCATAGTTTTATACTGCAACGTAAAGTAGTATTTTGTTGACTGGAAAATTACGGTACTGTGAAGTCTTGTGCGTCACTTGACCATGGCTCAAAATTACGAGGTCTGTCGCCAAAAGCTCTCGTGTAGCTGAGCAGTGCGACGTTAATATACACTCACTCACACTCATTATGTCTCATAAATCCTTTTATTTGATATTTGACCTTTTATAATGAATAATGTAAAATCCTACCATTATTTCTAAGTTATTATTTTATTTTATATTTATAGAGAGAGAGAGAAAGAGAGGGAGACTAACACAGAGAGAGAGAGACAGAGAAAGACAGAGAGAGAGAGAGAGAGAAATTTAAAGACAGAGAGAGAGACAGATAGAGAAAAGAGAAAGTGAGAGAAAAGAGAAAGAGAGAGAAAAGAGAAAGAGAGAGAAAAGAGAAAGAGAGAGAAAAGAGAGAGAAAAAGAGATAGAGAGGGAGAAACAATACATAGAAGAAAAACTACTCAGCTCACTCACTCATCACTAGATTTGTGGAACTATTAGACATACAGACTTTAAATTTGGCAGACATGATTCTTTTGTTGAGAATAGATTCGCTGAAAACGGATTTTACGAAGCATATTTTATTTTTAAGATAGGGGGGGGGGAGAGTGTAAAAGATATATATAATTCCGTTTCAGAAATTTGTCACGTCATTTTTACATCAAGAGGCGAGGGCTAAGAAATGTTTTTGAATTTAATCGAAATCTTAATGTTAGAGTTTTGACTACAATAACTGTGTGTGCGCGCGTGTGCGTGTGTGTATACGTGTGCATGTGTATGTGTGTATGTGGAACATTATATAGGTGTATAACATCATAAAATATCGGCAAAGTGGGTGGTAATCGCTAAAATACCGATAATTGAAGTGTATAAATTAGTTAAAATTATTATATTGTGTTAAGATTTTTTAAAACTCTTTTGTAAATATGCATAAAAAATGCATTAAATTAATCTAATATTAAAGTTATTTGAATGTCTCATAAATTAAATATTTTATTTATGGTTAATAATACAACAACTTTATATATAACTATTAGTAGATAAAACTTTAAACATAATCAAGCTAATCTTCCTTTGCTATCGTTCAAAGATTATCTGAAACAGAAAGGTGTACTTTGTGTCTAATTAGAACATGTTTTTTTTTATAATTTTCTGATTCTATTACTTGTACCTACGTGATTTTTTTTTTTTTTTGATAAATCATTAATTTGTGAACTTTCATTAAAGTCAACAATTACCTTCATCATCTCTTAATTAAGAATATAACCTTTAGCGCGGAGACATTAAATTATAACAAGAGTCTGATCAAGTGTAGAAAAGTAATTAGATTTCCTTTTTGAGCTGCAGGAAGGAAAGTGAGTTTTTTTTTATTTATTTTTTACTTCATATTATATCAGAATATGAAGAAGAAACCCGTGCCGCAGGACATTAATTAGTGATTTTATCTTCTTAGCAAAAAGTATATACTTTTAATACTCTAGAGATCTACTGAGTTTTTTACCTGTCTCTTATAGTGCCTCGAACAATGATTAGTTAACTTGTTTCAATTATTTGAGGCAGTAGGTACAAATAATTTGCAAAGAGTATTTAATATAGTTATATCTATCTCAATTAGACAAACAAAATGAAGTTAAAATAGAATAAGTGAACAGAAAAAGTGACCATCATTGCGACCACCAAATAATTGTTGTGAATTTCTCCTTTGTTTAGTTTCAAAACTTATTTCAACTCAAATAGAAATTTTATAAAAATAAATGCAACTGAATCGAGACAAATTCATATCTACAGGGTGATTCGCTATTAGAACGACAAACGTGTAATGCCTGTCTGTTCCTGCCTCCCTCTGAAACCCTTTGTCTACCCTCAGACCCGGCTAGATGTGGGGGAGGAACTGAATAATCCGTCGACATGATTCACTCTAATTATTTTATTGTCACCAATATATCAAGCAGACAGAATAATAATCTAATTAAGATAAAAGATCAGATAGCAGAGCGCGGAGAGGAGACTCAATGGACTGGGAATAATAATACGGACCCTCAACTGATTCCACGATAACTTAAACGAGCTCAATATTAACTACGTCACGCAGTAATAAGCTAGACTTCTATTTAAATAAGGATCACGATACCTGTACTTTTATGAAGTCAAGTCCTACACTTGAGTCCTTGAAGGCGATCTTTATCCGGATTTAATCATTGTCGATTGATCCACTCTCACTAATCTTCAATTGATTAACTCCAAATGCACTTAATCATTCCCGATTCATCACGAAACATTTCACGATTCTTCACTCTCCAACAAACTAACTCACTCACCAACTAACTCCTAAAACTCGCGAATATAGAATATTGAAATTTGACAGACGTGTTCTTTTATACAGTAGAAATCCGCTAAGAACGTGTTCTGCAAAAATAGACTCCCAAGGGCGTGTGGGGGGGGGGGAGGTCATAGACAAAAATTCCCATTTTTGAACTCTTACCCCTGTGACGGATCTATAAGCGACTCTACTAACCCCTTGAGGATTCTTCTGGGGAAACAATATTATCAACCAACTTTTACGGAAGGTAAGAAAATGTGATTATGCAAATTAAGTATATCATATAAATTCTGTATTCGCGAGTTTTAAGAGTTTGTTGGCGAGTTAGTTGGTTAGTTGGAGAGTGAAGGATCGTGAAATGATTAAGTGCATTTGAAGTTTATCAATTGAAGATTACTGAGAGTGGATCAATCGACGGTGATTAAAGCCGGATAAGTATCACCGTCAAGGACTCTGGCGTAGGACATGACTTCATAAAAGTGCAGCTATCCTGATCCTTATTTAAATAGAAGTTTAGTTTATTAGTGTGTGACGTAGTTTATATTGAGCTTGTTTAAGCTATCGTGGAATTAGTTAAGGGTCTGTATTAATATCCCCAGGCTATTGAGTCTCACCTCCGCACACTGTTATGTGATCTGTTATCTTAATTAGATTGTTATTTTGTCTGCTTGATATTTTGGACAGGCCCATAGACTTGAAACTTAACAAACATGTTTTTTTATTGAGAAGAAATTCGCTAAGAATGGGTTTGGCAGAAATCATCATACGGAGAGGAGGTTGCGGGGGCGATATAAATAAAAATATACAGGAGTGAAGCTTTATCTCTCACTATATAGGAGAAAAGCTTTATCTTTAAACAGGAGAAAAACACACTTTCTATCTATATATATAAGTGTAGGAGAAAAGCGACTTACTCACTCATCACGATATATCCAAAACTATTAGACTACAGACTTCAAATTTGATAGGCGTGCTTCTTTCGCTGAATAGAAGTCCGCTAAGAAGGGATTTTACGAAAATCGAATTCTCAAGGAGGGCTGCGGTATCATTGTAACTGAAAATTCTCGTTTTTGAATTATTTACCTAGAAAATTGCAATTCATTAGGTATGTCTTCTTTAGCGCAATTATGACCCATTAGGAACAAGTTTTGCGGCAATTGACTCCAGTGAGGAATGGGCGTGAGGGTGTTATCGACAAAAAAAAAGTCCCATTTTTGAACTACTAGAAGAAACATGAGGCAAGCAAGTTTTTCTATTGAGTAGAGATACGCTAAGGACTGATTTTGTGAAATCTTTAGGGAGGTTGCGACGGGAAGCGTTATCGTCAAAACTTCCTATTTCTGTACACGGCCGCGGTGGCCGAGAGGTCTAGGCATCGGATCATGGCTAGCGTGTCATGAGTTCGATCCCAGTACCACTGAAGACCTGCCGTCCAGGGGAGCGATGCACGTTAAATCTTTGAGAGCTCAAACGTCCTCTCGTAGGTGTGGTGTAGTGTGGTAGTTAGGAGAGGGGGTGCCAGATCAGGTGTCGTCCGCGTCACTTGACCATGGTTCAAAATTACGCGGACCGTCGCCAAAAGCCCTCGTGTTGCTAATCAGTGCGACGTTAATATTCACTCACTCTCTCACTCACCCGATTTCTGTACTATTATACGTACAAACTTGAAGTTTGGAAAACATATTTCTTTTCTTGAGTATAGATCCACTAAGAACAGGTCTTGCGGAAATCGATTTCCAAGGAGGGGTACGGGGGTGTTATATATATAAAAAAATATATTCCTATTTTGGTATTATTAGACTTACAAATTGAAATTGACAAACATGTTCCTTCTGTTGAACTGAGATCCGTTAAAAACGGTTTTTACGAAAATCGAATCCTATGGGGAATTACAGGGGTGTTAAAAACAAAAATTCCTTTTTTTCCTTTTTTCTTCCTGTCAGACATAGAGTCATGACATTTGGAAAACATGTTTCTTTTCTTTAGTACATATCCGCTAAGAGCAAGTTTTTCCTGAAATTGATTCATAAGCGGTGTCTGGGATTACGAGAGAGTTATAGACTTAAAAATTCCCGTTTTTGAGTTATTAGACCTACTGACATGGAATTTTGTTATTATTTTTCTTTTATTTAGTAAAGATCAGTTAAAAATGGGGTTTGTGGAAATCGACTCCAAAGGGGGAGTCTACGGGGTTGTAAAGGATAAATATACTTCCGTTTTAGCAATTTATGTCCAGTCCTTTTTAAATCAAAAGGCGAATTCTAAGAATTTTTTTTAAATTTATTAACAATTAAATGATAAGACTTAGATAAAAAAAAAACTTTAAATTTCCCCGGTCTGGAAATGTCTAGTTAACGTATAATATTCATACCCAATTGCTAACCATTTCATTTATTTTTTAGTGTTAGTTCTTAACTTTTCCTAGTTTAGATTACAATGTAACTCAAGAATTCTAGAATAATATATGACATTATTAGTTATATGAACCCGATAATCCTTAGGTTTGTTTTAAAAAATGCCTAACAACACATTGAGCTACAGAGTAATAAGACAATAGAAAATTCTTTTGCTTAGAAAGAAATAAAAATCGAAAGAGGCAAAAATTCTTTGTTTTTCCCTTTGAAGAAGGGATATCTTAACACCTCTTTTTACATTTACACACGTTTTAAAATCCTGGTGAATAAATTGTCAATAAATCATGGAAGAAAAATAGAAATATTTTTAAAAATTTTTAACTACTTCAGAAGAGAATTTCTTTAAGCAGAAGATGAATTTCTTTTAATGCTAATAACAGATTTCTTTCATGAAGATAAAAAAGTGCATGCCAAAATTTAAAAAGCAGAAAAAGAAAGAAAATTATTGAAGCATGTAATGTAATGTTATTCAAGATTGAGTAAAAAGCGATTTTTATAACATTGAAAGAAAGAGAAAGCCAAAGAACCGAATTTTATTCTTTACTCAAATCTATCTTTTCGAATACTTGTATTACTTAAAAGAAATCTTAGCTATTATATTTCAAATAAACAAAGTATCATATTTTTGAATCACTGAAAGATTTTTAAGAAATATTTTTTTTCCTAAAAGGAATAAAGAATATTTTTTATTCTATTCTTAAAAAGTATATTCTTTTTTATCAACATATCATTTATTATAACAGAACACATCACTTATAATTTTTCGCAACAATTATGTTTTTAATCTTTGAATATATTTTTAAATTTTAAAAGGGACTTTTAAACCTTTAAATATACATTTTTTAAAAGAAAAATGCGGGAGAAAATGTGAATATTTTTGAAAGTATTAAATTGAGAAAGCATGTCATTATTCTGATTTTTGGAGGGTAAAAAGAAATTAGTGCAAATAAAGAATTTTAAAAAATAATTTTCAGTCATTTTCCAGGGCATGTAATTTTTTTATAATGCTGGTAAGATGATTTTAATATTTTTGAATATATTTGGTATAAATTATAAGGCTTATTTTCTCATTAAAATGTTAATTATACTCTAAAAATTCAGACTAAAATTCTTTATGCTCGTATACATAATAAATATATTTGTATAAAACTTCGTGCATTCTTTTATATTTAGTTTTATATTATTTTTTTATTCTTTGACTCTTAGCGGATATATTTACATATAAAAATAAGAATGTCTCTATTTCTTAGTTAAGGGCTAGATACAATTTTAAAATGCATTTGTGTGTGTGTGTGTGTGTGTGTGTGTGTGTGTGTGTGTGTGTGTGTGTGTGTGTGTGTGTGTGTGTGTGTAAATATCTAAAATTTTATTATACTCTCCAGATTATTTTTGTGAATTCAGCTAATTTTAATTATCAGTAAAAAAAGTTGACATTCAAGGCTACTTTATGGTTTTTATTCGTCTGCTTAGTGTGGTCGCTGTGGCCTAGTGGTTAAAGAAACGGATTCGTGGTTGAAGTGTCATCGGTTCGAGCCTGGTACCACTGAAGACCCATCCTCCTCCTGTTAGTAAGGTGTGGAAGATAGGAGAAAGTGGTGCCTCTCAGGTGTTGTCCTCGTCACTTGACCAGGGCTCAGAATTACGAGATCCTCGCCAAAAGCCCTCGAGCAGCTGACAGTGCGACGATAATATTCACTCTCCAACTCACTAGTTTGCTTTGTATGAAATCTTCTCATTATATCCAATATGTCTCGCAATCTGAGGCCGTGGTAGACTAGGGATTATGGTCACGAACTCATGGCCGGAGTGTAGTGATTTTGAGTCCTGGTGCCACATAAAACCCTCCGTGCAGAGGGACTGATGCTTGTTAAATCCGTCGAGGCTCTATGTCCTCCCGTTGGTGTGGTATCCAAGTTTGAAGATTAGGGGACAGCTCAGTTGTCATCCTCGTCACTGGGCCGAGATTCAAAATTACGAAGTCCATCGCCAATAGCTCTCTTGTTGCCTTATAGTACGACGTCATGATAAACTCTCACATTCACTCTATTTCCACTAGACCCAAATTCTGTAAAGGACAACCAATATGGCTCGTAATTTTGAACTATGATCAGGTGACTGACCTTTACCTCTACATTTCACATTTACGAAAACTGAGAGTTTTTTGTAAGGGAATAAGGATTTGAACATGCAACTCTACCGAAGCATCAGCAGCCTCAAACTGTTGTAGTCAAGGTAGCCTGGTGGTCAAGATATCGGATCGTGGCTCGCATGTCATGAGTTCGAGCCCAGTACCACTAAAGACCCACCGTGTGGGGGAGCGATGCACGTTAAATCTGTCGAGAGCTGAAACGTCCTCCCGTTGGTTGTGTTAGTTAGGAGATGGGATGCTAGTTCAGGGGTCGTCATCGTCACTTGACCATGGTTCAAAATTACGAGGTCCGTTGCCAAACGAGCTGAACAGTGCGACGTTTATATTCACTCAATCACTCAGTTTCAATCTTGCACCCTGACCATTCCGCTTCACGTTTGCCTACTGTTTGCTGTACTGATCACTTCTGTTTGTCTATTTTGCCTCCATTGAAAGGTTCTCAAAACACAGACAATATTCCTAATAATTTTGAACCAATCGGCACAAGAAGAGGTAAACATTTGAGCTAGCAATCCTTCTCCATATCCACATCCTCAAGGATTCCTCGCACCCTTATAGATTTAATCAGTCCTCTACATATCGAAGGACAGGAGTCAGACTTCTAACCTATTATTGTAGAGTTCATTTCTCTACTTATCAAGTGACTTGCAACAAGTTAACAACTGCGCATATTTCCCCCCTTTACCGTAGATTAGACTGTTGTTTTCTTAACCCAAAAAATTCCCCCAGGTCCAGTGCCTGGTGCACGTAAATCCCTCGAGGCTGATCCTAAGGAGTGCCAGCTCAAGTATCATCCTCGTCACTTGAAATTGCAATTACTATTACTAATAGTTTTAGTGGTGGTTCTGTTTCATTTGAGGCCGTGTAGGAAGCGATGCACGTTAAATCTATCTAGAACTCAAAACTACTCCCGTTGGTGTGGTGTGGTAGTTAGGAGAGGGGTGCCAGCTCAGGTGTCGTCCGCGTCACTTGACCATGGTTCACAATTACGCGGTCCGTCGCCAAAAGTTGTCGTGTAGCTGAACAGGGCGATGTTAATATTCACCCACTCCACTATTTTATTTGATTTTTTTTCTTATATCGCAATTTGAAGCTGCACGAGTGCTACTAATGACGAGCTTCGTAATTGTGTAACTCAATCCAGTGACGAGGATTACATATGAGTTGGTACACTGCTCTTCAAACTTTCGCACTCCATCAATGTGAAGACATTGAGCCACGACAGATTTAATGTGCATCATACCCTCTACACAGTGGGTCTTTAATAGAATCGGGATCTGAACACACGATACGACATTGCCATTCTGGATTTCGCAACCATGATCACTAGTAATTCTACAAAGTGCGATGATAATAGTCAATCAATCAATCAAAAAACAAGCTAACTGTTTATGGTATTTTGTGTACGAAGTAAGAAAAATCAACAGGGGAGTCTCGAAAATTTATTTACTATATGTGCTGTTTATGGAATACAGAAGAAAATTATCGGTAAGCAATAAATTTCTTTTTAAAATGGTTATTGAGAAAGTTTGAAATAAGAAAAACCTTAAACCTTTTTCACTGGGAAAATGAGTTTTTTTTTTTTCAAAATCGAATAATTTCCCTAATAAAATGCTTATTAATTCCTATTTTACATGAATTTCAAATAAATTCATCACTGATTCTTAATTAAATGCCTGTTTTGGCAAACTGAGCCTTCGATAATGATTAAATCCTACTCTACACTGCAGCTAAATTATTCAATTAGTAATTGTTTTTTAATTGAAAACACACTATAAATTTGAATTTGATACAGTAAATTGCAAGATGTTTCACAAAAGGAAAACTTATATATTCGGAAATGCTATACAAAACATACAAAAGATCTTGGATTTTTTTTTTTAAGTCAACAAAGATTCTGTAAAAATATCCTAGAAGGGTTTTTCCCCCTTCGCTAATCTTCTTTAAGCTTAAACACGTTCTTTCACATTCACTTAATTCAGTATACACTTCTAGTACGTGTCCTCATCTCTCTTTTGAACTTTTAACTGGTTTTTCATCTGCAATCATGCAATGTTAATTTAGGCTTCGAATGAATTGCTTCTTAAGTTTTAAAGCAAGTTTCTTTATATGTATAAATAGTGTTTAAAAAATGTGTTCTTTTTTGCTATGTTTGTTCAAACGCTGATGAGTATTGACAAAGGGTAAAACATGTTTTAACGTTGATTTTTCTATTCAAATATAAATTCAAATATAATACCATGGGTATCTAAACTATAACAGTTTTGAGGGCCACATTGCAAAAACAAAACATTTGCTGGCCCCCACATACAATATTCTTTCAACAATTTGAAATAAAAATTAACTGTATGGCTTTATTAAAATAAATTAACTTCATTTATTATAATTTTTTTATTTGAATTAGATATGTATTGATACATATTTATTTATTTATTTAAATTTGTAAAAGTTTCGTTTCATTTAGTTTGGATTTCATAAAAATGGAAAAAATTCAAATAAGATGGATGAATTTGCTTTTGTTGAAAAAGCAAATCGATACAGGGTTCAATAGACGTTGTAATTCTTAATGCATTTTCAAGATGTTTGCCAGTGATCTTTGTCTTTTTTTTTTCGTATGCTTCATTCTTGAAAATAATTGTTCAGAAATATAGGTACCGCCAAAATCTGAAGACATAAATAAAGCATAATTGGGAAAATTAGGATATTTATCGCGCGGGGTAGATAATCGTTATAAAACTTAAGTATAAAACATTCCCAAATTTTTCATTCAGATGAATATTGCTTCGCAGTTCAATGCATTCGATTTGAAGAAAATTTATTTATTTCAAGAGAAAATAAGGTAGAAAATGTGTTGAAATACTCCTTCATTTTCTCGAAAATCTTGAAATCTACTTTCAAACTCTAGAATTAAATCAAAATTTAATGCAGCATATTGTGCATATTTTGTATAACTCGCAGGTTTATGTGCGGCCAAAGTACTGAAATGTGTCAAATCTTTTACTTTTATTTTACTGTGCCAAAATTTTAACTTCCTTTCAAACGCTGTTATTGTTTGAACATATTATTAATGAATTGATTTTTTCCTTGAAGTTTCAAATTCAAATTATTCAAATGTTGTGTTAAGTCTACTAAAAAAAGCTAAGTCTCTAAAACCCAATCTTCGTCTTCAAATTCAGTCGCAGATGAAATATAAGAAAAATATTACAAAGATTTATTTTTTCTATTAAAAATGTGTAAATTTATATATTTTTATAATTTTTGTTTGGGCCACATTTTAAAAGCTTTTAGACAGCACTTTAGACAAGCATGTTCTGAGCTGTGTAGTATTACAAAATCCTCAAACATCCTCCCGTTGGTGTGGTAGTTAGGAGGGGGGGGTGCCAGCTCAGGTGTCGTCCTCTTCATTTGACCATGGTTCAAAGTTACGAGGTCCATCGCTAAAAGCCCTAGTGTAGCTGACCAGTGCGAAGTAAATATTCATTCACTTTCCACCAAAAAACAATCGTCTATGGAGATCACGAGAGTTGTACTTCCGTTTGCCGCTTCGTGTAAATACCAAGATTCTGGAAAATCCAGGCTCTTTGCACTTTGTCATGTAGATGCAGCATCTTTTATCATTGTTGTGTTGTCCTTTCCTTGCTTTGTGTTAAATGTACAATAATTCATATTTTCTCTCTATCAAAGACTGCTTCTTTAATATCAGGTACAACATCAACAATCTAAAATATGACCATTAAAGAATTCCTTAGAAACACGAAATTATATATATATTTGTCGATGTTTTGAGGTATTTCATTTGTGAATATACTTTCTTAATATGAACTTTCAAATTTTAGAGATTTTATAGTGAGAATTTTTATTTCTCCTTCTATACTTCCATTTTAAAGATAGGTGCATTATCTTCGATGTTTGGTGGTTCAGTTATATTATGCACTTAGAATTTTAACATTTTTATGTTATAATATCTTTCAAAATGTGATGGCGAATAGCTTATTTTTTTATGTATTAACTTTTAAAAATCTTTAATTTTTGAGAAATTGGATATTTTCAGATCAGTTTACCAAGTTGCAATAGGGGGAAGGTTGGCGCCATCAAACTAGTTTAACCCCACTTATCGGTCCTAAGTCCGAGGTTGCACTTGGATATTTTATAAATTTTTATCTTATAAATTTTTTGATTTTGTTTGAAAACGTTGATATTTTATTATTTTTTATATTCACCATTGATATTTTGAAATGGGATTTTGTATTCCAGGATTCTTTTAATTTTTTTTTTTTTTTTTGGAATTGTGATTGATTTATTTACACATTTAAATGTTTTTATTCATGTTTTGGGCTGCTTTGCCCCAACAAGTGAATGAATTCATTGATATATAATATCTTAATGATTCGAATATAATTTTAGCATTAAAAATATATAGTTGATTTTGAATTCTTAATAGATTCAGAATTTTAACTATTAATAATATATTTTGTTTGTTTACTTATTAACTTTTGTGCTTTTGGAATTTTCTTGTTATGCTGTTTGGTTTTTCAATGCTCACTTTTTATATACAATTTAATGGTTCTTCAATGTGTTTAACTTTCTTTTGTATACAATTTTATAAAAATATATGCTGTTTCTGAATCTTGCGCAGTTGAAGGTTTCATGAGGGCTGATTTGGCTTTTAATTTTGCTATATGGGTTTAATATGAATATGAAAATCTCATGAAGTGTGATTTTTTATTGAGCTTTGTGAGTTTCATGCTGCGTATATACAGGACGAGAAAGTTAAAATAATTTCAATGGAATAGATGCATATCATCTCAAATAGAATGTGATACTAAGGTTTTATGTTTTAAAAACTGCCAATTTGGCTTTCAAAATTGATTTTCATTGCTCGATGGTGCAATATGGTGTTTGTGCTATTGTTAATCAATTACTATTGGATTCAGATTGATATTATGGAATGTGAGAAAATGAGACAATTGCATAAGTGTGATATGGAGGAAAGCAATGAACGCAGGCAACATGAGACAGCACGCAAAATATTTATAAATATAAGAAAAAATATAACAAAATTTGTTAGCTTTTTGTTTGTTGTTTAATGAGGAATTTTCGCGGTTAGGAGTACATGATAAGCAATACATTAAGATACATAAAACACGTATTATTTGGAATACTGGTACTGTAAAGAATTACTATGATATATCGAGGTGTGTGTGGAGGAATTATGGATTGAAATAGTTTTTTTAAATATGACGAAAAGTTTGATAACAGGTTTCATAGTAATTCAAATCACTTAAAATTGAAATTTAGAAAATTCTGGGATAAAAGATGCAAAACCTGTCCCATGATGCAACATGAACAAAACAATGATTCAAAATTTAAATTCTGTAAAGCATGCAACTGTATATATATATGTTGACATGTGGTACCTGCGGCTTTAACAGTGGCGTAACATACACCCCTGCATCAAAGGGGGGAGGCAAAGCCTGACTTTGCAGTGGGGCCCAAGTGTTCTCCTTTACGTCTCTGGGCTTTAAGTCTATAGGTCAAACATCAGGAACTATGAACTTAAGAATTCATCAACATAGATCGCACACTAGAAAAAGTACATCAACAAAAATATAGGTAGGATAGAAATACAGCATTTTAATCAACATGGTTTTGAAAGTACTGCGTTGAATATTATTAAGATTGTACCTAATAAGATATAAAAAGTATAGCATGAAAATGTTTACATTGGTGTTTAATGACGCAATGTATCCTTACGGCTTAAATGTAATATGGAACAACAAAAATTTAATCCAGGCTTTGAAACAAAACGATAAGAAGTCTAAATATAATGGTAAAATTTACGGTAATAAGGCTAAAAGAATTTTTAAAAAATGGACGCAAAAAGCGAAGAAATAGAGCAAGGGATACAGTTAAAAAGGAATTAAATAAATTATTACAGGATTTTGAGAATAATTTCAATATTGGACCAATAAAGTATTTCTTATTTGGACTTAATAAGAAGGAAATAATAGTTTCAAATTTAATAAAAAGTATTGGATTAACAGATGATCAAGGATCACACTTGGTTATGGATCTATCCAAATATATTGCTAATATATATATATATATATAAATTGGAAATAAAGGAAGACTGTAAGGATTGCTTGTGTTACAGAATATTGTACTTTGGTATATATGAATAAAATATGTAATTACATGCATTTTTCTGAAATATTTTGAGAAACACTTGAATTTATTGCTGGTGGGGAATGTGTTGATAATGCGGGAGTTCAGGTATAATAAAAAACTTGGTAGATCAATATTTAACTATAATAATATTAAGTAAGAGGTAGATCAAAAAAATGTCGATGCAGTAATTGTGGAGAATACGTGGGAACTTTGTGACAGGAAACCTAGAGAAACAGTGCAAGATCAGAAACTAAAAGAAATTATGTACAAAGACACTGGTTTTTGAATAATGATTTCAAATAGCAATTTTATATAAAGAAAACAATTATCTGAGGATTTTTGCAAATTTATTCTAAATATTTCAATAAAATATAATTTACCTACTCAGGTCTTTAGGGAATATGGTTTTTATCCCCTCAGGGACTTAATGAATTTTAATTTTAGAACAAGAAAGGATATTTCTTATAGATAAATTAAGAGATCTATAGAGAACTTACAAAAACACTTTGTGATGGTTTATGTGGATAAAGTCCTAAGAAACTATGCAAAAATATGTAAATATTACTACAGTAAATTAATAAATGATCATATACAAAATAATAATGCATACGAATAAAATAAACTTAGAATGAAAGAATTTAACAGATTATTGGCGTTTTGTAAAGAAATTGGATATTTCTAGCAATAACATTAAATATCCCCATATATTTTTAACACCTAAAGTTCATAAAAATCCAGTCAAATTCTGTAGTGTAAAAAAGGATTCAATACTTATATATCCAAATCGGGAAGAATTTTAGTGAACATATTACAAGATACAATAGATAATTTTAAAGATACTATTATAAAAAACAACTATGACGAAATAAGGAAGGTTGAGCAACAAGAGGTATTTTCAGTGCATGGATTCGATTTTGAAGACTTATTTAACTCTATCAAAATAGAAGATATGATTTAGATACTTTTTCCGATGCATATGGGAAATACAGTTTGGATAATTATATTGATTTTGAGAAATCCAATGCATTACTTAGATATATAATGCATTCAATAACAAACTTTACAAACAAATCAAGGGCTTGGACTCAGGGCGGCAGTCTTGCCAGTTAATAGTCTAGCTAACTTGTATTTACACCATAATGAATCAAATCGGAGAAATGATTCATTATACCTTTTATTAAGATACATAGATGATCTAATTGTCATTGATTGCGACAAGGAATTTAAACCTAGCATTGATTTTTATCCGGATTACCTAAAATTGATACAAATTTTAACTCGAACAAAGTTGAATTTTTAGATTTACATATCATTAATAACAAATTATACAGCAATATTTATGATAAAAAGGGAAGCATTTAGTTTAATGCTATAAATATTCCGAACTTTAATAGTTCTTTAAACAAACCAATAATTAGAAACACAGTTTTAAATTTTTGTATGAGAATTAATAATGTAGCTACACATAATATTGATAAGTTCAAGAGCATTGAGAAATTTACATTTAATTGCATACAGAGTGATTATCCCATCAACTAGTTAAGCACATACCTAGATCAAAAATATTTCTTAAAAATATTTTTAAACTCATAAAATTGGCTCTTTGCAATGGATCCCACGATAAGCTTTACGATATGCACAAATCCACCACACAACGTTTGGTCCACAAATTCAACGTGATAGTGGTCCAGCTGTGAATAATATGTGCATTCCACAGAAGTTACATTTTGGTACACACATAGACCAACATTTATACAACTATATCATAAAAGTCTTAATGGCCAATCAAAAAACTTTTTGCATGCAATCTGGTTTGCATTTAATATCAAATATTTGAACTCTAATGGGAGAATTTGAATCTTTTGAATTAATGTGGCATTAGTTGGAGTTGTGAGTAATGTACGAGTTGTGATTGTTGTAGGAGAGTGAAAAAAATTATTCAGAAATTGAAAAACCATTCTTCAATTTGATGCATTGTTAAGATGATCTTGGGTGAGTTTTTTATGATTTATGCAATTACAATTTGGTGCATATTCAGGTATTTAGGATGTTTGTGTGTTGATGTTTTGAAGTATTTCATTTGTTGATATACTAAGTTCTTAATTTGAACTCGCAAATTTTAGAGATTTCACAGTGAGGATTTTCCTTCTTCTATACTTCCATTTTAAATATGGTGCAATATCTGTAATGTTTGGTGGTTCAGTTATATTATGCACTTAGTTGGTTTAGAATTTTAATATTTTTATGTTATATCTTTCAAAATGCGATGGCGAATAGCTTAATTTTTTAGGCATTAAATTTTTAAAATCTTAAATTTTTGGAATTGGGTTATTTTCAGATTCGCTTACCAAGTTGCAATAGGGGGAAGGTTGGCGCCATCAAACTAGTTTAACCCCACTTATCGGTCCTAAGTCCGAGGTTGCACTTGGATATTTCATAAATTTTTAATCTTATAAAGTTTTGATTTTGTTTGAAAGCATTGGTATTTTATCATTTCTTTATATTCGCCATTGATATTTTGAAATGGGATTTTGTATTCTAGGATTCTTTTAATTTCAAATTTTTATAGAATTGTGATTGGTTTATGCACATTTAAATATATATATATATTGTAATGCTGTATTCCTTTTGTTGATTAAACTTCTGTAGTCATAGAAATTGAAATTTCTGGATATAAATCAAGTCACCGCTTATTTAGTTAATTTTAACATCAGAAGAAGATTTTACTGTGAGTTCGCTCTCCTTCCAAGAGACAAGGAACAATAGAACCTTTTCCCGCATTATAATACAAGGAAAAATGTAATAGAAAAATATAATCACATGTTCAATGAAGAGAAACATTAGTCATTTCTTAAAAATTACGTATGTGTTTCGGGGAAAGTTTCAAACTCTCAGTAAAGCCCAAATAAGCTATTAAGATATACTTTTACTAGAAATCGCGAATAAATCAGTCAAGATATAGGTTTTTCAATGCGAGACGAAATAAGAAGCGCTCTTCAAAATGGAGTATTCGGAATTATAATTTACAGGAATATATAAGATTAGAATTTTTTACGTTAATATTCAGTTACTACACAAACATGTATATGCGTGTGTATTTGTATACTCATTGAAAACCGGTTTCCTTTCCAAAGAAACATGAACCAGTTAGTGTGATTGCTTTCAAAAAATATGATTCATAATTTCTGCACTAATAATTCTTCAGGAAATATATTCATCAGATCTAGGGTTTCTTTCCCGGGAACCTGGGATCCCGGGAAATCATAAGATTTTTGTACTTTTTCCATTCCCGGGAATCACACGGGGCTTGAATTATCTATGAGGTAGCTATTTTTGACTTAACCTTAGATTTCTATTTCGGACATCGTTAACTGAACCTACTGTCGCAATTTGCGATCGTTCACCCCGAGCTTCCGGACGAAAGAATGTTCGCTACCCAACTGTGGGTTAGGAGTGTAATATGAGAACTTTGGGGGTGAGAATTTTTCCACAGCTAGCCGTGGGTGTATTGAGCTTCGTTAACAAGAAACAATTTGGTTTTGAAAACAATCGCATTTCGTTGCCAACCAGAACTATGTAATTGAAGAGAGTTCCAAGATCTAGATTTACGTGGATAATGTAAGTACTAATACTTAAAACTATCATTTATTTAATCTTTTTTTTTAAAACAAAAATCTCGGATACTTGTCTTTATTATGAGCTATTTAATTGAATCAGCAATTTGAAGAAGGGAATGAACCCACAAACTGTTTTGGGGAGAATATTTTTATAAGAAATCGCGCAATTTTTCTTATTATTTTTCTAAACTTAACTTTCGTGTGAGATTCTTATATTAATATTTATTTATATAACAATAATACAGCAATTTCATAAACAAGAAATCGGTAAAACAAATTAAATTTTTTTAAATACAATAATTAATATGTTTAATGTATATAATCGGCACTTCAGCAGCAAATGAGTTTTCAAGTATGTATTAATATTTATCTCTTAGTAGCAACATTAGAGAAATAATTGATTCAGAGAGAGAGAGAGCTTTGACTGGTTAATTTTCAAACGCACTAATCCAGTAAAGGAACATTAATTTTAGTAATTATTTTTCAAATGTGAATTTTTTCCCCGAGAATTTTAATTTACAAAATTTTTTCCATGCCTGAGTGATACAAGTATAA
Source organism: Trichonephila clavata (assembly GCA_019973975.1). Lineage (NCBI taxonomy): Eukaryota > Metazoa > Arthropoda > Arachnida > Araneae > Nephilidae > Trichonephila > Trichonephila clavata. Next base: position 22,268 of record BMAO01039231.1, read on the forward strand.
ATTGCTTATGCTTTCTGAAATCCTATTTCAAAAATGATTAAATAATTTATTATATATCTTTTTTATTTTTTAGCTCATTATATAAATAAGAAATAATTTTGTAATTTATATGTATCCTTATTTAAAAATGATTATTGATTTTATTTAAAAATAACTTGTTTTTAACTTTTTTTAAATTTTGATGTATTTCCAGGAATTCCGGGAAAAACAGTTACCTTCCCGGGATAGGGAAAACCCCGGGAAATCAGAAACCCTAATCGGAACACAGTTTAAAGAATCTAAAAAATTGTTTTTGAAGTAAATTGTATTTCTTTAAAAGGGGGGTTTAAACCAAACTCAGTGGCGCAACAGCCCATGAGAGCCAAGGCGTATTATGCCTGTAGACCTTGGCTCTCATGACGTGACCATTGGCTGCTGAGGTGCATGAGCAGATGTCCGGATCAGGTGGTCAGCCTGAAACGACCCCCCCCCCCCGTGTTTAGTCCCCAAACAAGCTTGGTCTTTATTTATCGAACCACTGAAGGGATGAAAGGCTGAGTCAATCTTGCTAAGCCCGGGGATAGAACCCCGAACCCTGTGGTGTGGAGAGTGATATGCCGCCACTGGGTTTCAAAAGTTTAAACTAAGAAACAAAAAAAAATCCATTTGGACATGAGATTGATGGGCAAAAAAAATTTTAAAGACTAAAATTTCTTATGGTAAATCATGAGCTTTTCTGTGTGTGGGCTTAAATTTATTTTTTGAAAAGAACTCTGATCTATGGACCTTTTATAAAAAAAATATGTAATTTTATTGAATATTTTAAGTGGAAAATGCTCGTTTTATATGAGCTTCAAGAAATGATACCTTTCTAAATTAGTAATTTATAATAGTATATATCATTAAATTTATGATCCAATCGAAGTTGGAAGAATTTTAGAATTAAATGCAATTATATTTATTAGAATATCAAAATAACACCAACTTTTATTTTACTTTGCTTACTTTTTGATAAAAATCTTTCTGTGGAAAAAAGTAACACAAATATTTTTATTAATTATGAATATTAGGAAGAAGGGGTAATTTCTATCCACCCAACGGTAGACCAACCCCGATTGTACAAATTATACAAGTGTTCGTACCCCTTGCTTAAATTGTAAAAATGTAATTTCTATGTATTATGCAGGTCTAAAATATTCGTAGCCAAGAATGAATTTATTTTAAAACATATCCTGGTGCCATCTGGTGCAGCTAATCTTAACTACGCCAAAAATTTATTACAGCATCATGAAAAACTTTTTTTTATTAAGAGAGATTTAATAAAGTATTACAGTCGTTAAAAATTCCTTCAAGAAATGAAATTGTAACATATTTATTTACACTAGTCAATCGATTGTTTGGAATAAAATTAATGTGTACTTTTCTGCTATTTTATTCATTAAACACCTTTATTAAACATATTTTCCCTGAAGAAACAATTTCTGTCCTCTATCCATTCTGTTGCTTGTTTCCTCTCTGAATAACATTCTTTTTATCTTTAATTCACTCCCCATAGCTTAGGGAGACCGTGATTTTTTCTTACACCTAGAATTTTTCTTCAATCAATACTGAATCCTTTACCTATGCATTTCTCTTTTCGTTCATTTAACTGAGTTACACAATTCATTGTCTTTTAGATTAAGCAAGAAATATTTAAAGACTTTTCTCCTCTTTCTCTGTGGATTTATTGGCAAAAAGAATTAATTCTCTAGAGAGTGAGCGACATAAAAATGAACAAATTTTTTTATTTAAAGGTATTTTATAAAGTTGTTCCTTTGTTTCCGTGACAATTTTCCCATACTTTTGAAGAAAAGATTTATTTTTATATCTTCTAAATGAAAGTACATAAGACCCTTTCTCTAACATCTTCTGCCATTTTTTATTTATTATGGATGGACATGCCGCCTATGAAATTTAATAGAATAATTTAATTGGATGAATATGTCAATCAATGCGGTTTTCTTGGCTAAATGTTTGTTAATTTACGATTTAAATAGACGAAAGGCCAGAAGTTTTTAGTATTTTTACAAATTTACTTCTCTAATCGACGTTTTAATCGTATCGTTTCTGTAAGTCGAATGCGTGCAAGATGCGATAATTTTTACGTACAAATTATCACAAAATTTTCAATATAAAAGTATGCAATTATTATCTATGTTTTATACTTATAATCAGTTAATAAATTGTAAGAAATATATTTTAATTTAAAGATAATGGTACAAATTTCCTTTGGGGGGTGAATTACTTGGATAACAGCATATTTATTAATGAACAAGGGCGAACAAATGACTAAGCGAAGACAAATTGACGTTATATACAAAGAATTACTATAAAAGAAATTTTTTACAATAGTGCAAAACTCATTCCTTCTAAACAAGCTTTGCAACGTTCTAGAAACGCTTTTTTAGAACAACTCCGCTTGCTGGAATTCAGACAAAGTATATCTCTTATCGCAGTCATCGCACCCGATTCAACTCTCTTCTGAACTTTCATGACTTTTGCTCACAGGTACTTGAAATATTGCCTCATTAATATTTCTAGACAGTTCAACCCTACAGCCTTCTCGATGATTCCTTGATGGTATGGTATTTACGCAAAATTTATCGCTAAGGGCTATAAAGTGTTCATCCTCAAAACCATGGTCCCATTTTTATAGTTGCTATAATCCTATTCAAGTTGGGGTGGTGGTATCTATATACAGCCACTAATTGCCTCCGGACTGAAGTGATCATTTTGGTTCAGGGGTAAGTTATGTGCTTACGGAACGGAAGGTACCGAGATCGAATCTCCTTCAAAATTCTTGATGGGAAATGAACTTTGACTGAAAAACTCAATTTTCCTACAAAGAGATTGTTGCCGTAGGGAAAACAACATACGTGCTTTGTTTCAAATTAATAATTTAAAAGAAATGACTCTCCATGCCACTATTGGGGAGGTGGAGATAGGTGGTGTCGCCATCTATCGTTAAGAAGTCCAACCTGTCTCACAGGCTCTGGCAACTTTCATTCCTTCCCTTCGGGAAGGACACGACAACAACAACAAAAGAAATGACATTTTAAAACCAAATAAAGGTTAGAAAGTCTATATGTAAGCCCTTTATCCTATGCCTTTACTATATGTCAGCCCTTTATCCTATGTCTTTACTATATGTAAGCCCTTTATCCTATGGAATAAATTTATAAGATATACGCAAATATAAATTAGGATTTTTCTCTAATTATTTTAAGTGTCCTTTTTGCCTACCATTCCCATGCTTTTCAGAGGAATAGAAGATATTAAGTCACCTGTATGTATTCAGCACCAAATTTAAGTTCACCGTTGCTTAAATGTATTATAAAACTAATTTTTAGATGTCAATATTCTCGATGCTTATCGACCTTGAAAGTTTTCAGACGCCATCTGTACCCATAACATATTATGTAAAATTTATTCATCCATGGAACAACTATATTATATTGACTGAAAATCAATTTTATTAGAATAAACTGGAAAAATATAGAATTTTTAGAGAGTTCTGCATTTTTCAATATTTAATATTGTGATGCCTTTTATAAATCCTAAATTCAAATGTTTTGTAATGTATTTGAGTCATTTTAAAATTATAAGTATACATAATTTATGTGTAAATGTGGTTATTTTATATTAAAAAATTAGATTTATCATGCATGTAAAATGTTAAAGTTGTTATATATAAGTAATTAACCTATGTAATTTTTTAACATAATACGTGTTTACCTTTGTATGTTGAATACATTAATATAATGTATTAAGCAAGATAAATTGCTTAATGTAATGTTTTAGCATAAAAAAAACTCTCAGTTCTATCATTAAGCTTTCAAATGTATTCAGATAGATTCTTATAGTCTCACCTCTTGATTTTAAAAGTAAGAAATTTATTTTCTAAAGCGAATTAAATTGATCCTTAATACCCTTGGAAAATTTTTCATTTTTACTCCCTTCTGTTTATTACAATGCCTGTCTTTCCTTGGGTGTGTATTTTACTCCTTATGTCTTCTCTCCATATGGTCGCGGAAAGACACGATTTTTTTGTACTTCCTAATATTTTCCCTCAATCAATACCGAATTCCTTAAACATGAATTTCTATTTTCGTTCACTTTAACCTAGTTACATGATTCATTCATTCATTCATTCTCTTTTGGATTGGACAAGAAGTATTTCAGGATTTTTTCCCTTTTTCTCCGTGGATTTATTGACGAAAGTAATGAAATTCCCTTGAGAAAGTGACATAAAAATTAACATACGACTTTTCATTTAGAGGAATTTTCTAAAGATGTCCTTCGCTTTCACGATTAATTATTTTTCGATGCTTTGTTTGAAGAAAAGATTTGTTTTTTTTACATCCTCTTAATTACATAAGATCTGTTAAGCGAAGTCCGTAACACATTTAAAAAAAAAGGAATGTCATACACATGAAATTTAAAAACGCAGTTTAATTGAATGAATATGTCAATCAAAGAGTATTTTTGTTGGCTAAATGGTTTTTAATTTTCGATTTTAAATCAGTGATTTAAATTCTTATGAAGAAGCCAGATTCTTGTATTGGTTTAGTGCATAATTATCGGGCATTCTTGAATATTTGTTATGAAAAAGAAACCGTAAAAACTCAACTGTAATATTTTTAAATGATTTAATCCGGAGTATGGTTCTTATCTATTTCAGGGGTGTCAAACTTAAAGCTGACTTGGGCCGAATAAACAAGTTTCAACTTAAGGTGAACCGCAAAGAAAATCAATTTTCTTAGAAACATAGGTTTATTTCTAATAATGCCTTATAGTAAACATAGATAAAAGAACAAGGATAATTTAATATTTACGTCCTGACACTTGACATCTCTTCTCTGCTACTATCTTTCCTGTTTCGGGAGAAATTTTGATATTTTATAGCATATTATTCTGTGCCAATATACTAACCTGGCCGCAAAAATGCTCGTTGTAGACTGTGAGTTTGACACCCCTGATCTACCTAAATAAGTGCTTCCCACTTGCTTAAAAGACGGTCAATTCCATGAGTGATTTCCGTATGGATTACTCCGCTCTTGTCCCATCAAACGCACCACATTGCCTTCTTAAAAGCCTTATCACACGTATATGTATTTGGAGCAATTTTCCTTGAAAGCACCATTCTGAGCAATTTCTACCTAGTTGCTATAGCAACGACTCTGAACTACTTTCCCCAGTATGTTGAAAGAATTGCTCCAAATTAAAATTACTTGAAATTCTAGAAAATGGATTCTTCGGCTTCCTGCGTCAAAAAGAAGTTGGCGGTTACGATGGCAGCCTCGACTTTGTCAAACGCAGCAGAAATGGCATGTAATATCTTAATGATGTATATTATTTTAAGCAGAATGATGCTCCATTTCTCCAATACGACTATGAACAAAAGCGTGAGTGGAATAAAAGAAAAATATTGAATGTTCGTTTTCCGAAGTAGAAAATGTGCGAAAACTTTTTCAATGTGAAGATAGGGAATGGGTGACGTCAGAGTGTATCGTATTGTTTACGGCAACCCTTCTCCCTCACAGCTTCTTGAAAAATTTTCAGAAACGGTTGTTCCAAACATGCGTGTGTGATAAAGCCTTTACAGAGCAGGACCTTCGTTATTCCTTTTGGTGAAACTCCAAAGGATAAAAAGGGTGGGAGTGTGGTCATAATGGGTAAAAAAGAACTTTTTTGAACTATTAAATACCTACAGACTTTAAATTTTGCAAGTATGTTGATTATGCTTACTAGAGATCCCTTAATAATGGATTTTTTAGAATTCTGCTTCCAAAAGGGTAGTCAAAGATAAATATGCTTCAATTTTAGATATTAAAGTTGTCCTTTTTTTAAAAAAAATTAAGAGGTGAGGTCTATTACGATATTTGAGTACAAATGAAAACCTCAGGCTAGGATTTAGATATCATTAGCTTTAAAAAATGCATCGGTGTACAAAATCATGTACGGCGATGCATTATAACCCAACGAATCGGACGGGTAACGGCTAGTAATTTTTCTTTACAGCAGTATCATATGATCAACGAAAAAGCTACTTTCTATTTAAAAAATAATATAGTTACATCCGTTCATGTTGCAGAATTCGATTGAAAAAACCATACTACTGGAAATGTTATAAGGTGCTTGTCCTCATGAATTACAATTTCACCAAAAATATTTGATTTAAACATAAAATAAACTATGGAATAAAAATTATACGAAGTAAACTATAAAAAAAACATTATTAGTATATATAATCAGAAATATTGTTGGGAGAGTTCTTTGATTGCAAATGGTAGACGATTTTTACAAAATACCTCAAATGAAAATATTCTTTTGTACATATCTACACACAAGTAAATGACTGAAAAGGAATACAACTTTGCATAATGACAGTAAAATAAGTGATTACAATAAATAATTATATTAGTCCTCGTCATTTGACGGTGGTTCAAAATTACGAGGTCCGTTACTAATAACCTTCGTGTTGCCTCACAATGCGAAGTAAATTTAAATCAGTGAGTCCACAATATCAAGGCATTCTACTTTGAAAAAATTATTCTTTACCGCTAGTAAAACATTCCAAAATAAGTTCAAAAATGAAATGAAGAATAATATCGAAAGTTGTTGGAATTACTATTTTATTTCGAGAACCCTCTTTTTTTATTTTTTTAAAGAAAGCGCGATTTACATTTTCATAATCGCCGCAGAGAAAACTCATAATTTACGAAGTTGTTTACTTTATGAATAAAACATTTTATGTAAATGCTCGAAATTTACTAAAAACACCTCAAAACAATTTTTTGACAGTTTTTGCCTCTGGGAAAGTACTTGGAAGAAGATTTAGAAAAATCCCTGAAATAAGACAATGCATTTTTACTAGATGTTTATTATTTACAAATGAGATCTATAATTATTTTTCAAAAATACCCATGAAAATATTTTTTGTGTTCATATAAGATTTTAAGTATAAATACATAAAAATATAATAAGTCAAAAGTTTGAGCTCAATTCTTTTTTAAAAAATTCTTTACCGATTAGTGAATTCTGAAATTCTTTTATTTGTCGTTCTGTATCCTAAATGATCATTCAGAAGTTAATTAAGAGAGGAGGGTGTGCCAGCTCTCTCAGATGTTGTACTCGTTATTTGACCATGGTTCACAATTACGAGGTCCGTCGCCAAAAGCCTTCGAGTAGTTGAACAGTGCGACGCTAATATTCACTCACTCAAACTGACAAAGGGGGCCTTAAATCGTTAAGGGGCCATAAATGCCTTAAAATCGTTATTAAGGAAATCTAAAATAAACTTTTAACCCCCTTAACTGCTGATTAAAAGTTACGGTATTCGCTCCCCAATACCATCGTTTTTTACACAGGAGTGCGTATGCTGTGTATTGGAAGATAAAAAAAAAACAATAATAAGCAAAAAAATTTCTGAAATAAGTAAATTCTTCACAAACAATGTCGAGGTCATTTTATTACATTCCAAAGCCTTCGGAATAGTTTTAGTGATAGCAGCTTAAAGAAAAGAGTCGCATTTTGGAAGGACGAATATATCCACCTGGGACACGTAACGCGCCGGTTGACTAAGACGGATATATACACCGGTGGAAATTAGGGGTTAAGAGCAAAATAAAGATAACATATTATTTCAAACCTTTTTATATTTTTAACATTGAAATAAATGCTACACTTGAACTCTACTTTTCAAAATAATAATGGTCGTGGTTGCCTAGTGGTCAAGGTCCCGACTCGGGGGAGGGCGTTGTCGAGTTGCGGGTTTGAGTTCTGATGCCACTGAAGGAGCATCCGTGTAGAGGACCCGATGCACATTAAACCTAACGTGACTCAAAGCCGCCACATCTTCATAGCCTGAGAGAAAGGTGGTTTCTTCCACGTCTATTGACCGCGGTTCAAAGTTACGAGGTCCATCGTCAATAGCCATCGCGTTGCCTTAAATGCGATTTTAATAAACCTTACCTCACTTAAAAAAAGTTTATTTCAAAAATAGGAGAAGAGATTTCTGCTTTAGTATCGGTCCTGTCTTTTAATCATTGTTGAAAATTACGAAATCCATTGCTTATAGCTTTTGTATTGCTTCTAGGCGTAATCTTAATCAACGATTAATTAACATTTCTGTCTGATGACGATTCTCTAATCACTTATCAATCCGTGCTTTTATATTCCCTCATTAAAATGAAATTATTTTCTGTTACCAAATTCATTACACCTGTGAAAAATGAGCTGTTGATTCTCTCGTACATCGGAGACAGTCTTAGTGGTAAAAATACACAATAAAATATGGGATTACTGACGTTGAGTAATTAGAAAAGCAATCGGTTTAACCTCAAAGGGTAAATTTAATTTAGTGAAAATTAGTATGTCAACTACAAATAAGCAAGTTTTAATTGCTTCGATTGCATCTGGAAGCTCTAGCTTTTAAATAATTGACTTATTATTGGGTATAAGGGAAAGTTCTGTCGTTTTTGAATGCATGTACTTTTATGCGTTGTCGATCTTTATTAAGAATTCGAATCCGACTGAAACCGGTTTAAACAGTTTGATTAGTATACTTATTGATGATTTATATACATTTTTTGAAGTACACTTAAGGCATTGTATGTTGTTTGAGTTCCTGAAAGAGAAAAACACGCGTGCGAGATGGAAGCAAAAAGAAACGTGTGTTTGGAGAGGAAACAATAACAGCTAAAGATGGCTTGTGAAATTTCGCTTGGGGGATGAACCCAGATCAAAGAGGCCATCAGGTGTCAGCGACGAAGTGCTACTCAAAATGATCAGAACAAATCCCCCACCTTAACTTCCACAGAAACAGGTTTCAAGATTGGAATTCATCAGACTACTGCTTTGGACTGCATTAAAAGATTTGGTTTAATGTCCAAACTCTCTGTTTGGGTACCACACCAGTTAAGCGAAAAAAGTTTAATGGACAGAATTTCGATGTTTTCTTCAAATCTTGCCGGTCCCAAAAGAGAACCATTATCGGATTACTTGGTAACTGGAGATGAAAAAGTGGATGTTGTATTAACACGCGTTTAGAAAAAAAAGCATACGTTTACAAATGGGAGACACCACTAACGTACATCAGAAGAAGGTTATGTTATATTGTTGACGAGACAGTAAGGGTTATAGTGCACTATGAGTTGCTTTAAAGAAACAAAATGGTCTTTCCTGTTCGAAACTTCATGTTTTGAATAAAGAAATGCAACGTTAACTTCCATCTTGGCCTCATCATGACAACGCTAGACTACATGAAGCCAGAAACTCCACATAAAAAAATTGCTGAGTTGGGTTAGGAAACTTTACGTTATCCAGTATATACTTCTAATGTTGCTCCATCTGATTGTCATCTGTTCAGGTCGCTGTAAAACTTTCTTGATGAAAATATATATATATAAATTACGAGGGTATCCAAATGGCAGTGAAGAATTCTCTATCTCCAAAACAAAGAACTTCTTTTCCAAGGACTTAGATAAGCTGTCAGAACGCTGGCGGATAGTTGCAACAAACAAATGGCGTTATATTTTAGATTGAATTTTAAACAAAATGTGAAAATAAAATTCTTTTTTTGTTAAGAAAAAACCATAAAACTTTCCCTTACACCCGATAATACAATTCTTGAAAATTAAATGTTCCGTTATTTCCACTTTTTTTCGTATTGAATTCTTCTTGTAATCCAAAAGTTATGCTTAATATTGAGCTCATTGCTACATACTATCTGGAAATATTTGATATAGACGTTTTAGAGGAGTTATTATTAGAAATTATGGCCACGGTAGCCAGCTGGTCATGAGCTCGTGTCGCAAACTCGTGGCAAGCGTTGTTTGAGTTACGTGTTCGAAACCTGCTGACAGTGAAGTCTCGCTGTATAAAAGGGCTGATATACATTGAATCTGCGGGTGATGATAATCATCTTGTTAATGTGGTGTGGATTTTCGGAGAGGGCTCGGGAGTGTTGGCTACAAACTCAGGGGTGGCTCTGTTTAATTCATCATAGCTCAGAATTACGAGGTCTGTCGCCAATAGCCCTCGTATTGCTTCAAAGAGCTATGTAAATTGAAATCAAATAGAATCAAACCGTTGTAAATTATTGACCACCAGAAAAAATTTAATGTTCTTTTTTCAAATAAAAACAATTTTTAGAATTGTTGTATATTCATATTAAAATAATTATATAGTATACGAAAATAAATGTACAGATTTGTATAAAAGCTGTACAAGAAACCACAAGCGTTCATAAATAGGAAGGAAATCCCTCTAAATAATCTCTGTCTGATACGAAACGATGTATGAATCACGTAACGGCATTAAATTAAGCATAAGTAAGGAATTTCGTAATTGATTAGAGGATATTGTCTCGGATATAAGGGAAGCACGTACTCCTGGAGATACAAAGAAAAAATACTCTCTTTATCCTGTACAAGTACACTGAACACAAGAAAACCACGTACACAGTACGGTGGAATGCCAAGAAAAAAATTCGTCCTCTCTTATATTTGAGAGAACTAATAAACAAATATAATGAACCCATATCAGTGAAGTGGGAAACTTTGCTGGAAAGAAAGTGAATGAATTGATGAACGACGTTAATCAAACTAAGTACAAGAAGTATGTATTCGTAGAATGCATTATGATTGTCAAACTACAGCTCCCAAAAATTATTATGGCTTGAAAATATGAAAAAAATTACTTCAATAAAGTTGTTTAATTTCCTTTAAAACTCCGATGCGAATAATTTCGATATCGTTAATAAGAGAAAAAAAACTGTTAAAACAGTTTGGAATTGTTTACTCTATTGTTATTTTAAGACAGTCAAATAACATTATGTAGTCTATTCTTCATAAATATAAGCATAAATATAAACAAGCAATGTAAATTTATTTTAAAGTCAATTCCTATTTCGTTAGAAAAACGCACTGGCACCCTCTTTTGTAACTAGTTGTAGCTTCGACAGAAGGAAAGCAGAATAAATTTAAAATTAAAAAATATTTAATTAATGAATTGATTTTGAAAAAACTGTGTTGACATTAAGTGTCATCGACTACAAATTTGAAAAAAAAAATGTATTTGAACTTGAATGAATGAATAGAATGTATTTTATTAATGATTGAAAATTTGAACAAGGTATATAAGTATATATATATAGGGAGAGAGTGAACTCAAATAGTAGGAATTGAATAAAAGAGTCATATTAGCCCACAAATGAAAGAAGCAAGATATTTTTTTTGTGTAATATAGTAAAAATAATAAATTGAAGGATTAGTTTTAAATTGACATAATTATATTCACAGATAAACATCTTTATAAACATAAGATTGCAATCAATAAAAATATTCTTTTTTCATGATGATTCTAATTAACTTTCACGAGCTCTGAGACTTTGCCAACTTTATTCTCTTTAGATGATGCGGTTTTGTTTCCCAAGTAACACGATACTTTTGAACAACGAAAATTCAATCGATGAATTTGAAAACAAATCATATTGAAATAAATTTCATAACTTACAAATGCAAGTTCTTTTTTAGAAAAAAATCGGTCTTATAAAATGTTCCGCAAAGTGTCGCAAAAATAGGTAGTTACTGAAATGTACGTAGTGATTTCAGACTTATTTAAAATCTGCGGTACGGCATACCATGGATCGGAAAACTTTTAGCTATGGCTTGTCAAACCATTCTACCAATATGATTCAGCATAACACACAGTAGGACATTTTTGAAACAATTCAATAATTTCCGCGATAATTCATGCAGAGTTAGAGGTCAATAGTTTAGATTTACAGTTTCATCATATATTAATTTTGCATCATTTAAAGATATTGCGCTGCATAAAAATAAACAGCGTAAAATATAACTATTTCTTCAACGAAACTAAAAAAAATAAATTGTACATTTATTACTTATTTTTAAACATATTTATTAAAATAAGAAATATAGAACACGAAATATAAGTATTTCCTATCATTATAGTTAAATAAAAATTTTAATGTGGCCCTAGTATTCTTGCACCGCTCTACTTTCATAGCCCAAAATCAGGTGTATAATTTGTGACTTTCAATTTGACTCGATTCTGAGCATTCAGTTAGTTGTTAAACAACTTCTTTGAGGATTCAAGATATTTTTCATAAGAGGAAAGATTTTTTACTTAGATTTGTAGAACCAAAAAAAAAAGGGAAAGCAAGAGTACGCATGCAAGTTTTTCTATTCAAACAATTAAATCTCTTCCGCAATGACACTCAAATATTTACAAAAAAAAATAGCTGTAAATTTCTCTTTCAGATTTTTTCAGAATTCCATAATTCAGAAGATGATTATCAAATAAGCTTCATTGCAAATTAATCAACTTCCATCCACTAAAAAATTGACAAACTTGTGGAATAGTGCAGAGTGCCACTGAGAATAATACAGCGTGCCACAGGTTGCCGACCCGTGCAGTATACCATAATGGGCTAAGTTCATGACGGCCTCATGTTAAGTTTAATTACGTGTCCTTCATTGAATTCAAAGCTGAACTTTGACTTGTACCTGTAAAATCCAGATGCAATTCTAAATTTAATAATTGGATAATCATGTTCCAAAATTAAGATTCTTCAGAAAAAAATTTTCAAAATAAAAAAATATATTACGTAGGTTTTTTTTAAAATTAAGCACATATTTTGTTATCCTATGCTAAGTTTCCGTAAAAATCAAAAACTGGCAAACAATGAGACTGTAGAATTGATTGACTGGAAACACGTGATTCCATTTATCATGTGACTATGACGTCACATATATTTATAAACTGATTTGTTGAAAACACGTTATTGTATTTATCATGTGATTATGACGTCAACTGAAATTCTGAACTACTAAATCCCACTCTCGTGTATTCCATTCACAAGATATTATTTGGAATAAAATCTCATCGTTTTACTTTAAGGCGTCTCGGGACCCTTAAAATATATCTGTGCACTCGAAAAAACATTCTTCTTCATACCAATGTAACTTAGCAGTAAAATAAAAAAAAATCATTTGAAATTTTTATCACATAACAATATATATTTACATTAGTTCTCAAATTTTCTTACTTGGTATAAAAATGTTCACTTTCAAAGTTATACAAGATTTAAGAAATTTAGAGAAAAAATAATAATTTCGTTATAATTTTAAATACAATTATAACGAAAATTTTAAATATTAAAAAAAAATTAATTAAAAAAAATTCAAATAAAAAAAATTGTATTAATTTTTTTTGAAAATTGTAGTATAAGTTATGAAGAGCCTTATTTTGAACACGTGTATGAAATTTCATATTGATATCATAAATAGTTTCTGAGAAATCCTGCAAGCAAGCTAAAATTTGTTGTTTTGAGAAAAATGAAGTTAAAGATACGAAAGAGATAGGGATTTTGTTTAAATTTCACTAGTTGTTTCTCAATAACTTCAGAAGTTTTTACAGTATCCACAAAATTTCTGTATCAAAATGCTCAGAAATGTTGAGGCTTTAACATATAATTTTTTCAAAAAATTTAAAATTTGCAATTTAAGAGTCTTTAGAGTTCTTAAGATCAATGGATATGCTGTTCTCTGTATTGTACTCAAGCATTAAAATGTTATACTTAGGATTTATTAACTAACCAACTCATTTCATTGACATCCATTAACATTTCCTGAAATCTACTAGACATCTACTGTAGTTTTACATGTCTAACAAATATCAGAAAAATATGCAATGCTGTGGTAAAAACGCACCTTAATATCTATGGAAATTTCGTAGAAATAGTTCCCCTTATTGGCACCAGAATTTAGAACTCAAATATCTCGAATGTATATATTCATCCAATCAATGAAATCCGAATGGCCAAAGGCAAAAATGTACTGCATCAAATATTCGGGAAGTAATACAGATTCTGAAATGCGATGCCATCCTTTTCTACGTTTGGACAAACACCTAAGCTTCGTATCATCAGTAACAGGCATCGAAACGGAACCCTTTACCTTTGTTCCTTAAATTGGAATACTTCCTTTTTATACCTCTTCTTCCTTTCTGCTCTCCTCTCTTTCTGAGCGATTTCTGTTCTTTGCTGATCTGGAAAAAAAGAGAGAAGTCACTTCAAAAGAAATTCTAAGGAGAATTCCTGGGCCGGTCTTTCAAATTTCGCGAATTCAACTCCTCCTTTCTCAAATCCAATAAACTCCGAAGTTTCCTTTTTCTTGCAAATGCGCCCCTTCAGTTAGCTGCTTGCTGATTGGCAGAATATTTTTGAAGAATTGTTTTCATAGTCCATTTTAGAATTCTATGCGAGCAAAAATAACTCTATTTTAAGTCACGTTTAACTGTGCAGAAGTAACTTTGAATTGTGTTTTATTATAACCTTATTGCATATAGTCATCCAATAGCAATTTGTTGTTTGAATATTGATACTAAATATTATTTTGGTTAAAGAGTTCTGTAGAAAATTCCCTCCAAATTACAGATTTACAAGTAATACATAGATTAAAAAAATATTTCTGATTGGATTAGTGCAATACGTCAACTTCAAAAACTAGAATTTAATTTTGTTTATTTATATATTGATTGTTTGTAAATGCCCCACAACGCCAGTGAACGAAGATTCCAGGCGATGCAGTCTCGTAATTTTGAAGCGCTGTCAAGAGACGAGGCGACTCGCGCTCTTCAAACTTCCACACCATGCCAATTTGAAGATTTTGAGCCTCCAGATATACAACATGCATCCCCTATTTACGATACGGGTTTTTAGTGATACGGGGGCTATATAAATCCCTTGATTCGACAAATACACGGTCAACATAAGTCCCCGACTAATATGCTAGTATGACCTTTTATTGATTAATGCATGCGCTTTTTAATTGAAAAAAATACTGCAAGGAACAACTATTTTCTTAAAAAATGAACTGTCTTAAGGCATAAAAAAATATATTCTAATTATGAACGTCAGTATACAGCTTGAATTACCAGACTGGCATACAAATTTGCAGTCAGTGTGTTTGGGATAGCCAAGAGAGTGCACCTGCTGACACAGGAAATTACTCCCTAGACCATGACTTCAGGTGTAGGTCCAGTGTGCCTAGACCATTGACAATTTGATTGCATGCGTTCTCATAACCTCCTTCTGACCAACACACGGCTATCACTGGAACCAAGGCAGAACCTCCTTTCATCAGAAAAAAACATCAGATCTCTCTCTCTCTCCATTCCATCCTACAATGTACCCTAGTGATCCTTCTCTATTTTCGACCCTCTTTCTTGTCATTCAATTCATTCTTTCTTTCTCTTCCCGTCTAGACCACAGATATTAAAACAAATGTTTGGCGCAGTATAGCCGAAATCGGCTCTTGCGCCAATAAACCCCAAAATCACTCACCCATCCTACAATGAGCTCTGGCTTGACACAACTAGCTTCGAAAATGGCAATGTCTTGGAGTCAATGGAATACACGCTACAAAGCGCATGACTCGGAGCTGTCTTTGAAGCAACAGATATCTAACAGTTCGTTGTGTCACTGAGGTCCCAGCTACAGCTCGAATTTCTGCCGCAGAACGATGTGCCACAGCCGTAAACCGAATATAGCGCTCTTTCCTCTCAGTAGAGCCATGTGGTCGCCCGGAACCCGGTCAGACAGTACCATCCCTTGACCACTGCTCCCAACAATCATGCACAGTGAATGCAATCCGGCCAAGTCTTTCTCCAATATCGCGGAAAGACTTACACGATATCTTTCAAACTCTATGAGCTGTTTCTAATGGCTTCTTCATCTTCTTAAAGGCCTTTTTTGGTAACACCAACTCAATACGTCAACTTTCATAGACAAATAACGATCATGAAATTTACAGCACGCATTTAAAGCGGCCCTGATTTGTGAAAGTACTAAGTGGCGCTACTAGCGCCACACTTAAGCGTGAAATTTGAATCCATATCATCTTTCAGAGGTATAAACACACCTAGCAGATTTCGTTGGGGCCACGGTAGCCTAATGGTTAAGGTAACGGACTCGTGGTTAGTGTCATGAATTCGAGTCCAGTGCCTCAGAAGACCCGCCGTGTAGGGGAACGATGCACGTTAAATCTATCGAGGGATCATACGTCCACCCGCTGGTGTGGTAGTTAGGAGAGGGGGTGCCAGCTCAGATGTCATCCTCGTGACTCGACCATGGCTCAAAATTACGAAGTCCGTCGCCAAAAGACCTCGTGAACAATGCGACGCTAATATTCCCTCTCTCACTCACTAGATTTCGTTTATCTAAATCAAATCTGCCTTGGTGTTTGGATTTTTGTCAGTGTATATGGAACCTCTAAGAGTTCCCTTTGGCGTGATATGAAAGTTTGAAGAGTGAGATGTCACAGTTCAGGAGTTGTCCCCATCACTTAACTGTGCTACAAAATTACAAAATCTGCCGTCAATAACCATCGTGTCTTAAAATATACATTTTAATTGAAAATATTGCATCACTAAATTATTTGAATTATAAAAAAATATTTCAAGAAGTAATTATAACGATTAAATATTTAACTATCCTTATTTTCATATTGATCGGATCATAACCAGATTTTATGCTTGCAATATGTGCGAATGCATTTAATTGCATTCGCAAACGAAATTTATAAGATTAAGGAAATATTGATTCATTTTAATGTAGAGTACTTTGTCTTATGCTTATAATCAACTAAATTTTATCTATTTAGTTAAAATATTCTTGTGATAAGTTTTTAAAACTTCCTATTTAATACTCAAAATTTTCATTAAAAATAAGGATTTTAGGGATATAAAGTTAAATTGCCATTTTGCGCAAAGAAAAGTTATTTCAGCCATAATTATTCCCGATCCATTTCTGACCTTATACTTTAAATAAAAGGAGTCACACACAACACACACATATTTTCATTATAACTTTAACTACTTTTACTTTAAACTTTTTTCTTGCTTGAACAATAGTTAAGAATAAAGAACTACTCCTCTATTTAGAATAGGTCTTTAATTAGAGCATTAAATTATGAATGGGAAAATAAATGGATTGTTAAAAAAGGTAATTACTTCTAAAATTTTTTCTCTCTCCCTCTGCCTGGCAAAAATCTCTTATCTGACTTTTTGCAAGAAAAAAACATTTTTTAGAAGAAGAAATAAAGAATGGAATCATTGCCTTTGGAGAAACCGATTTTTTTCACATGAATTCTCTAATGAGTTCTATATAACTTCTGACAACTGATTATGACTTTTAAAAAAAATAGTTTTATTACATCCTTGAAAAAATCATTTCAGTACGAAATTCTCCTTTAATTTTTAAGAATAAATATACCTCTTCCTATTTCCCTATTCGAAAGTAATATTCGTAATTATTTTCCTATTATTAATTATCATTCTCTGTTTCATTTGAACAAAATAAAACCAGGTACTTACGCATTACCGCAACAATCGCCAACGTTCAAGATAACTCGCCAAGTTGGCAACCTTAATTTCACATGTGTCGTATGCGCTGAATTGGCAATCACGGTCTTCGTTTCATATAATGTCGCCAATAGGTTGCAATAATACGTAAGTACTCGAAATCACTAGCTACATGGCAAGAACTTACTTGCTTAAAAGTTCCAAGCATTAAGGTATCAAAATACCCTAAAATTGTGAATTTTGCCAAAAATTGACAAATTTTCTTATGATTCTATTTTATAGATCATCTTATTAGCTTTATAAAAATACCAAGTTTATTATTTTCGGTTCACTAGAACAAAAACTACAAGTGTTTTAGTAAAAGCAAATGTTATTACTTTAAGCAAGATATGGCATATTTAAAACGCGTTTTACTCGAAATGTGTTTTTTTAAAATGCTCAAACGAAAACAGAGCGATTGCTCAAAAAGTTTTGAAAATAATTAACTGAATTTTTTTGTGTATGTTCTGTATAATTATAGAAGTATTTTAACCACACACAAATTTATCAGTCACTGTTTTGTAAGAAAATTTACAGTTCCTTGTGATAATATGATCACTGTTTTTTTTAAGCAATTTCATATAATAACTAAGATAGTGTTCTAGTTTTTGTAAAAATTAAAATATCTCTTATCCCGAAGGTCATTTCAAAAATGAATAACATAGCAACACTTTAGATTTGAACATTGAAAATTTATTCAGAAACTTTTGGTACAGAATGGGCCACGTTTATGTTATTTTTTGAAAATGTTTACCCATTTTTTTCCAATTTTAATGATAATAATTTCTTTTTCTCTTCTTAATTTTAGCATATTTTTCTTAAAATGTACTAAAAAAATTTTTAAAAAACAAAAATTCTCTATATATTCATATTTTTTTTAAAAAAGTTTGTCGCAAGTAGTCGGATACCTTAAATAATTTTCAGGTCTTTTAAATTTAATTCGTTATTCATAACGTGGGAATAACATTAAATATAAAGGATTACTTGAATGAGTAATGAAATGAAGAATGTTTGGGCTTCACAATATTAAAGAGAACTGAGTTTTCAAAACACTTAATCTTAACTAATGCCGTAAATACCTTAAATTCTCAAAGATTACTCCAGCTCATTATATGTATGAAAGCTCATTCAGGTATTACCAGTAAAGCTTTTTACTGTGTTCTTACTCGTTGCTATTATGAATGTTGAATTTTTATGTAGTTTTCAGTTCGATAATTTGAATGAAAGCTTAGTATTATATAACGAGTAATATAAAAAAGTTTTTTAGTCAATTCCTACTCAGGTCAACAAAGAAAAATTATATTTTGTTACTTTTTATTAAATAGTTACAATTAATATTAATATGTGTGTATAAATGACAGAATCACACACAATATTAAGTGACAAAATAGAAAGCGATTTTCCTTGCAATTTTCCATTTTCCTTTCTATATAAGATGTTGGACTATTTTTTTTTTGTTTGTTACTATTTTTTCATCAATAAAATTTATATATTCTAATAAAATAGTATAGAAAAAAAGAAATCACAGTCTCACCATCCCAGCTGGAATTCGAACCGACGACCTATGGATTAAAAGTCGAACGCGCTATCACTTGCGCTACAACGAACGAGTTTCCTTTCTATATATGCTGTTGGACTATTATTTTTATTTGTTACTATTTATTCATTTTTAATTTAATTTATGAATTAATATTTGAAAAAAAGTATCAACATTAAGTGTCATTCACTGCAAGTTTTAAAAAATTGCAATTGAACTTGAATGAATGAATAATAAATATTTGATTAACGATTGCAAATTTGAACAAGATATACTCGCATAAATAAATATATATATATATATAGGGAGAGAGTGAACTAATAGTAGAAATTGAAAAATAATTTATTAAGTCAATCCTTCAAAGTGGAAAAAAAATTTCTATTGCAGATATAAGTAGGAAATGTTTTATTTTTTTTTTGTTTCCAATTATAAATATCAAAATACTAATGTACTTATAATCATATCCCAAATGGTGCGTGGATACGCACCATTTGGATATGATTATAAGTTTTCGAATTTACAGTAGAACGTCGTTTATCCGGAGCGTCAAATATCCGAACCAAAGTCCGGATACGTTTTCGAACAGTGGAATGTTCAACATTTGTTTCCTGTGAGGCCAAAAGTGATGGGAAAACCCAAGGTGAGGGATATTTGGGGAATTTCAGTTGGTGTGATTTGGTAAACATCTGCGCGGAATATTAGGTCAGTCTGTCCAAGTGAGGTGGTGTATACGTGCTCTTTTGTAGAGTTTTGTTGATGTAGAAACCTAGATGACATTCGATGCAGAAGACTGTGGATTTCAAATGCTAAATAATGACGAGATAGTGACTTCCGTGAAAGAAGAATCAGACCCTGTCGACGATGAAACGGAGGAAGACGAGGACAACAACAATGAAAGTAACAAGGGTCCATAAAATTCTGACGCGTTTCTGCGTTAGAGACAGCTTTGGAGTGGTACGATCTACAATCAGAGTGCTGTCCTACTCAACTACTGCTGCTGAAGAGAATCGGAGATCTTGCAGTGAAAAAACGAAGGTGTACAGTGAAAAATAAGTGATTATTTTCCACAATCAAGGCAAAATTGCGACATTTTGTATCTATTTGGCTTTTTCTTCAAGCACGTTTCCCGCATGGGATGATTTTCAATATTTGTATAGTGTCCAGTATCATATACTGCATGGATCGCATTTGGTTTTCGGTTAACCAAACAATCGCGTATCCGAACGGTGTCCGGTCCCAGCTGATTCGTATAAATGACGTTCTACTGTATTGTCGTTTTCTTCTCTCCAATAAGAGTAATGGGTAAAATTTGTGACGTCATAATCCTATAATAGCTACAATTACGTGTTTCCCGCCAATCAGCTCATAAATTCATGCTACGTCATAGTCACGTGATAAATGCAATATGTTTCCAGTCAATCAGTTCATGCACATCGCTGTTGCCAACTTTTGCTTTTTATACAAACTTTCTCTTTTAAAAAGTATATATTTGTCAATAATAATAATGCACATAAGTAAACAAATGCAGTTAATTTAAAAATACGCCTGTAATGTATTATTTTTTTAATTTTGAAAGACTTTTTGAAGAATCTTAATACTTGAACATCTTTATTCAATAACAAAATTATAAATTGTATCTAAATTTTACAACTAGAACAGCAAGTACAAGTCTAATGGTGGTTTAAATTTCAATGGAGATCACGTGATTGCATTTGTCATGAGACCATCATGAATTTACCTCATTCTTACAAAAACAAAAATGAATAAATTATAGTTTAGAAAAACTAAAAAACACCTTTTCATAGTTAATCGAACTAAGTTGTAACTTAACCTTTTAGTCGCCAAATCTGGAATGAGTTGCCAAATCTGGAAATGGGATCTGAAATTAGCCCCCAGATGCAGGATGGGATCCGAAAATAGGAAATCGTAAAGCCTGATGATCCTGATCAGGACAATGGAACAAAATTTTTAAATTATTGTATTGTTATCGGTCCTGGACAAGTGAGAGAAATTTCGAATAAATCTGGCCTTTAAAGTGGAAAAATATGTATTTCAAAGATTCCATTATTTATAAGTGAAGCTTATAAAAGGTGTTAAAAATGCTACAAAAGTTCTTCACGCGGTTTTGTTTCACAAAGTGATAAATCAATATAGTTAATTGAGGAATTACTTCATGATTTTTTTTATTTGCTGAGAACTAAATATCCCGACACCTACTAATTAAAAATGTATATAAAACTCTAAGCAATTAACTTAAAATATCAAACTTACTGCAAGAATTTAATGAAAAATCAATTCTTCTTTTATAACCATCGTACTTTGAAAGTAAAAAAAAAATCTGTCCATAGACTCCAATTATGAAAAGCAATAAACTGCATCTAAGCAATTTCGACTGTATCTTCCGAATATGCAAATACGGATTTTAAATTACTGACTCTCACAAAAAAAATCCCTAAATTTCGTAAACGCTAGAAAATATTACATTCTTGTTTCTAAAATACCTTTTTTTTTCTTCCCCTTCATTTTAGTTCTATTCTTCCTCTTTTTTTTTAAAACATTTTTCCAAGCTTTAATATTTACATTTCAGAGTAAAAAACTTGGACCAGATCAGAATTTTTCTAATGCTAGGATTGGAATGAAGTAATTCAAACTCTTAACACGGAGAACTCCGTTTCTGAATCCAATAAAAATTTCGTGTTTGCCGCTTCGGATAACTTATATCAATCAAACACGCCGTTTATTAGGAAATATTTCGACGACAACTTCTTTTCGGTGCCCTATTTTTAAATGTAACAATCTAAACAGCATCGAATATTTTTTATTCTTTTCTCCTCTGTGTTGAAGAGAATTATCTCCGAGCCTTTAAGCTTTTTGTGGCCTTTTTTATCATGAATTTCTCCCGTTTTGTATTTGTTTATCTGCTTAGTTTCGTATGCAAGCTAGTTAACTTACGTTACTTATTGAATTTCGTATTTGTGTAATAATTATGCAGGATGAAGTCATAATTGGAAAAAAAATCAAATATTAAAGGAGGTAGGTAAAGATCGGCCTTTTTTCGCCCATCGGCAAATTCATATTATGTATTTTTTTAACACTGATTCTCAGTCAAAATGAGAAAAGGTTAGGGAAATCTTTTATTAAATAGAGAAAACAGGAAACAAGATATCAATCATTGGCATGGCCAAGTAATTTTAGCGCGTTTTTCACATGTTGTATTTTACAACAGGAAAATTCGGGAAAACTATGGGAAAATTTAAATATGATGCGGCTCATCTAGGGCACAAATGCGACCAAATGCCGAAAACCCGAGGTCAACTGGTTGCTTATTAGCTGAGAAAAAGGTACGACAAAATATGGAACGAAGACGAAGAAGAAATTTGCGTCCTAATAGCGCTTTTGTTCCACTACGTGAAAAACGCGCTAAAAATAGCAACGTTAAAGTATTTGTAACAAATGTCTTCGATTATATTTCCTTCTCACTTTCACTGGCTGAATCGTCTTTGGACCATCCAGTAGCAGTGTCTTGAAGTGCATCAGCATATCTAAGACTTGGTGTTTTTGTCTCTGTGATTATGGCGCCAGTATACCTAGTACCAAAGTACAGATGCAATGTGTGCACAGCAGCCAACAACTCTAGCACTAACTTTGCAATGACAATATTATTCAATATTTAGATTACGACCTATACCTGTTCTTATCCATATGTTATATACTTTGAACTTGAGTGTCGTGATCTCAACTGGAGTCGAACAACTGAGGAATCTTCTTGATTTACGTAAAGAGAGCACATTAAGGTGCTGATTAAGGTGTTCGTGAGTGCATGGTCGGCTTTGCTTAAGCCGATATATCCCTAAAGTTAAATATAGTAGCTCCTTCCATGTTAATCGCAGAAAATCTGGAAGATCAGAGTCACTTAACACACAAAATCCATATCGCCCTTTTTCTTGCCCAGACGATCAGTCTGACCGATTCGAAGACAAGCTATTTTGCTTCGTATCACACCAACGCGCTCGATGCACCAAAACAAATGAATGTCAGTTTAAAAGCCTTATTATTGTAGTATTTGAGAGACCAAAAAAATATAGTGTTGCTTAAAGACCCTAACAGTTTTTTTTTAAATGAAAGTTAGAAAAAGCGCTTAATATAACAACTCAACGAATTTTCCAAATTTGATTACTTTTTTATGTGACTTACTATTTTTTTCTTACTATTTTTGAATAAAAGTAAAGATCAGTGTCTAAAGTTCACATAAATATAATAATATAGCTCCAATAAATACTTTGAATTTTTATGACTATGATGGGAGAAAAAAGGCCGATCTTTACCCACTTTTTTTGGTAGTGATTTTCGTGATGCCTAAGAAGCCTTGTGGTGAGGGTTGCGAACTCTTGACCAGCTTTGTATTTGTCGAATTGTGTGTTCTATAACTGATGCCACTAAATATCCGCCATATGCATGTTAATCCGAATATCCTCATTCTAGTATGGTGTAAAACAGGGGTTGGTAACCTTGTGGTGTGGTGGGCGAACCAATCTACCAATATGGTTTAGAGTGCCATGCAGTAGGTAATAATTGAAACAATTGGACTTCCTTCGCAATGCATGCAGAATTAGGGAATAGAGGTCAAAAGAACTGATTTACCGTTTTATTATATATTAATTGTGCATTATTTAAAGATATTTGTTAACATAAAATATATTTATTTCATTTATCCAATGCCCATGCTTGGCTTCTTGACCAGCCTCCCAGTACCGACTGATGATGTCATCAGTCGGTAAAATATAGTCGATGTCGCAAAAATTTCAAAATTTATCTGCAAAAATTTCATTCAGAATACTTGTATCCATAAGTCTAATTACAGTATTAACTGAAGCCGATTTTACATTTATCATTTTCAGTAGTATTCCATCCCTTCAAAATATTGCTTCTCATAGCAACCTGAGAACGTTTTGGCCCTGGCATTTTCTCAACCGAAAAAAGTGATGATAAAGCTTCTAAGTTATATAAACTATTTTTAAAACAAAAATTGACCTTGAAATCAATCTGAATAAAGTAACTATGAGACCTTAAAAAACTCAAAGCATAATCAAGCAGAAATGATTTTAGTTATGAAAATTAAAATTAATAACCTTTTTTTCACACTGAAAAATTTTATTGTACTGAAAATGTTTTTAATTGCTTCAATTTGAGAGTGAAAAATGCTTTAAAATGAAACCGAAACTAAAAACTAAGCTCAAAAAACTTCAAATATCTGAAAAACTAATTTTTTTTATCAGATGTGAAATTTGGTGTCAAGCTACACAATCATATGGGCTACAAGAAAATGTAAACAAAAATGTTTCGATATAGATGAGATTTGTAGGGTACTGTGTAGCCTTAAAATTTTGTAGGCATATTCCTTTCATGGTATAGAGATCCACTACAAAATAAATTTCGTGAAAATGGACCCCAAGGGGTGTTGCAAGAGCTTATGGGTGTTACAATTAAATCTATTTTTTCTAATACAAACTAATAAAAGTTGTTTTTTCCAGCTGTTGAAATAATTCGTTAATTCGACGTTTATTATTTAGGAAATAGGGGGCTTGCCTTTATTTTATTCGGGTAAAGAAAAAAAATTAGTTAAATAGGGGTCTGACTGTACTGGATTATGACTAATAATTGTGTATGGGGAATAATTCTATTCCATTCCCATAAAATTCCAAAACGACTACACATTTCTAAGTATTTTTATGGTTCTTACACATTTCACAGCCCAATTTGAAAACAGCAGTTACATATAAATATTTACTCGTAGCAACCCTATGCTCCTGTAAGCGTTAAATTATCAATTGAATGGCTCCCTTTCGCAACAATAGTAATTTTTTTCGGTAATTAAGTCTAACTTTTAATTAGCTTGGTCATTACTTCTGTGTTCATTCAAAAGCCTTTATTCAAATTTCACGAAACTTAATTTCGAAAGTAGTTCCCCAGCGGATAAAATGAGCTTTCTTAAGTGGGAGGAAGAAAGTAGGATCAATAGAAAGTAATTAAATTCAATGAAAACTGAGCAAACATGTTTCGAGATTCATCGAGTTTAAATATTTTTATTACTACTCTCTTACATCGTCAATTGGATTAGAGACACGATCTCGCAGCTAAGCAAAACTAAACGTATGCATTTCTGAGAGTTTAACATAATCATTAGAACGCATTATTACCTTTACAAACAAGGTAGGAAGGACTTTTGAAAGTCTGAGAATGAATTCGAGAGAAATAAAATTGGTACAAACCTTTTCTCAGTGTTTGCTTAACAAATTAGTCCTGCAGTACTCTAGTACAAGATTCCTATTATCAAATTGATTTTTGTGAGTTATGAAAACCCCATAGCGAAACGACGGGAGAGAACAGCTTGCACTACTGCAATATCATTCATCCATTACAGGTTGCCGCTAGTTACAAATGTCTGCATTTTTGTTCTATTAATTATTGAAACTCGCCACATATATAAGGAGTGAGAATTAAATTCCCAGACTGCGCATGCTCTAGCCATTAGGTTTGGGTGAAAGAGTGAGGATGGAATATGCTGGTGGCACGTTATCCCAACCCTCTACCTAGCTCAGCTTGTTTTTAATCCCTGTTTGAGATAGACGACGTTGTGTCGAAGTGCCGCGATCTTGGTAAACGTAAAAATCGAGCAGTGCATACATTTGAAATTTCTCTTGGAACTAAAAAAAAATATTCCAATTGATTTTTTCATATTGTGAAAGGAGTGTTTGGGGGGGGGGGATAATTGCTTGTCATATAGTCAAATTTTTGAATGGCCCAAATGATTTTCAGAAGATCGGGGTTTGCTGAGAGAGAGAGACGTTCTTGTCGATCTGTTACATCAAGAACTGGTGATGCTTATCGTTTTTATTCGATATTAATGGCATCATCATGATTAAAAGGGAACCTGAGGCCAAACAGTAAATCAGCAGTACTACATTGAGGTCCTGAGAAAGTTTAGAGAAAGAGCGAGGAAGAAAAGGCGAGATCTGTAGAACAATATTACGTGGATTTTGCAACAAGACAACGCCTCGGTGCACATTGTGCTCTCTGTAAAACTATTCTTGGTGGACACACGCATTACTGTGCTCGAGCATCCACCGTATTCATCAGATCTCGCACAATACGACTTCTACCTGTTTGTTAAAAGGAAAAATGTATTGATGGGAACACCTTTTCAGTCTGTAGAAGAGGTTAAATTAAAAACGACAGACTTGCTGAAAATTTTCTAAAGGTTCATCTCTGGAGCGCTGTAAAACTGGTTTATAACGAGTGCGTTTTCCATTACTAATGTTATAATAATAATATACTAATGCGTTTAATAATGTTATGCACCCCACAATTTGAAAAACGCTGCTTTAGCATTAAATTTTCAATAAACCTTTTAAGTTTCTTAGTACATTTCTTTCTTTCCCTATTGACATAATACTGCCCTAGTCTTGGAATATTTTGAGATAACAAATATTTCAGGCAAATATGAAAATAGTAAGTTAATAATCTGAATATTAAACTTTAATTTGAAGATTTTTTTTCATATCCCTTAAATTTTATCGCTTTTTTCATGCTACTTAGCATTTTTTAAGTCATTAAATCAAAACATTCTTTAAAAAGAGCTGTCTTTCTTAAAATTAACATAAATTAATGGTTTAATATAAAAAATCTCTAACAGTAAAAAGTTCATATTATTTTTGAAATTGTTTAATTATATTAAATACAAAATAAGGATGTCTCGCTCAAAAAGTATTCCAAGCAACCTTAATTAAACAAATTACCGTGCAAAATGACATGCTGTGAATTCTAGAAGAAATTACGTGCAAATTCTTATAACTCTGGAACTCCTATATTTTTCTAATATATCATTAATTACGTAAACTGTAGTCTAAAATGGATAATTATTTTCCTTTTGCATATTTTTCATTCAAAAACTCTCTTTAAAGAAGTCACTGGCGTATAAATATAAAAATGAATAACATACTTCATAATTTCTGCAATTGCAATTAAATTTTTCCCTCGCCCAATTTTGAACAAAAGAAATACTACCTTAAGAAATTGGAGCGAAATTTTATATTAATCCGTGCGTACGTTTTTAATTAGAGAAAACTTATCCAGCCACCCGTTTGCACACCATGCTTAATTCCTTAAAGTTCTATAATGGCACTTATTCTTAAATAATTTACATCTTTTTATACATCTTAATAAGCAAGACTTTTTATATACCTTGCTAGCTAATGTCGATTAAATTAGAAAAACAGCAGGTATTTTGGAATTGGAAAAAAATCATTACTTACAATTTAACGTAATACATTTTCTTTTTAGTGACAAAAACTGATCACGTAAGCTTCTCACTTTTTTTCAAATAAATTTCAGATAGATAATTACCTAAATTTTTTAAACATTCATTTTCATGACAAAGATAATGAATGTTTAAAATCCATATTATTTGTGAAAGGGCACAAATTCCTTCAATCATGCAATTTCTTCATTGCTGCCAACATACACAATATATAAACATGTGGACAAACACACAAATAATTTGTTTCAGAATTGGAGATAATTCATCGTTCACAGTAATCATGTAACATTTTCTCAAATGAATATCATTTTTTTTAGAAATAGATGCTAGTTTTATTTTTTGGTTCCATGTACTTTTTTGCTTCAATAATGCGAACTCTTAGATCAGATGTCTGCAACCAATGTGGCACGTGGTGCAATTCTCAGTGCACTGCTCAACAAATTTGTCAATTTTTGAATTAATGGAAATTGATCATTTTGAAATGGACCTTATTTGATAAGTATCTTCAGAATTCTGGACATTTGCGGAATTACGAAAAAATCTGAAAGGTATCACTAAAAATAAAGTTACAGCTATTTTGTAAATTATTGAATTCTTTGCTGCTGCTTCAGATTTAATTCTTTGAAGAGAGAAAATTGTAAGCATTATGCTTTTTGCTTTTGGTTCTACATATTAAAAAATCTTTCCCTCGTGAAAGATATCTCGAATCCTCAAAGAAATTGTTTAACAACTGAATGCACAGAATCGCATCCCAATTGAAAGTCACACATTATACCCCTGATCCAGCGATATGAAAATAGAGTGGTGCAAGCACTAGATTCGCATTAAATTTATTTATCTTTTTATTTACTATAATGAAGGGAAATACTTATATTTTACCTACTCCGTTTCTTATTTTATTAAATATTTTTTAAATATATGTATAGTTTAACTTTTATTTTTATCTTTGTTGTAGAAGTAATTATATATTTTATGCGTTTATTTTATGTAATGAAATATCTTTAAAAAATGCAAATTTAATATATAATAAAACTGTAAATCTATGTTATCGACCTCTACTCTTCAACTCAGCATGCATTATCGTGGGAATCAAATCGTTTCAATAATGCCCTGCTATGTGGCACGCTGAATCATATTGGTAAACTGGTTTGGGGACGCCACAGTTAAAGGGTTGCCGACCCTTGTCTTAGACTGACTGTTCTCTAATAGATTTTTTTTTCTTTTAAGCTTATATAAATATATAATAACGTACATACTAAAATTAAGAAAAAACAATTGGCAAATTTCAAAATAAAGTGATACATATACGATATCATGTTTCTAATCGTGTAATATTTATATAAATATGCAAAAAATATATTTCATCCTTTATATTCGATTTATTTTTAATGCTGTTTGATGGCACACGGCAAACTAGAAAGAATCAAAGTAATTTTCATATAGATTAGAATTCAACATATAGATTTATTTTTGCATTTTAATAATATTTAAGGTTTATAACCTTTTAAAGTGTGGTACTACTTAGCATAATTTCCAACGTACAAGAAAGAATGTCTTTCGTGTGTTTCGTAAAAATAAACTGTCATCTCCTTCCCCCCCCCCCCCCTCATCTTTTTTTTAACATACCATACAATAGTGGCTTCTTTATTCAATATGTAGGTTCTAAAATGTGTAGTTTACCATCAGTTCAGATTCTCCAAATCTGATTATGATGATAGTTCGTTTCTTTTCTTTGAAATATATTACTAAAGAAAGAACTAATTTACCTATACAATGGAGGAGTTAGTGGTGCCAAACATCCATGATATTTCGCACACTTATATTAGTAAATCCATTTTCATTGTTTTGCATGTTTTCATAATCCGTTTTAGATCGGAAAATTAGTCAATGTATGTTCTGAATTAATTAAATAGAAAAATATTCTGCGCATGGCTTTTAACCACAAATTGCTTTGATAAAATGGAAAACTATTGATGAGATCTCAAATGCTGCGCTGTGTTTTACACACATTTATTTAATACTATTATCTAAAGAACTTCCTGGAATAAATTAGTGTTGCCCTCTTCAGCATGGAATACGAGTTCTGTAATAAATTTGTATTGTTACCTTTAACGTAACATCCGAATGTTCAGAGAAAATGAATTAAAAATTGTAGAAAAAATTGTTTAAAGATTATTAATAAATTAAAACTTGTTTTTGGATAGGTTCTATGTATATTAACTTAGGTTCCATAGTTATTAAAGGAAATTTGAACCAAAGCTGCTAAGAAAAAATTCTCTATCTATTTCATTAAGGAAACTGTATTCCATAATGTTAAAATACTTACTTTAAAGGTTAACTATATTAATAAAGTAAACCATTAACGTTGTAATTCAGTTTTCGTTGATCCATTAACAGTGACATCAGAATTATTTAGCTGTGATGATATGAATGATAATAAGAAACCCATTTTCTTCTTTTTCCACTGTTCAAAGGAATTTTCCTTTAACAAAGATAAACATTACCACATATATTAAAAATTAAGCTTCCATTTGACTATTAATTCAAGCACAGACAACTTAAAGCGTGAAACTTTATTCAAATTTTCAATTATGTATGTAGAACTCTAATTACGTAAAGCAGTGCTTGATCCGAAAATTTAAATTTACTCATTTTAGAGGTAATTCTTCGACACGAGAATTTTAATGGTTCGAGTGCATATAATGTATAATTCATTACATTATAATTATATAAATCCCCGCTCTTAAATCCTAATTACATGCTGCCTAGTTATTATTTGCCGTAAATTTATGTTTGACTGTATCGTCCTCATTTAGAATTGTTTCTAATATTATGTTTCCAAAATCTGAGAAAATTTACTGAAATGGAATAATTTTTTGTCAATCATTGAAAAACATACTTAAGTACTATAACCTGCACTCAAAGAAAATCTACGTCGGTTTGCTTAGATCAACTTTTATTCGCTATTTTTTTTATTCCAACTCTTTTACATTCAAAATTGAGCACAGTTACAATACTTCAAACAGTCAATAATCAACAATCACGAGATGTTTGTGCACATGGCTATTTGCATCTGCTTTCACCACCTAGCTTGGCAGGCCGACTCGCAAGTGTTCGTACGGTTAATTAGAGTGCGTACTATTGTTGGTCTTTTTACCATTCGTTACAGTACTAATTATGTAATTTTATCATTTAAGGATAAGTCTTTTTGATGTGTAACATCTTTTCTGTCGGTTGGTGGATATTTGCAGGAGTGATTTCGTGAAAAGGGACGGAAATGTGTAACAGGAAGTCGAGGAAGCGCACTGTATTTGATTTGACCAATCAGGGCTTCTTCGCTACCCTCGAATCGGGGCCCAACTCTAGTAGCCATCAAGCCGCTAGCCTTTCTTATATTGTTAAATTTAGCATTTCAAAATAATCGAATTCAAAAACTTGGTTTCGTTTTCTTGACACTAAATCCACTTCGCACCACTCCTCATATGGACATTACTTATTGTCAAACAAATGAACTGGGTATTGTTAGTCAAGATATTGGGGACATATGTGCGACAGAATGTTTATTTGAAAATGGACAACGATTTCGGTGGTCGTATACATTTCTCCGAATCAAACGGTTAAAAAAATTAAAATTTCCTGCATTTCGTACTTTTTCCACATACCGAAGGTGGTTCTTCTCTTTTAAAAAAAACTCACTCGCTTCCCATGATTTTGTGAGTGGTGATTTTAACGTTAACTCTCTCTCTCTCTCTTCAGTTTGCCAGAAGCTGAGCCGCTAATAGCTTTTTGAATGATGAACTCAAGCTCGAAATGAACACAAATCCAAATGTTTCAACAACTAACAGTGGTACTGTTATTGACGTTATTTTTCAATGGTTTTTAAATAATTTGAAGTCACAAGTATATGTGTCATATTTTAATTATCATGAGTCTGTTGTCTCAGCTTTTCCCCAAATTGAACAAGAATAATTATTTTCGATAGAAAATTGTATTACTCTTTGTGTTAATTAAATAAAATTTTCATTAAAAATATAACTATTCATTAGAAAATTATTTCCAATCATACCCGATTCATTTTTTTCATGATTTAATTTACTATTGCGTATTTGCCACGACAACATGTTAGATGTTAAATATCATATACGACTACTGTAAGACTCGTTTATGTATTTTTTTAAATTTATTTATAGTTTCTTACATTTTGCAAAATAATTTATTTATAATTTTGTCAAACAAACCAAAGATCATAATTTAAAATAAGGAAATTAAATTATTTATCTAAGTATAGTAGAGTCCCGAAAACTCGGCCTATGGTGGATCGAGGGGGGGGGGCAAATTTGTGGTCAAGAATGGGATAAAAAATAATTAGTACGAGTGTTTCATCAGAACATATTGTACTGCACTTGTATGTATTATTTACTTGGGAATACAGCAGAAAATAACCTGCCCAAAAACCCTTAAACAAAGCTAAAGTACGTACTTGATGAAGGGATAAAGCATTTACCGCATGAAAATGAAATTTAAGAAATATATGTAGTATATATATATATATATATACAATAATTTACCTCATCAAACTCGCCTCAAAAAATATTTTATAAAGGAATAAAGTTGTCTTTAAAAAAAGCAAATAACCGACTACCCTAAAATTGTGAATTTTGCCTAAAATTGACAATTTTTTTTTTATGATTTTGTTTTATAGACCATCTTATTAGTTTTATAAAATTAACAAGTTTATTACTTTCTGTTCACTAGAACAAACACTACAAGTGTTTTAGTAAAAGCAGATGCCATTACTTTAAGCAAGATGTCATACTTTAAAACGAATTTACTCGAAATGTGTGTGTTTTTTTAAATACTCAAACGGGAACAACTATTGTTAAAAAAGTTTTGAAAATAATTTACTGTGTGAAATTTTTTGTGTATATGTTCTGTATAATAGAAGTCTTTTAACCTTCAGATTTATCAGTCACTGTTTTATTACAAAATTTACAGTGCCTTATGTTAATATAATCACAGTCATTTTAAGCAATAACTAAGATAAAGTGCCCCAGTTTTTGTAAAAATTAAAGTATCTCTTATCCTGAAAGTGTTGGGAAATATCTCGTTGCTACGTGAAATACAGGAAGTTCTGTATAAATGGTTGAAAGTTTCTATTTTTTTGGTAGTATGTCATACTTCACATTAAAAGTGAAGTGACATCTTTCTCTCTCTTTTGTATCTTTCTTCTTTTCAAGCCCTGAAGCATAAGATTTCTTCCGTAAAATTGAATTTATCGGTTTTTTAAAAGTGCTTTCTCTTGGCTAAATGTATTGAAATAAACTAAAGAAGCCTTTAAACAAGAATAAGGACTTCTTTTTAAAGAAAAAAAAAGTATACAAAACCTATTCTTAGCTTACTCATTTTGTCTATCGTCCTATTTTAGTTTTTTCTTTATTAGCTTTTTATGTACTGTTTGCTTTGAAGTGTTTTAAATCCTCACCGTACCCGCATATTTTCATTAACTGTTCCCTCAATTCCTTCAGTTTTGATGGAATCAAAACTTTCATTTTTAGGATCTTTTCGTGGCTGCTTTTTAAGATCCTTTCATCTTTTTATTGTGGAAAAAAATATTGTATACAACTGTGGGCAAAGGTTACTGGATTACTGTCATAAAATATTGTTTGTTTATTGATCAAAATTTGCTATTCATATTATAGTTTATTTATTTCAAAGTGTTTTCTCCTCCAATTTAATCCTACATTTACCAATCTTTATTCAAATCCTCAGATCATACTTTAAAATATTTTGGGAGGAAATCTTTAAATATTCGTATTGAATTTTCCAATATTGCATTGATAAACTTAAAATAGGGTCCCCGAAGAAGCAGTTTCAACTCTGAAAATAAAAGAAAAATCACGTGTTTTGCGTTACAAACTCATTTGCACTCAAATATCTCGTTATATAATACGAGGCACATCCGGAAACTAAGTACCGTTTCGTTCTACCGTAACCACTGCTGTAGTATCGGAAATCAACCCTTGTGCACACGAGTCTCTGGTTGAATGTCAGTACAGTGGCTTCATTGTGTTGTTCTTGATCGTGTTAGTAGAGCACAGAGTGTTTTAGATGATTATCAATTCCACCGACTGTAAAGTGGGTACTGTGATCTGTTTTTTGGACATGCAGCGGTCTCCACCAAAGGACCCAAAGTCCGGGTCACCACTGCTACGGCGCTGCAAAGGTGCAACGTTGTTGAGGTTGCTGTTAACTCCGGATCACTTCTGTGAAAGGCTGCGTTAGGACGACATTGTTATGCTCGTTGATAAGAACCTTGATTGGTCACTGTAAGTGTGAGAGTGTCCAAGGGAATCTGAAAGTCAGTCAGAGAGAGTCTGTTGGAGTATGTTGAGTTGTCGTAGATTATTGAAGTGTCTCTGTGGTGCCTGGGAAGCCTCGTAGAGTATCGAGTCTCTGGGTTTCCCCTTTTAGTGGAATACATCACGACCACAAAAGTGACACGTGAGGCAGAATCATTTCTGTTTGGTCATAGCCGGGATTACCATTAGGCTGTTGGTCCTAGTCGCCCCTCACGTGGAGGGTTTTGAAGCCAGAGATTGGCGTGGAAACTCCGACGAACATCTTTCTATATGCTGGATAAAGGGAGGTCAAATGTTGTCTTGCCATAGAGCGCCCGAGTGTCCAGTCTCAGATACTTTTCCACGCGAAACTACATGACCTTGAGACGTCACTAATTCCCTAACAGGAAATAAGTTTTTTGGTGGAGACCGCCCAAGACGGAAGGAATATTAAGGCAGTTGAAATTTATCGTCAAATTGTAAAGTCTTATGGTGAAAATATAATGAAGATGGAATGGTGAGAAAGTGCATTGGACAATTTAATGATTTACGACGACCAATATTTAAAACGAAACACGGAATGGGCGGTTTCCTGTTGCCGATGGTGGTTTCGTTGAAAAAGTGAATGAGAAAATTCATGCAAACAGAAGGTTCACAATAAGATTGCTATGGGATGAGTTTCTATAAAGAGCAATGAATTACTTCACTGATAACATCTTTCTCTGAAGAGGGTATAGACAAGTTGGTTTGCCGATACAACAAATGTTTGAACAATGGTAGTAACTATGCAGAAAAAAAGTTCGTCCACCATTCTCTTTCATGAAAATTTTAATTTGTTTCGGAAAAAGATTTTTTATGCGAATTTTCAAAACGGATATTTAGTTTCCGAACATGCTTCATAATACCGTTGTGAGGAGGTGGATTATCGGGACACATTTGATATCAATGGGACGGCTGTGAAATACAGTTTTTTACATTTGTTCGTCGTAACAACGGTCAATAAATACTTTGCTGAAAAAGGAATTTAAAGCTATTAATATTTTAATCCAAAGCACAGGATTTTAGCTTGTCAGGAATGGTTTCAGCCTTATGTGATGTCAAACTAATGATGGCGAACCATTATGGAAGGGTAAAAGCGACTGTGGAGTTGTACTGTGCAGGAGCACGGTCAGTCATCAGTAGCGGTAGCTGGTATTTCTTCATAAGAAGTACCACATGTGAAAGAGGAGCAGTCTGAGTCTTCAGCCTCTGTACTGCACATCTGTACTCGTTCCTGTACCTGCAATCCACTCTTCTAGCTCTCTCGAATAATCTAACAAAGATACCTTGTGAATGAGTGGATCCATATCTATACTGACAGTTCATAGATACCAGAAAGAAACGAAACCGGTTCTGGGTGGTTCTGCCGGCTGTTTGAAGGCTCACTGGACGTGGGTAAAAACGCCACCAATTATGATGGTGGGGTCTCGCCTGTCTGTGAACCTAGAACACAAATACTATCTGCTGGCCTAGCTCCTGTAAAAGTTGTCTTCATCGACTCACAAGCGGTAATCTCAGCCTTTAGCAGTAACACACCAAATTGCTGCCTTAACACAATTCAATGCCGAACTAAAATTTCGGAGCTCATTTCAAATGGATGGACTGTGGCCTTACAGTGGATCTCAAGTCATGTTGGGATCCCCGGCAATGAGAGAGCCGACCAAAAAGCCAAACAGGGAGCAGAGTCGACTTAAACTGAAGTCCCTTGACCCTAACAAGGGCATGATAACCACATACATTGACAACTGTAATGCTGCGACGTAGAAACCCAAGTAGCCTTGAAAAGTCATGGGAAACCTTGGCCACTGTGGGTCCGATCCTGAGGCACCTGGAGAGAGCCGAGGTCCTTACCCGCTTTAGCTTAACCACCGGACGTGACTTTTTGGGAGTATTCCTCCTCTGACTAGGCCTTACCACTCTGCGGCCATGCCAGGATGGATGGTGACCACCTCCTCCAATCACTGGACTCAATGAATACTCGACTGATGACGTCGTTAGTCGGTACTGGGAGGCTTCTCGTCAAATGGCCAAGAAACCAAGCACAGTCGTTGGATAAATAAATAAAATAATATTTTAATCCTCATACATAAAATATGTGTAAAATAACTATTCCGTCAAGTATTAGAAAATAATTGTGAAAAGTCTGTGTTGATTGTTTGTTTAACGTAGTTCTCTGAAACTACACGAAAGCTCCTGTCGACATTTCTCGTACTTTGAACAACGCTCAAGGGATAAGGACAATACTGATTTGTTCCCGACGGAAAATATGAGGAGCTTAATTGTTCTTCAAAATGAAGTTGGAATTTTTTAACGTTCCTAAAATGGCTTTATAATGATTTTCCAGTAGACGACTTGGCTATCTTCCGATAAATGTAAATTATTGTGCATTTTAAACAATATTTTCTGAAAATAATCCTAAATTTATGACGGTCACATGATAAATATAAACACGTGTTCTACATTGAATTCAAAACGGACATTAAACTATAGCTCGTACTTTTTATTCTATTTGTAAAACTTGGGTAAAATTTCAAATTGCATAGTTGGGTAAAGATGCTCATGAGTTATAAAAAGAAATTTCTGCAAAAAGATTTTAAAATTAAAGAAAAAAAAGTCTTGTTTTATACATGTACTTTTAAATAAAGTGACAAATATTAATTTTTTTTAAAAAAAATTTCTGTAAAAAGCGTAATTTGGCAACTAGAAAGTGCATGAACTGATTTGCTGAAAATAGATAATTGCATTTATCGTGACTATGACGTCACATGTGTTTTTGAACTTGATTGGCTAAAAACACGTGGTTTGAAATTATCATGTGATTATGACGTCACATGAATTTAGTCCTATGGACTGTTGGAGTTTTTAAGAGAAAGCATGGTAGTATTAGTTTTAAAAAGTATCTCCGAACTCAGGATAGCCAATTGTAGTATATATATTGATGAATAACATTAAGAAATATAGTTAGAAATTATATATTTATACCTAAATGGTATCCATAAATCAGATCTCTCGATGTTTCAATTCCTCAATCGGTACAGACATATGCAAATCAAAAATTTCAAGTTGAAGTGATATCTACGTAGACTCAAAAGGTTTTCCAAAGAAAAATAAAGAATTTCTGTTAGTAAAATGTACAAGATTAAAAACATAAACTTTTCATATTCCTATTCTGCTCCAG
Source organism: Trichonephila clavata (assembly GCA_019973975.1). NCBI lineage: Eukaryota > Metazoa > Arthropoda > Arachnida > Araneae > Nephilidae > Trichonephila > Trichonephila clavata. Next base: position 59,125 of record BMAO01039231.1, read on the forward strand.
TCATAAAATACGAATTACAGAAACAAAAATCCCCCGTTCTGTTATTCTAAATTAACTTCCGTAAATCCTTAAATGCAAATTCGAATTTGTCATCTACGTATGTCAATTCAAATTTTTCAAAAATCACAATTTCATAACAATTCCAAAGACTAAGAAAACAAGTTATTTGGCTTTTCCCGTTTTAGGATTACATAAGTACAGTTTTCTTATTTTCCATTTCCTATTCCTCTTTCTTGTTTTCTTTATACCAGGAAATGAACTCTCAAAATGAAATTCAAATGGCTAATTCGAAAAAAAATTCTTTCGGCCTTCATCTGGTTCGAACTATTTAAATGCACGAAATTCTTGTTTCCTCGAGATGGCAGTTGACTGAAGAATAAATATTTCCGTAATGGGTTATTTCGTCATTTTATCTTAATTCTTGATCGGGTAAAAAAAAAAAGATTTTGCTCTAAATATAAGATTGATTGCTCACTGGTTGTTTTTTTTACATCAGCAAACATCCGTTTTGAAAATAGGGTTAACATGATTTTTTTTATCTGGAACCCGTTTCTTATTCTTATGAAACTATTAAACAAAATTTTAAAAATAATTTTAAAAAATCAATTTAAATTATAAATTTAAAACTTATAATTTTTAAAAAATTAAAAAACGGTATATAAAAAATTTAAGTTAGATTTTAAAGTTTTTAATTTTTCTATTTTTAGGCCATTTTATTGTTTATTACATTATTGTTAGGTAATCTTTGAAGATTATCTTTAAGAAAAATGCTTGTAAACTCAGCTGCTTATAAATATTTAACTATCATTTCAAGTTTTCGTTTAACACGAAACTGAGGGGACTGTAATATTTTTTCGTATTAAAAGAATTTCGTGTTAAAAGATATTGCAAAAAAAAACATATATTCTACAAATATAAGTTTATTAGAATATATTTTATTTTCATAGATGTGTATATATGCATGCATTTGATAAAAATCTCTCTCAATGAAACAAAAACATTCACAAAAACTAAATGAAGTTTAATACACATTTTTTAAAAAATTTTGTAGAACAAAACATTTATTGAGTTTTTGGAAAATAATCTGATACTTCACTTTGTATTTGCCTTTTTTGCGTCTTATTGTCAACAAATTGTTCGATGTCGTCTATTTTTTATTCATTTCACCATTGAAATGTGCGCCGAAATAACTACGCATACTTTTTATGATGTTCCTCACTTCGGGTGGCGTGGGAACTGAGGAGCTGCATTATTCATTTCATTTTCGTCGTCCGAATCTGTATCAAAATTATTTTTTGAGCCTTGAACCAACTCTAAAATGTCTTTCTCGGCCATCATTGAGGCTGTACACTCATTATCATCAATTACAACGGATTTTTCTGATGGTACAGTAGTATAGTCCAATAATGTAGAAACTTTTTCCAAACATTTCATTGAGTGTCTGAGGTTTTCCGTATCTTGTTCATTCCCAGAATGGAAATCATTTCGTGTTAAGCGATTTTCGTTTTGAATTAAGAGAAAAAATGAATGAAAACCCATCGTAGTTTGCCAGGATCGTTGTATTATTTCGTGTTAACCGATTTTTTGTCTTAAGAGCTTTCGCGTTAAGCGCATTTTACTGTATTTAAAATAATTATATTTTTTACAATTCTAATGTGTGTATTATTTTTTTAACATTTATAACGGCTTTATGTTTTAGATAATTTTCTACAATCAGTATTACAAATAATTATTTTTATTTCCCAGTAAATAACACTAAAATTTCCAAAACAGATGTTAATGTCTATGAATCGAGTTGTAAGGTAAAAAAATAATTTGAAGAGTGAGATGCCATTTCAGGAGTTGTCCTCGTCACTTGAACGGGGTTCAAAATTCCAGGCTTTGCTTTGTTGAGAATTCTCTCCATTATCTTCTTTTTTTCTCTCTATAATAAACATTAGGTTTATGTAATAAAAATTAGGAATACCCAACACACACACAGATGCACATTTATTAATCTATTTCTTTTCAAATTAATTGTCTCTGCAAAGAATATTTTTTAATGTATTGAAGCATTTTGCAATCGAGTTTTTCTATCTCAGTTTTTTTTTTTTTTTACTTTTTTTTCTATTTGTCCAACATATATAACATAATCTATGCTTAGAAGGTAATTACTTCAATTATCACTAGATGACTGGTGTTTTAAGTATTTTTAAACGAAAAACCTTCATATTGAAAGTTATGACATTTACAAATCTGTGACCAAAGAAAAGTTCTTTAGATCCCTTTTATCAATCAAAGCGAAATAGATTCAAATCTTTAATTTACCACACCAAATGAACAAATATAAGGAATCTAATTATTTTTGGAAAGATCTTTGCAAGCCTCACTTAAAGAAAAATCAATACTAAAAAGGAATTTTCCATTCTGACTGATTACATGTTCACATATTGGAAATTGACACATCAAAAGGCGATACTTTAACCAAGTTTGGAGGGCATTATTAAGGTACTTAAATCTACCATTTTAAAAGTTTAAGAAAAGTTTATTTGAAGGAATTGTGAAGACTAAATTTCAATGCTTTTAAGTCTTTGCTTCGGCATATTTTAAAAGCCTTCTTTATCCATTCGCATAATGATGACTGGGACATCCTTTTCAGAGGTTCCTTTGAGGATGAATGAAATATAATTTTAATCCAAGCTGAGTTTTCTAAAATTTAGTTCTTAAATTTCATGAGCTGAGCCATATTTAATAACCCTTGGTAGTTGTAATCATTTCTCATGAGTAGAATAACTATCTTTTAATAACTGGATTTTTTTACTTGTTCTGAAAATTTGGCTTAGAAACTTATGATCGAGGAAAAGTTTGCAGAATGTAGGGAATATTTTGTATAGCTTTCCAGTAGCTTTTCGAAATCAAAGGATGAGGAGTAAGTATAATTTATTCAAAAGTATTTACTTCTTCTATCTCTAAGTGACTTTCGTTTACTTCTATATCAGCTGTTGCGAATTTAACAAATATTCATATCATAACCATGAGATGTAATTTAATATATATATATATTTAAATTAATATATAAATTCAAAGCTCTAAGAAGGTTATAATAATAAATAAAACAACTCAACTTGTATTGAAGCGATTTTGTAAATAGAGGATTCATGTTTTTTTGTGAATGGCAACAGTATGATGTAAATAAAAAGATTTAGAATGTCTAATTTTGTGTGGCTTTTTATTATAAATTTAACGAAACATCAGCGTTCCTGAATCTGTGAGGCGTGATAATCCTACGTGGGAGGCCCGAGCATTTCGAAAAGTCGACCCCTCAGGGGGCTCACCTTCTATAGGTGAGTACGGGTGTCACAATCCCGAGGTGCCCTAGTGATCTTTTCCTTTTCCCACGGGGTTTACTGTCTTTGGTAAACAGGGGCTTCACGAACCCGGGGTACCCTAGTGATCCTTCTCTATTTTCGACCCTCTTTCTTGTCATTCAATTCATTCTTTCTCTCTTCCCGTCTAGACCACAGATATTAAAACAAATGTTTGGCGCAGTATAGCCGAAATCGGCTCTTGCGCCAGTAAACCCGAAAATCACTCACTCACTCGAAAAGTCGAAGATAAAAGATTTATTTCAAAAATGTATTAATTTACTGAAAGAAAGCCAAGCAAAATACTCAAACTGTGAAAAGTAACAATGTTTATTCTATTACTAAAAAGGTAACTTAAGATATTTATTACTTAAAAATAACATATACAAAGGTTAATGCTTATATTGATAATTTGTACGGTTTAAAAATATGGTCGTGTATTGTAGCTTTAGCGTCCAAGTACATTAATAGTTGCATTCAATACATTGTCAGTGCATGACGGGGGCGCGATGAAAATTGGGTCACCAACATTGAAAGTTTGAGAAGCATTGCTTCGTATCAGTAGTCTTCAAACTTTTTCAACTCACGGAACCCCTAGAACTTGAAGGTGCTTTCATGGAGCCCCTAGAACTAGAAAGTGTTTTCGTAGAATCCCCTTCCATGCACATACTTCGAAGAATATATCTCAAAATAATATTTAAAGAGTAAATCAACATGTTATAGGCACTTTATGTAAAGGCAATTATAAAAAAAAATTGTTTTCATTATTTTAAAAAATTAATCTAATTTTTTAATATAATTTACTCATTAATAACATTAATTTATGACCCATGTGTCACCTAACCATGCATTATACTTAGTAACTGGGATATGTGCTTGCTTTTTTCCACACAAACTGTTGAAATCTAGGTCTATTGAGATTAAATGCAATCGCATAACATATTCTGAGTTAAATTTGTTTTTATACTTTGTTTTTGTAGCCCCACTTGCGTAGAGAAATATATTTCACTTAAACACAATGGCATTAAGATATTTAGAGCTGTTTGAGAAATCCAGTGTATACTTTGTATGAGAATTTGCAACCTAAAACTTATAGGCTGTTCTTGCTTAAATTTAGATTTTAACATCGAATATGTTGATATTTTGATACGTTGTTTCCTCTTCTTCATTATAGATTTTTTTTTCTACAAATGCAAAAAGGAGCATTTTCCATTAGAAAACTATTTAGTTTTGCTAGACATTGCGCTAACTAACGAGTATAAAATTATCTCGGGAAACCCGAGATAGTAAACAATAGAGTATTCACAATTTAATAGGAAGTATATATAAAAAGATAAAACGTTTTAAAATATTCTTTTATTACAATAGAATAAAAGTTTACAAAGTGTTGCAAAATAAGGTTATAATATATGAATAAAATTTTCAGTTTTAATGAATAGGGGGGGGGGGTAGCTTTAGATACTTGTAACTATACAAACTTCATAGAGAACGTGAATCCCTTTAGCATACATATTTATTTATTCTCTATATTTTTTATTGTGACTTGTGGAACCACTGGGTATGCCTTGGGGAACTCCAGGGTTCCATGGGACACAGTTTGAAGACCACTGCTCAAAATAAAAGAGAAAATTGTCTCACTCAAACATCACGAGATCTCCGAAACATACAGGCTTGAAATCTAGCAGGCATTATCCTTTTTTTAGAATGGGATTGGGGAAAATCAATTTCCAAGGGTATTGCGGGGGGGGGGGAGTTACAGAAAAAAATATAATTTTTGAGCTATTAGGTCTTCAAACTTGACATTTGGTTAGCATGTTTCTTTTGCTGAGTAGAGATCAGATAAGCACAAGTTTTGTGGTAATCGAATCGCAAGGAGAGTTATAGGCAAAAAAAATTCAATTTTTGAACTCTTAGACCTACACACCTTAAATTTTGCAAGCATGTTTTCTTTGTTGAATATATATCCGCCAATAGCTCCACCGAATTTTCAGAAATTGACTCTATAAGGTAGCGGAGGTTAAGAGGTCGTTATAGATACATATACTCTTTTCAGAAATTCATGTCCTGCTCTTTTTAAATCAAGAACCGAGGGCTATAAGGTTTTTCTGTACAGTCGAAATCTTAATACTAGTATTTAGTTATCAATAACTTTAAAACAATATTTAGCCAAACAATATCATGAAATACCCAGTCAAGAGGGTAGGTAATGAGCAATAAATCATATTTTTGAAAAAAAATGCAAATTTTTTCTAACCATATACACAATATTTATTTAAAATGTTAAATTGTAATGCTAATATAAATTGGAATATTTTTCTAATTATCTTTCTTTTTGAGCTTGAGTTCAGTTTAATTGTGTTTTTAGTGCGGAAATATTAATTTAGAAAACTTATGATTAAAAAATTGTCTACATGTGTATAATGGATCGATCTGATATAGTTCCCTATATAGGCAAAGCAGGGCATAATTATATGAAAAAGAAATTTAAGAATAGTAAAAATAAAATTATTGAATTAAAATTTATTTATTCTCACCTAATTTTTTCAAATTATTCTTTTAAAACTCATTCAGGAAAAACAAATTGAATTTTTCGAGAGTTTTCAAATATTTATAATCGAATGTGTTTTATTGTCACAAAAGCTGCAATTGCTTTACACTATAAGCAATTGCAGTTATGTTGTAGACTATAATTGTTTATAGTGTAAAGTTTGTCTATGCATAGCATAGTCAATTTCATTGACACAACTGTACTTTAAAGTCTATCTGCGTCATTTATACGATTTTTAACTGTTACTTAACATGGCTTGTTCAGCGAAAGAACAAAAAGTGCAATGTTTAAGTGTAACAGAGAATTTCAAATTTGGTGGACCGAAAAACATGGCATTATAAGTAAAGGCGATAAAGCGGTGTGTGTTTTATGTTCTGGTATAGTGGTTGTATTAAACTTTTCAGTCACTGCCATTTAAATGCTGATTTGGGTAAGACCTCAGTTTCTAATCAAAACCCTCTTTTTGTAATCAATCATTTTCAGAAATTATAATTTAAAAACAAAAAAGGCAGAGACTTTATAATGCATTTTAAAAAAAACTGGATATTCATCAAAGAAGAACCGAAATGAACTACTTGAAAGTTTGACAGAATCTTATCAGCTTTAGTTCTCTCGGAAAATGTAGAATAAAAATGCTAATTCGTATTTTGCTTCGAAAATTTTTCGAAAAAAGGATGAAAATATTCAGAAATGATAATACAAATTCCTTAATTATATTTTACTCAAGCAAAGTTTTTTTATGAGTTGGTTGTAAAAACTTGAGGGAGTTCATGCTATGCATCATTATTTGACATGATTTATTTAAAAAAATTTCTAGTAAGTCTTAAGTTCATGAACTTAGTTTAGGATCACATTTACAGCATCTTGTGTATAAAAAATATTGCGTTTAGAGACTATTAATAATACTTTACTCCATGATAACCCTTTTTATTGGTTTAAAATTATTTATAATGCAATTGGCTAAATTCATGTGACGTCATATTCACATGATGAATGCAATCTTGAGTTCCTAGTCAATCCGTTGTTGCGCCTCACTGTTGCCAACTTTTATTTTTAAAAGAAGGTTTATTTTAAATAGTGCACATTTGTACACAATAAGGCGCATAAGTAAGCAAAATGTGCACTTGGTTAAACCTCTTAACTGCTTATTAAAAAATACACAATTCGCTCTCCATGCTACCGTTTTTCAAATAAGCGTGCATATGCAATGTATTGGGGGGGGGGGGCAGATATACAAATTTTTCTCTGAAATAAGTAAATCCTCCGCAGACACTGTCAAGGCCATTTTACTGCATTTCAAAGCCTTTGGAATAGTTTTATTGATAGCAGCGCAAAGAAAAGAATCGTATTTCGGAATGACGTATATAAACGTCGAAGGCCCTTAACGCACCGGCTGCAGTCAAAAGGTTAAAAGTACCCTATAATATGAGGGGTTTTTTGTCTTGGAAAACTTTTTGAAGTTTTTAATACTTGGGAATATTTACCGAGTTTTCAAATCAGAAATTTTATCTGGAATTTGCCAGTCTAATGGAAGCTTTGAATGCAACGGAAAACACGTGATTAAATTTATCATGTGATCGCCAAAAATTTAGCCTTTGGGTTCCTTTTTTTCATTTTTATGCTAGAAGGAATTACATATGTGGAAAAAAAAATTTGTGAATTGATTCTCTTTAAGACTTTAATAATAGTTATACAGAATTGAATTGTGTAGTTTTGAAGGGTTCCTTACAAAATCAAATTAGTAAGAGTTAAAATACGGAAAAAAAAGTGTCTCAAAGTTATGATAACTTTCATTGATTACTTTTTAAAGTAACTTAATACATCAACTCTTCCATTACAACTTTTTTTCTTCCTGAAATACCATCACAGGCTGAAACTTTTAGTGTTATTTACTTAATATCGCTGCTTTTTCGAAATATGAATTCAAAATTCATAAGAAACAGTACATACCCCAAATAAAAGTCTTCATTACACTTCTTACAATAAGAAAAGGCTTTAATGAAATATTTATCAACTTTCCATTGAGCCTTTACGACAATCTTATTAGCATAATCTAATATGGTCTCAGACAAAATAAATTGAATCTCATAAATCTCTTTTATATTAAACTTACGACTGAATTGATTAGTTCTGTAAAAAAATAGAATATAAAATTTCCTTACCCATTACAGAGGTAGTTAGTATATATACAGTGTTAGATATCTGATTGGCAGCTGATACTTTTAGAGACATTAGTGTCCATTTTAGATATTCGAAAAGGTGATTTTTATAAAAAAAAATCTCATCAAAACATTGTGTGTGCTTTAAAAATAGCTATATAAATAATACTGAAAAATACTAAAGACAAATACATAATTACTATTACATTTTCTATGTAGAAATTGGTAGGGCCACTTTTTGTATAGCAGCCGGCTGGGTGGCGTGGGTGGTTTATCACTGGCCTTCTACATCCAAGGTTGCAGGTTCGACCCCGGACCTGCATGATTTCATGATACAGAAAATAGACAGAGGCCATGCCGTATGATTATATGGCATGCAAAAGATCCCTAGAGTGTCTGTTTGGCTTGGTTGCTCTTGGCAAAATTAAATTCTAGTACAGGTTTGCATCGTCAGAGCTCATGTGCCGTCAAGTGGGCGTCAAAATTACCTGCGGCGATTGGTATCCGCCTATATTGTGCCATATTAAAAAGAGATACCAGCCCCCGGGGAATGTACTAGGTCTGCAATGGTACAACCATCGATCCACAGTCCATTAGAAATATAAAAAAAAACTTTTGTATAGCAGCCCATTTCTCAAGAAGTCTTGAAACGTCATTGACGTTGGCGATAGATCAAGAGAACACAAAGACCAAGACAGAAATGCTATCTACTGGGAGCAGATGTAATATTGATTGTCACATGCCGCGTGTGGTCACTTTTTCTTGGAAGGCGGCTGAGGCAACCTCTGAAGGAGAACAACAGGTTTCAAAATCTCATATACACAGCATTTACTGGTAATTGTAACGATAATGAGCACTAAGGAGTGGGAAATCGATTGCCTTCCTCAAACTATAATACCGAGTGCAGGATCAATACAGTGGTGCATAAAGCTGCCCATTCGGAATAGTGATTAGAGAAGCTGGCCACTGTACGAAATTGCCTGGGTTTGATTTTGGGAGAAGGGATAGGTAGCTGTGAATGTATAGTGCTTGTGTGTACTTTAGATATTTGGTGAGCCGAAACTCATCTTGAGAGGTTGGTGGTAGGTGAAGAAGGGGGATACACCTATATCATCCCCAGGGGTCTCAAATTGTAGTCCCTCAAAACTGGATGTAATGGAGCAAAATCATACAGACACCAGCATTTTGCTCAAAGCTTCGACCAAAACTGCAGGTGTAATCTATGCTTCTTTGCCACAATAAAATTCGGGGACCTCGATCTGATGTTATTGTCGATAGGGTAGGATTCAGTAGCGTAGCTACCGCCGTATCAGCTGTATCAATGATACGGGGCTCCCAAGCTACAGGGACCCAACATGTGTAACTCCAGTCCCACTAACAGAGCTCCCTTATTTAAAAAGAGCCCTAAAGGAATTTTTGATACGGGGCTCACTCAGAACTAGCTACGCCAGTGGTGGGATTAGTAACATAAAGCAATGATTAAGCAACATCTATCCACAGTGTGTCCAGACTCTGAATCCAATCATCGTGGTGTTGCAGGCCGAAGTATAAATCGGCAATGGTCAGAGGCGGATTAAGCGGGTGGCGGACCTGGCGGCCGCCAGGGGCCCCCAACTCTAGAGGGGCCCCAAGCTTGATGGATTCCACTTATAAGTTCAACGTACAAAAAAAAATCTTGAACCGATATTTCCTCATTTTTGAGTCGTGTAGCACAGCCCTAGCCATCTTTTTCTTGTATAGCTGTATTGTTGCAATTTGTACAAACTTTTCACCTGCATTTTTTGTTTTGCCCAAATTTTATTTCAAACAAATGAATGATATTTAAATCAAACAAGATCGTTTTCAGTTTACAGGCGTGCTTGACTACTCTCGGGTACATTTTACAATGATCGAAAAAAAAATCCGAACACCATGTAAAAAATATTGTCGACTAATAAAACTTCGGCAATATAAATCGGTAATAGGCTACCTATACAAATGTATAGGTAGCATATTAAATTGATTAAAGTTTCAAGATCACAGGTTCATACAAGCGAGAGTAGAGCCATTTCAAATGTGAATTAATGATACATTAAAAACCGGTATAACCACCACAATTTTAAATGCAAGCATGCAAACGTGCATGCCTCGTGTCGTACTGGTACCGGATATCAGTATGTGGATGGAATTGCATGCTTGATGTTCTTGGTCGGTCATTATAAGGTTGTTTAATTCTGGTTGTGGATGAAGCTGTCATTGCGTTCAATGATGTCCCATTCCTGCTCGATTGGAAAAAGATCTGGTGATCTAGCAGGCCAACTCAACACGTCGTCACTCTATAGAGCCTGTTGTATTACAACATGGATGAGGGAGCACGATATCCTGTTGGAAAACACCCCTTGAATGATGTTTATAAATCGCAGTGCAACAGTTTGTATCGCCAGACTGGCGTACTAGTTTGCAGTCAGGGTGTGTGAATTAACCTCGAGATTGCTCCATCAATCAAAGAAAATTGCACACTCCCGACCATAACTGTTGGTGAAAGCCCAGTGTATTAAAAAGAAAGCTACACAAAAATTAAAGGAAATCTACAAAGACGATATTGAATCATTTAATTTTGACTATATGAATTGTGGATCAAGAAAAGAAAACAAAACAAAGATATAATGAAAACCACCACTAGAAATTTATCGAGTTGCAAGAGAAATCCTAATGTAGAAATACTTTTGAAAATATTTTTAACCATACCGTTATCGAAAGCATCAGGCGAAAGATCTTTTTCAGTTTTAAAACGTGTTAAAATAATTTAAGAAATACTATGGGAAAAAAGACAAATAGAACAACATGGCCATATTATATACAGAACAAAATGTTTTGGACAAAATAGATATGGCAAAAATAATTGATGAATTTGCCAAAGAGAAATCAATTTGTATAGCGAAACTGTAAGCTCTTTAGTAAGGTTTTTTTTTTATATACAGTTAAGATTTTTCTTTAACCGTTGAGTTTTATTATTAGCAATACATTTTATTTTGAGAATTTAAAGTAAGCGGCTCTTTTCACTATTTTAGTTATTCGACTCTTGAGCCCATGGGCCTCAAACCTTTTACCGCCAGGGGCCTCCAACTACCTTAATCCGCCTCTGGCAATGGTGGGGAATTCAGTGGCTCGTACAAGCCGTTCAATGCATCATTGTATACTCCAGCATTTGTACTTTTGTGACAAATGCATTCGTAGCAAGGGGGGCCCTGTGGACATTCCACAACACAGAATGGTCAAAGCGATTTGTCACGCAATAGACGACTATATTTGTTGTGATAAAAATATCATGATATAGCTGAGAGATCCATCCTTGCCATGTGGCCACGGTATTCTAGTGATCATGGTGACGAACTAGTGATCAGCGTTTTTCTGATGCCATTGAAGACCCTCAGTGTAGAGGGGCTGATGCACTTTTAATTTGTAGAGGGTCAAAGTCCTCTCGTTTGTGAGGTGTCGAAGCTCAGGTGTTGTCATCGTAATTGATCGTCGTTAAGAATTACGAGATCTTTCCCCAATAGACCTCGTGTTAGTATAGGGGTGTGAAGTAAATAAGCATTCACTTATTGGTGCCATGCCATCACGTGATGGTGCAACGAAGCCTTTTCAATAGGTACCGTCAGTGAGATGTTCATGGCCGCGGTAGACTAGTGGTTAAGGCATCGGATCGTGACTGGCATCTAATGATTTCGAGCCCAGTACCACTAAAGACCCGCCGTATAGGGGAGAGATGCACGTTAAATCTGTCGAGAGCTCAAATGTCCTCCAGTTGGTGTGGCGTGGTAGTTAGGAGAGGGGGTTCCAGCTGAGGTGTCGTCCTCGTCACTTGACCATTGTTCAACATTACGAGGTCCGTCGCCAAAAGCCCTATTGTAGCTGAACAGTGCGACGTTAATATTCACTCACTCACCGTCAGTGAGACGTTCCTTCCTACGTCCATAGATTACAATACAGATGACTGTTGCTTGGTTACGTTCGACGCTACACTGCTTTCTCTCTCCCACATTCTCAGTAGATAAATATTCCTCTGTTTTAAAACAGAAACATGCTGGCATGTATCTTCGAGAGATGTGAAAGCTGCCAACACAAAAAACCGCAAGAAAAAGCAATTCCAGTACTTCAAAATGTGTGTGTCATTCTGCTCTCCGCTTTTTTGAACATTTCTTTTATAGTGCGACAGGCGCCTATGACGTGCAAAGTACAAACTGGCAGCACTTAAATGACTCACGAAAGATTCCACACTTCGGGAAAGAAATTTTCAAAATGGTATGAACTTAATATTATGCTTTCAAAAGTAATTAGAGAAAATTCTGTTCGACTTTACAGGATTTAGAAGCTTATTTTTCATTCCTATGTGTGCAAAAGATAAATTCAAAAAAAAGTTAAGGGATTACAAATCCAGAAAACGTTTTGTTTCTGCAATTCCTACGGGAAAGTTCTCACATTTAAATTATTACTCTTAAATCACTGAATGAATGCCTTTTCTTCACTTCAGTTTAAATTTCTTATTTTGAAAAAAATTCAATAAAAAGTTATTTAACAGAGAAAGCAATTTTGATTTTATTTTATATGCGCTTTTGAAATAAAATCCCCTTAAGAGAGTTGATAGTCTCTGTAAGAACGCTTATGCGTCTAAGAACTCTATTCCATTTCAATAAATGAGAGAATAAGGATTTTTAAAAGAATACTAAATTTTTTCATGAATTTCTTTATTCCTACGGAAAAAAGGACTTCAAGAGGAAATGCTTTATATATGTATAGTCAAAAAAGACTTTTCACGTACAATAAATAAGCAAATAATAACAAATTAAATGCTGAAGTAAATCAGCAATTTAAATGCTGAAAAAAATATTTAAAACTTTTTATCTATGCAGCATATATAAAAATAATCACTTGTGATTTATTGATTTATCTCTTTTTATACTATTTTTTTTTCTAATTTTCTTATTTTCGCGCCATTTTTTTTGAAAAAGCAACTCTCGTATTTTGTATCCCCTAAGAATTTGAAAAGTTATTCTTTTTTATTGCATTCCATACAAATCTCTGGTGAAAACAAATTTATTCTTTTTCGAATTGGGTTTCTTAAGAGCAGAATTGCTTCTTTGTCGAAGGGTTTTCTTTGTTCAAAAAACTAAATTAGAGATCGAAAACTTCCATTGAGTAGTCTAACATAACATACAAATCTATAGCGAATAAGATATTACCTTGCACACAATAGACTTGGTTTTCTTCTTTACAAAAGCTTTCTTGATTTAATGCAATAAAATAAACTAAAAAATACTTAAAAATAAATATATTTCAGATGATTCCTTTGTATTCTGTTTCAGAAATCTGATATTTAGAAAAAGCAAACATAGTTATTTTAAGTATGAAGGGAAAGTCGTTAAAGAATGTCAGATCCTCTAAATTCTTACTTTTTGATTCGCTTTATTATAACCCTGTTTAAAGAATATTAAATTTGAATTTATATCTTTCGTTAAGTAGCACAAGAGTAACAATAATACAAATATAAGAATATGTATAAGTTGCACATTTCAGAACAGCATTTTCCACTTTATTTAAAATTATAACAGTATATTTTTATATTTTTTTCATCCATTTCTTTCGTCATTTTGCTTGATAAAGTAATTCAGAAAAATGAATGCTGGGTTCTTCAGTATCAAAGATAAAATGAAAGACAAAAACTTACATTCAATGTAGTTTACTTAATCGTAGAAAAATTCACTTTTGAATATTTTTTTCTGTCTTTTTATAAAACAAATACATCAAGACTATTCTATTTACGTAAATATACAAAATAATATGCATTCAAATATTATATTTGAAATTTATTTTGAATTCTTAATATACACATTTTAAGAAATATTGCTTTACGAGCACTTGTATGAAGCTTTTTTCAATTTTAAGTATAGTTTTAAGAAAAATAACTTTCTCTTTAAATTTTATTAAATCATTTTTCATTTAAATAATGATTTAGATTGTTTGTATATTTTTGAGAAGCAGCTTTCAATTATAACTATATTTTAATTATTAAACCTGGTAAATTTACTTTTAAAATAATTTTTTTCAATTTAATCTTTAAAGTTGTCCCTCTCTTTTTGCCTTTTGTCTGAAATTTGGGAAATATAATTACTCTATATAACTACAATTCGTTTCTTGGAGTCATTCTAACTATTAAATATATTTACTTATTTTCGAAGAATTATTTATAAACAGTATTTTTTTTATATTCTTACTTTTAAAAATGCAGTTATGAGTAAAAGTACGAAGAATATAATTCTGAAAATTACAACTTTCTCATAAGAGGCTCGAACTACTGGAAGAAAGAAACGAAGAAAAAAAACTACGTTGAACAGTGTACTGTATTAGTGGGAGAAATATTCGAAGAAAAAAACTTTTTGAAGGGAGAGAGGAAATTATATTTCTCGATTTCCATGTTTTTGTTACTGGAATCCTTTTCGATGATTTATCGTAGAATGAAATCATGATATTTATCATTCCTGTGTTACCTATATACATAGTTTATTTGATATAATTGAATTCATAACAAAAATTGTTCCAAATTTATCCAAAAGGAACCTGCGCGTCGTGTTAATGTGTTGTGAATTATGGACCGGGCGGTCTGAGTGGGTGGAGAGTAGTTGACACCCCGCTCAGACATCACCTCCTAGAGGAGGTGATGGCTCAGGAGGTGATCTAGGAGGTGATGGCTCAGACCCCACGTGGTCTATCTCCACAGAAACCACATGTAACGGATTCTGTCTTAGTTGAATCTTGAACTTGGCTTCAGCATAACTAGACATGTTGTTGTTTACTCGTATATTTTAAATCGGACTTTTTTCTTGGCTTCGGCGTACCAGGAGCCATTGTTTACAAGAATTTTTATCTGGAATTCTCTTTAGTTTCAGTCTAATTAATGTAATGATTTAATTTGTTAAAGATTGTTAAGTTTATTGTTGAAAGTTATTGTTACCAATAAATCCAGCAAAAGACAAATTCTAGGACTCCAGAATATTATTATTATTTTATAACACCACACATACACGCAACAGTATATTCACCACAAATGCTGTAAAGAGAAATATCAAGGGGCATTGTAAAACTCGACAAATTTAATTTGTTCTAGTCGTAAAATCTCATAGGTCAACGGAAATAGGAGTGAAATAAGCCTTGAATCCTAACCAAAAATAATAATGATTCGCTTATGTTTTTATCAGGACGACGCTTTTCTCTCGAATCACAACCATATAGGTCAGTGCTTCTCAAATTTTAAATATTTGAAATCCAATATTCAATCATAATTTACATCGCCCACCCCCCTCCTTTCCATACAAATAACAATGCATTGAATTCAATAATACTATACTTTGACGCTAAAACTACAATACGACTTGAACATCTTAAGTGCCACCGGCGTATATAAACGTTTCGCTAAGTCAAAATATTAATTGCACCGGACGTATATATACGTCTTTCTGAGGAACGATGTTTTCTGTGCACTGCTATCCCTAAAATTATTCCGAAGGCCTTGGAATGTAATAAAAGGAACGTGTGTGTTTGTGTGTTCGAAGAACTTACTTATTCCAGAATATTTGCTTATTTATTCCTTTTCTCCCCCTCACCAATACATCACACATACGCACCAACATAGAAAACGGAGGCATTGGGGAGAGAATCACGGGATTTTTTAATCGGCAGTGAAAAAATTATTTATAAACGGTACAAATTATCAAGATAAGTCTTAATTTTTGTACATAATTTTACATGTGACAAGCCCATGGGGTCCCCGGGAATTATTAAATTTGTTCTTAACTTAGTATTGTAAATTAATTATAAAATACATTGTGCAGAGAGAGTACTAATACATTTATAAGTATATTGTATCAGTGTGTAAATGTCAATTTTCTTTTTTATTATCCCAGAATGTATTTTGTTGACTTTCAGTAAATTAATATTTTTTTTAAATCTTTTGTTTTCGTTTTTTAATATGCTTGTGCCTCCTTCCCCCTCGTAAAGTTATCATGCCACCTTAGGGAGGCGTGCTCCACAGTTTGAGAAACGCTGATATAAGTTTAAAAACTCCAGAATAAATCTGGACACCAGCTACACTTAGACGACTTGTACTTAGCTTCAGTCTAAATCGCATATTCTAATTAAAACAACCTCTAATATCCAAATTAATATTACACCTTGCAACCAAAAACACATATTCTAACAATTATAACCTTATCTCTAGTGGCCTCGTTAGCCTACAGATTACAGTCCCAAGCTCGTGGTTTGCAGATCACGAGTTCGGGCCTGGTACCACTGAAGACCCACCGTATAGATGGCCTAATGCACTTTAAATCTGTCGTGGCTCAAATGTCCTCCTGTTGGCGTGGTGTACCTAATAGTTTGGAGAGAAGAGTCCCAACTTAAGTGTCGACCACGTCACTTCATCATGGTTCAGAACTCTGAGGTCTGCCACCAGCGTATCACGTTGCTTTACAGTACTATGCTCATAAATACTCACTCACACTCATCATCCCCAGCATTCCTACTTCAGATCTGATTTAACAGCAATCTTAATCTGCATATGATAGCTCCTTCACAAGGCAAGGCCCTCAAAGACACAAAATCAAATGACAAAGTAGATTTTCCAATATGTTAATTGAAAACGCAAGAGAACACGCTACATATCTGATTAGAATTTTTTTTAGAACAAAATTGAAAGACATATATATATATATATATATGTGTGTCTTTTTTTCGTGATTAAAAGTATCCGACTACTTGCGACAACTTTTTTTTTAAAGAAAATAGAGATATGGGGATTTTTTTTGTTGTTTTTATATTTGCTTAGTACATTTTAAGAAAAATATGCCACAATTAAGATGAAAAGAAATTAGTATTACCAAAATGGAAAAAAATGGGTAAAAATTTACAAAAAATAATATAAACGTGGCCCATTCTGTACTAAAATTTCATAAAGAATGTTTCAATTTTAATGTGTTTTTTTTTTTTTGCTATTCATTTGTGAAATGAGCTTCAGAATAAGAGAGATTTTGATTTTTACAAAATCTAGAGCACTTTATCTTAGTTATTATATGAAATAGCTTAAAATAACAGTGATTATATTCACATAAAGGACTGTAAATTTTGTAAGAAAAGCAGTGATGGATAAATCTGAAGGTTAAAACACTTCTACTATAATACACAAAACATACTCAAAAAATTTCAGTTAATTACTTTCAAAACTTCTTTAGCATTCGCTGTCCCCGTTTGAACATTTTCAAAAAAACACATTTCGAGTAAAACGCATTTTAAAGTGTGACATCTTGCTTAAAATAGTGGCACATCTGTTTTTACTAAAACACTTGTACTTTTAGTTCTAGTGAACGGTAATAATAAACTCGGTATTTTTATAAATCTAATAAGATACCCTATAAAATAAAATCATAAAAAAATTGTCAATTTTAGGCAAAATTCATAGTTTTAGGGTAGTTGGATAATTTAAAATCTACTTTTATCTACTTATTACTGAGAGGCCATGAGTCAAAACATCAAGAGCCCTAAAAGTAATACTTTATTTTATTTCCTGTCTTGGTGAAACGCAATTTTACTATTCTATTTTATCACCATTTAAAGATAGTCGTTTGGGGTATTTTGCTCACGATCTTACGGATACAGCGAATAACCCTTTCAGGAATCGTGGGTACGATATACCTTTAGTTTTTTGAAGTGCGACTTCTATACCATTATCTTAATAGACCACTTTCTTCGCAGTACAGCCTGGAAAAATGAGATTTATTACCCCTCGGGGGTCTTTTCGACACATACTTACGCCAACTACCCACTTGGGGGCTTGCAGTCTCGAGTCGTGTTGGTCTTGAGGATTTCTAGGGCTTATCAGCCTTTCTATCGTACCTTTGCGAGACTTCCAAGTTTAGACTGACACATTGCTGCCTCTAGGATGGTTGCTACCTTTTATAATAGAAAAATTTAATGCATTCGAATTCTTGAGAAAGTATTTTATTTTTCGGAAAGGGAGGTAATAAAGTTCGATAAAAGAGACATAATCTTATAGAAAATTCCCTGGTGTTCAGACGCTGTAAAAATAAACATGTTACAGGTAGCTTTCAAATATTTCATAAAATATTTAATAAATAAAATTAAAGAGAAGTTTGCACATAATACGTTCGTATGCTAAAAACAAATTTTTTTAGCGAAAATTAATTTTTTTTATTTTTCTCTTCCTCTACATGTCATAGAACAGTTGTAATGAGGGACTATTCCTCATTCCCTCCAACCCACCTCGTCTACTCTCGGACCCGGCTAAATGCGCGGAAGGAACTAATTGATCAGACAAAACATGATTCGCTAAAATTGTTTTATTGTAACAATATTCAACACAGACACGATAATAATCCGATTAAGATAGTTTTGATCAATTACTAGAGAGCGAAGGTGAGACCAGTTAGCATGGGGATAATATTTACAGACATTCAATTAATTTCTACGTTAACTTATACAATCGCGTTTCTAACTCGGACGCTCACTAACAATTTACTTTAACTTCTATTTAAATAAGGAGCACATTACCTGAACTTTTGTACTCCAAAAATCCTATAGATGAGGCCCCGTACAATAAAGGTTGGCTTGATCACCACGCATCCGAGCGATCCTCACTTTGGTAATCTTCAATTCTCACTTTAACAATCTTAGATTCTCACTTCACTCACTCCCAAAACTCGCGAGAATACAGAATTTATATAATAAACTTAATTTGCATAATCACGTTTTCTTACCTTCGGTGAAAGTTGGTTGAAATAATTGTTTCCCTTAAAGGGGGGAATCCCCAAGAAGTTAGTAGAGCCGCGTAAAGATCCATCACACAGTGGTCTTTAACCCCCGGGCCGAGGACCGGTCTGGGGTTCAAATGGCACCATGCCGCCCAAGTAACATTAAATTGTATCCAATTAATTTACAATGATGTATTTCTCTTGGATTTGAGCTACTTTCCATTAAAATCATTTAATATTCCACATTCATGCACTTTATATTTTATTCTGAAGGAATATTTAAATACAATTAAGTTAAATTATTAAATCAAAACAATCTAAAATGTAAACAACCAATGGCCGCCCCACCTCAACGGGTGGCGGTAAAATTATGGAACGTTGACCGGTCGGCAAAGATAAAAAAAGGGCTGGGCAGCACTTCCATAGAAAATCTTTTCCGCGTAGGTAGGTTTTGAAATTCTTAAAAAAACATTTTTCCACCCAGCATAATGCGCAATTTACTATTTATCGCCAATAGATTGATTTTCATCAATTTGTAGTGCATTTCTTCTTTTATAGTTAAACTGATTTTGATGTATTTCTGCATTTTCTAGTTAAGTATGATTTTTTTTCGAATAAGATATTGAGTATATAATACGTTTGATTAAACTTTATTAATTATTTTATTGTATTCATTAAAAACTTTTTTATAAGCAAAAAAAAATAATCATCTATGAAAACACAGTAATTAATTCACGGAATCAGAAAATAATGCTTAAACTAATTCAAACATTATATTTCAATTGTTAAATTTGAATATGATTCTTTTTATTTCCAGTCACTAGGAAAGGGAATTTCAAAACAGACTTGAAAAAAGTTTCTCTCCAAAAGAACTTCTCTTTAAAGTAAATTATAGTTTAAAAAACTAAATAACACCCTTTTATACTTAATCGAACTAAGTTGCAAATTAATCTTTTAGTCACCAAATCTGGAAATGGGATCTGAAATGAGTCGCCAGATAAGGGATGGGATCTGAAAATGGGAAATTGTTGATCCTGATGATCAGGACAATGGAACAAAATTATTAAATTCTTGTATTGGCATCGGTCCTGGACAAGTAAACAAAATTTCAAAATAATATGACCTTTTAAAGTGGGTAAAAATTGAGTTCAAAGATTCCGTTGCATACAAGTGAAGCTTATAAAAGGGTGTTAATAAATTCCTTCTAAAAGTATTCGTAGTTAACAATTTTAAAAATCAAAATCGTTCCACAGACAGTTTAATTTCTTGTGCCAGTAAGTTTCTCTATGCGTCCATCAAGAGGGAAAAACATCCTGATAAATATTTCTAGTCGATGGAATACTAGATTTACGTAATGGCGTTAGAGATTAAGGACAAACACACATGGTTAGAGAATTCCGTATTGATTAGAGAAATATATATATATATATATAAAGAAGCGCGTGTTCCACGGGGGTAGGGTGAGAAGGAAAATCATTTATCTTAAAGCAACGACAGGCAATAAGTAAATAATGACAAGATCAAACCAGAGAAAAGAGAAAAATTGCTTCGAGGGAAGAAATTGGTCAAGGAAGGGTTTTTAAGAGGAAAAATGTGAATGTTTTTTTCGTCTCACTATAAAGTATTATGAAGGGTATTTGCAACAGACCTCGTAATTTTGAGTCCGGGTCAAGTAACGAGGACGACTGAGTTGGCCTCCTACTCTCCAAGCTAACACACCACGCTTACGGAAAGACTTTGAACCTCGACAGATTTAACGAGAGCATCAGTCCCTCTAGACGGCGGGTCTTCAGTGGCAAAAAGACTCGAAATCAGAACACTCCGTAAACGAGCTCGCTACCATACTATTAGGCTACCATGGCCTTCACTTGGAACTATGTGGTTAGCGAAATTCAATGTGCTTGACTAACTGCCATTGTCATAACTTACTATCTCTAGGGGCTTTGTAGCAAAGAGAGTGAAGCCTATTGGCTGAGGGGTAATGCCTCGCACTTCCATACCACAGGTCCGAGGTTCAAATCCCAGGCTGGGAAAGGTCGACTCAGCCTTTCATCCCTTCAGTGGTCTATAAATGAGTACCAAGCTTGCTTGGGAACTTAACACTGAGGGTTTCGCGTCGGATTGACCACTTGACCGGGACATCTGCTCATGCACCTCAGGGCCCAAGGTCACTTATACTGAAATGGGCACCATAGGCCTTCATAGGCCGTTGAGCCACTGAGTTAAGTAACAAAGAGAAGTGTATTTGACTAAGTACATTCAGTTACTCTTTGGAATTATTTACGACAATAGCCTTGGTATTGTGAAGAGCAAGAACATTGGTACAGATTTTTTTTTCAATTCCAACTATTAGCTCATTCTCTCCCTCTATATATAAAATATAATTTTCAATCGTTAATAAAATACTTTCTATTCCTCCAATCAAGTTCAAATAATTTTTTTTTACTTGTAGTGGATGACACTTGATGTTAATACAGTTTTTTCAAATATAATTCATTAACTACCGGTTAATTAATTAAATTAATTACTGGTTTTCTACGCCAACTCAGATTTGTCTCCATTGTTGTAACAATGTAGTTGTTAAAACAATGATAAAAGTTGGCTTAGAAAACCGGGTTTTCAGCAAAACTAGCCGAACCGGGTGTGCATTGTTACAACAATGCAGACAAATTATGATCTTTTTCAATTATAAGATATATATATATCTTATTAATAAAATGCTTTCTATTCATCCAATCAAAGTAGGAATTGACTTAATTTTTTTTTATATTACTTGTTTATTTTGAATAAAATTGATAAAATAAACTCATTAAGAAGAAAGGTGAAAAGATCAATCCAAAAATCGAACGAAAGATTATCGTGCATGGCAAGTAAAAAATAATAAAAATATTTACACACACATTTATAATCATCTGCAAAAAGTCAAGCAAGATTTATCCTTAAAAGTAATTCTTAGTTTACTGTATTTTTATTAATTAAACCAATGCTGACTATTTTCCGAAAGTAATATTGCAAACTAATTTCATTTACACAATATTTTTCTGAAATAACACTAAGGAACCTAAATGCAGTTTATTATTTTAAGAGCTCGTTCTATCAAATAAATTTAAAAAACACGAGTTAGAGCTTTTTATAGCAAAAAGATTTGGTGTTAAAAAAACGTAAAAGGAAGTTATCACTGTGATTCCAAAAATACAGTGAGAGAATTTTAATTATTCAATACATTGAAATCTGACGCGCTGGAGATTTTGTCTTTGATCTTTTTGTTCACTTTTACGCTTTTTCAACTTATAAATGCCAAACTAGTCCTTAATATAGTCACGTGGTGATATTTTATTAATTTAATAATATGCGATTGTTACTAGAATACAAATATCACATTTATACCTTGTATTTTACTGAAGAATAAGAAACAGATAGCCACATAAATGTTAATTACGGATTTTCTTAAATTTTTTAATACCCAGAGCATAATACAAAATACTGAATGACTCTGATTTAAAATATTTTAAGTCTTAATAATTTTTTCTAAAATTAAAAGTTTGAAGTCAGTATTTTTTCTTTTAAATATCCAATCTGGATGTAAAAAAGTTGATAAGGGATGTTAAGTAAAAGTAGTTATGCTTATTTATTATTTTCCTGGCAATTTTCTTGTATTTGTTTTAAAATAAATTAACATTATTTCTTCGTCCAGAAATGTAATTAGAGAAAAAAATAGGAGAGAAAAAAAAAATTCATCCCTGAAACTTAGGCGGAATCAGTGCTCTGATGAAATTGTTAATTTGATTGAAGAAGTTATAATAATAAATTAGCAAATAAATTTAGAATTGGATAGTGATAAAGTTCAAGAGCTGACAGCTGATGTGCTCGTAGACATGCAAGACCAAGACGTTGAAGAACTTGAGTCTTTAGATCCAGTTCAATCAGAAGATCGAATGACGGTTAATAATTTGACAGAAGGCCTCAGTTTCATTGAAAAAGGGTTTAAAATTTTAGAAAATACATACTCCAACGAAGAACATATTTTTTCAACAAAGCAAGGATTAAAAAAATAATTAACTGTCTACGAGGAAATTTGTCGGGAGAAAAAAATCTTTGAGCCGAAAACTACTTTTTAGATTTAATGAAAATAACAATTTAATGAAAAAATGCGATTTTGTATTTGTGTTAACTAAGATTTTACTAAACATTTTTTTTTCTAACACCCACTTACGTGGTTATCATTTAGCCCCACCTTATCGCGTTTTCAGGGTGTTATTGTGTATATGCAAAATTTGAGAGAGAAAAATTACTTCATTGTAGATGACAGAATGTAGAAGTCTTAAAGAGTAGAATGTGAATATATATTTTCCATTCCAATCACATCGGTGAAATATTACCTTGAGAAGCAACAATATTGTACGTCAAATATTGTGAAAGAAATACAAATTTAAAAATATTGAGCTGTCCATTTCTTTGTTTTCATGTACCATATCAACAGCAAACAGCATTGAAACGAATCGCCCTTTCTTTGTTTTTCAAAATAAAGTACTTTTTCTCTTTTTCCCTCTCGCTTCTCATTTTCCACAGTTCTTTTTCTTTGCTGTTTCTATTTTTTCTTTCCCTAACAAGGGAAAGAAATAACACATATATATAAAATTATTCTCTGTTGTATTTCGAAAAGTAAGTTTCGAATTTTTTTAAAACCATCTGCTTCAGTTTTTCTTTTTTGGAATCTAATAAATTTTGTGTTTTCTACTATGTATAAATTCATTCTATTCTAGTTGGCTAAAAAGATACAGAAATTTTTTTGTTAAGTTTCATTTTTTAAGTATGTTTAATATTCTATGTTAAGTAAAATTATTTTTCTGGTGAATAGAGATTAGAGCCTCAAATATGACTTTATGACTATTACATCTAACATTACTGCTTTTTATTTACACCCTTTTATAAGCTTCACTTGTATGTAACGGAATCTTTGAACTCAATATTTTTACCCACTTTAAAAGGGCAAATTAATTCGAAATTTTGCTCACTTGTCCAGGACCGTTGACAATACAGTAATTTAATAAGTTTGATCCATTGTCCTAAACAAGGATCAACGATTTCTCATTTTTATTAACGATTAAAGGTCCTCCCTCCCATCTGGCGACTCATTTCAGATCCCATTTCCAGATTTGGCGACTAAAAGATTAAGTTACAACTTAGTTCGGTTAACTATAAAAGGGTGTTTTTTAGTTTTTTTTTAAACTATAATTTATTCATCCGGTATTTTATATTAATTCCTTATTAATATTTTGTCAATTATTTATTTAAAAATTTCCATTTATATTTCAGATTTAATGATTTTAAATAAAAAAACGCTTATACTTGAATTAAATAAAAACCAAGATTCTTTAACACTGAATTATAACATTTTAAAAAGGAGGGGGAAAAAATCGAAATATTTTTTTCCATTATCATTTGAATTTTTTTAAATAAAATTTTAACTAACTTGATTTATAAAATTTAAATTTTTTTGCTAAAATTCACTCGATTAAAATTTGAACCAAATGGAAAAAAATTGCTTTTAAACACATCATTAAAATCTATGAAACAATTGTTTAGAAAGTCAAAGAATATCCATTTCAAACTTTCTATTTATTTCATAATAAAACAAAAAAATATTGCGATATAAAACGAATATTTTTAAAGTGCCATGTTTCTTTTGAAACATTGTAGAGTGAGTGCCCGGTCAAATGTTCTCCTCGTCATTTAACCGAAGTACTAAATTATGAGGTTTGTCACAATACCGCTCGCATTGCTTTTAGAATGCGACTTTAATAAAACATCAAAATAAAGCAAATTCCTCTAAAATAAAACCCGACCCATCGTGGGTTTGTGTCCTGATGACAATGTGTAGAGGTTATGATTTACATTGAATTCTATCGAAGTTAGAAATCTTCACATTAGCGTGGTGGTGAGGAAATTTGGAAAGAGGGTACCAGGTCAGGTGTCACTTGACAGAAGTCAAATTATGTCATTCGTCAATGGCTCTCGTTTTGCCCCGAAGAGCGACTTTGATAAATAATCAATCATTCTAATAAAGACCCTGAAGTGAAGTGAATTCTATTGAATTTAAAAGTCCGCACGTTGAAGGGAAATGGAATTTCGGAGGTGTCATCCTCGTCGTTTCCCTGTAATTTTAAATTAGAAGCTATTATTCTTGTGTTGCTTCTACGCGTTACGTCAATAAGCAACTTGTAATACTTTAGTACAAATTAAAATTCTAAGCATTATACTTGTATGAACAATTGCTAGATATTTATATGAATCATGCTAACACGTTTTCGCTAAACTTAAACATCTTGTTTGTGCTTTTATTTAATACTTTGTGATATAACGATGTATTCTATACAATTAAAGTAAATGCAAATTTGTCGTCACATATGGCTTTACTGGAAGGATCAATCCAAACATTTAAAACAGCTCAAGTATCACACAAGAATAATGATAAATAATAAAACAAAATAAATCCAGGACAAATTTGCATGGGAACAAAAGAAAAAGTTAAAAATTTAAACAACAACAACAAAAAAAAAACATAAAAGATGTAGTCTTTACAAAGAGCTCATGAATGTTCTGACATTCCAGTATAGTTTGTTCATCTCGCCACGTTTTCGAGTCTCTTTATCTAGTTCTGGGCTTATAAGAAAATGATCTTCATTCATGATGCCCGAATTACAAATTTTTCATATACTAGATGGAAGGATGCCCAGTTTATTAAGATGATGTCCCATGCAATACTGGCTTGTTTTCAGTCTGAAGTTTGCCGCAGTCTCTTTACGGGGCCTTTGACGAAAAATTTTCCAAGTGTCTTCGAATGTTAGCCAGAATTTGCCTGTTGATTTTGTTGTCTGGTCAGTCGAGTCCACCAATTTCTCACAAAAATACGTATATAAAAATATTCTTCTCGTGACAATTGTGTGCTTGTGAAAACAAAATTTTATTATATATTTCAAAGAAACGTAAACAAAAAGACGTCGTCAAATGGTATCATCTTCATTATTGTTTTGGAACATGCACGTGCAATGTTTTCCACTATTGGCTGCATATCGCACCATTTGGTAATATCCTCAGATTTGAAGAAAGTGGTCAATTGTATAATCCCTTATTTTGTTATGTAACGTATTTGAAATGAAATGAACTAAAGACAAAATCAAAGGAATCATATAATAGATATAAAAAGAGTTCAGATTTAACCTTTAAAAATAAACGTTAAGGCTTATTCTCAAACAAGGATAGTTAGAATTCTGATGACAGCTGTTCTGTTAAATTAAAAATAAAGTTTGAAAGTAAAATTATCATTTTTTTCTCTGAAGAAAAGTATTTTTAAAGTTCTCAAACGCTATTTAATTATTACAGCCGGAAATTTCTAAATTAGATTTCAGAATCTCTTTAGACAAAGTTTGATAGGACTTCAAACTTTTTTTAAGAAAATCGTGACACATTCCTTCCTTCTAAGTTTTTATTAAGCTAATAGAATTTGACATAATTGAAAATTCTTTAAAACTCTTGCTTCTATTTTCTATGGAAAACAAAATTCTAATTACTCACACATTTTTTATATAAAATTATTTATTTCATTTATTGTAATTTTAACGTTTTGTCATTTTTATTTCATTAGTCATTGTGTTTATATGAGGGAAGATTTTGAATATCTTTTTATTTTTTTACTAAATGGTTCCATGTGTGTACTTTACATGTAATTCCAACTCGACCATAAATATTTAAAGCATAATAAAACACAAACAAATTTTCTGAAGTCTCAATTAATTTAACCTAAGTTTGTTAAAAATATAGCAATATCAGATCGAAAACACATCAAGTAAGCTATTTTTCCTGCAGCAATACTCTCTCTTTGTGGAGAAATTGAATTTTACTAGAAAAGTTGGCTTCGCAACTCGAACCCGAAAAAGAAGATTGTGGCAACCATAATAGATGTGACCAGGTTCACCAGATTGTCTTTTATTTCCCTTGGTAACAATTTTTTTTAAAAATACGATATCACCAAGGAATCATTGAGAAGTCTCTAGGATCAATCCTTCTATAAGTTTTCATGAGGCTATGTAATGACTTATGTAAAGTCACCTGTTCAGAAGAGTTTTGTCGAGATCAGAATTTGTCTTTGCGTTGACTAAGATCTGCGAGTGGAACTAGTTTAGAGAGCAGTTTCTGGAACGTAGTAAATCTTGTTTATAACAAATGCGTTTGGCCCTTGTATAAATAATCTGTTGTAATCTTTTTTATGGTCGCTTTTCCTTCGTGTAGTTGTCTGCCCGTCCTTGCCCATTAATCGGAGTTGTCGGCTGCTCCCCCCCCCCTCAGTCAAATTAGCAATATTTGTCCAATGTACAAACTTCCGCAAGTTTTTATATCATAGTTAACGAACATCACAATAGTAACATAATATAGTTAATTAGATTGTCCCAACTGTGTATACTCCATACATACTTTTTCCGTCAACTTTCCCTGATAAATCAACTAATTTAATCCTTAAAATACAGACTTAATCAGTCAATTAAATTAAGTCTGACAGATGAATATTCCCCATTTAATTAAAGTATCGCTTGAGAGATATGAATTAACTAAACCACAATAATGAAGCTGCTCCTATGAATTTCTTATTTTTCTATGTAGTATGTTTTTATCCGCAGTAAAAATAATATCCTGATATTAAATATACAAAAACAACTGGCGTTTTGTTTGCATTTGTGACAATCGATACATTAATCGTCATCGGCTGTTGGTTTTGGATTGCTAATAGTTGCGAAGATACACTTGACAACTATAAAATGAACTCGGAAGATCATATCTTTCACTCTTTTGCTCAGGTCGATATCTATTTCATATATTGCTAAAGCTTTTGATATTTTTAGGTTTAAATAAATTTTCTTTAAACATAAATATTTAATGGTGATTATAATGATTTTTACATTTAATTAAAAGTATTGATCATTGCATTAAGTGCGTCTGATTTTAAGGGATTCAGATGCTGTACAGTTTTTACCACACTCATCCGGGTCAGCAATTTAGTGGATGGGGTTCCACAGCTCTTAGTAAGACGGTGACAATAACAATTAATACATCGATTGCAGTACCAGAGTTTTGTATTTCTCAAAAACTTAATGAACAAATTTTTCTCTTATGTTCTAATTAAGTTTTATATTTTTAAATTATTCTTTAATAATATTAACATCTCATTAAAAATAATATTGAAACTATTATAGTAAAAATACTTGCTAAAAAAAAGAATAATTTTAAGAAATTAATTTTTGAATTTTGATTTTTTATTCACATTCTGTAAATGTATAACTGTTAATCCTTACTAAACAATACCAACTCATGTTTGTTGTATACCTACCCCTACCTTACAGGAGATAATTTTTAGAGGCTTAGAAAATAATTTTAAACAAACTAACGTAAACATTTAAGGATTTATTTTAAACGAAAATAATTTATTTTAATTGAAAACAATTTTAAATCTAAATTGGGTTGATCAGAAAAAAGGTTACAAGTCGAATAAAGAAATATTTATTAACAATAGATAGAAATTACAGAAGGAAATTAAGAAGCATACGTGCCTATCACATTTCGACATAATCACAAAATCTATTTAGGTATTTATAAGAACGCAGAACCAACTTGCTTAACCCGTCTTGGTAGAAATCGGGTCCCTGTTCACATTGAGCTAGGTCTCGGCGGATGTTTTCACAACACTGTCTTGTAATATCGCAGCACATCAGAAACGATATGCTACAAGCTACCATAGCTCAGTTCCAGCTCAGACGAGATTTCACTCAGAGTTACCCGTCGATCATTTTGAAACATTTCTTCAATTCGTGCCGTGTTGATTGCTGCTGTTTGAGAACTTGGCCGGCCACTCCCAGCCATATTGCGGTTTTTGACATCCTGTCTGCCTGATTGAAAAGAGTGACACTATCTCGCTTAATGTTGTCTGCTCATTCTGCTCTGCTCTCTCAGATGCGGACGCATTTTTCGCCCATAAAAATTGAATCACGGCTCGCACTTCCGAACGAGGAGGAGGAAAACCCAGGGGAACAGAGTTCCCCCGAAGAGGGCTTAGAGCTGCAATCCGATCCCTCGGGAAACAACCACCCTTACGTCCAGTCTTTATTGTTAAAAAAAAATCAAAGTTTACATTTTAAACAGCATATTACAGTAACATAAAATATACAAATTTAAAGCTAACGGCACGATATACAAACGTGTACGTGAACAAAATACAAATAAACAAAGCAAATAAAATAATGAACAAAAATAAAACAAAAGGGGTAAGAGATGAGAGAAAGAATATACATGTTCCAACTTTCTTACAAATGCATAGAAAATAATATAATTATCCAAAACAAATGCACCAGTGCATAAAGACCAAAAAAAAACACGACCAATTTCCTGAGCTCTTGCTATTTCAATCGTCCTTAACCATCCAGAAACTTTCACTACCTACCCGCAAACCCGACAAGTAGCACCATTTGTCTCCACTCTGGGAAAATAAAATTTTTCCACAATATGTAGTTTTCAAATTCTGTGGCTTGTAAGATTTTTTTCTGATCATCCCTCGTATATTAATTTTATTTAAAAAGCATTCTGTATATGGCATGTTTTATAAATAAAAAGTTAGTTTACTTTCAAGAGATGATGACAACATTATTTACACTCTTAATGTGCAGAATTAAAGAATAACTATATTGGAGTATTAAGGAATCTTTAAAATAAATTATTACATCTAAAAATTTGTTACAAAATGTAGAAGTTAGAAATTTCCTTTTTATAATCTAATGTAATTTAGAACAAATAGGTAAAAGCTCATTTCCATTAAAAAAATGTATCATTATTCTTAATTAAAGAGCACACACCTTTTACGAAGTTAATTTTCGTTAAGGATCATGAAATCATTTCAATTCTAAACTCGTAAGAATTTTCTTCCACGTTTGTATTTCATAACCGTAAAACATACGTAAAAAGATTTGCCTCTTACTACATAAAAAACATAATATATTAATATTCCTAAGTTTTTTTTTTTTTAATTTGCTTTCTTTAAAAAAAAAATGCAACTTTTGGGTTTCAATAAGCAAAAAAATTGATTTTCAGAATTCACGGAAGATAAGCCTAACGAGTTTCCGTTAGCAACCCATTTTCTTTCTTCTCCAACTTCGTTAAATCTAACAAACTCTGCTGATTGGAACGTTCGGTAGAAACTTCACCGCTCACAAAATCCACAATGTAACTAGCTGCTTTGAAAAATGAATTTTCAATTTATGCTTTAAAGTTAAGTAAGTTCATTAGTTCAGTTCCTTGGCAAAACTTTTAAAGAAATCTGTTACTATTCGCAATATGTAGCAACTGAAATTTTTAGAATGTTGCTGATTTCTCTCTTCTGATTTTAGGTGGAAATCTTTGATTTTAAAGAAATTTAAGTCTGTTTCTTATGTCATTTCAAAAACAGATGTTAATAGCTTTTGTACATTTTTATTCTCTAAATTTAAATGATGTTCATTTAAGGAACCTAAGATTAAATAATATAAAAAAAGAGCTTAAATTAGCCAGGATACATGGCTTATTTCTTATTTATTTCAATTACTTTCGCAGTAGGGGCCGTGGGTAGCCTAGTGGTTAGAGCATTGTACGCCAGACCGGAAAGCCTGGGTTCGATGCCCGATGCCACCAAACATCCGCCGAGTGCACACGGAGTACGTGCTCATTAAGTCAGTGGGTTCGAATGTGGCCGCCATCTATCGTGAGCAAAATCGTACTGTCACCTTCATGGGCTTTAAGCTTCGGCTAACGACAGGTGTATCTCTAGCCTGTTGCCATGATGATTTTCGTGGGCCTCGATCTGACTACGTCAGACAGGTGGCACAAGTAACAACAAAACTTTCGCAGTAATTCCTCCTCAACTTTCATCGAATAATATTCTGAGTTTTTCAATTTTTTTCAACCACTTTATAAAATGCTGGTAACATTAAACATAGTGTTAAATATAGAAATGTATGTTCTTTTTATTTAATTTTTAATTGTAAGTATCATTCAAAACAATTGAACCACGATTTTTAAAAAAAGTCATTCGATTTCAAAAAGGATGATTTTTTTCGGTGAGTTAAGGAGTTTTTGTTGTTATTCCGGATTCCTTTATTTTTCTTAATATTTTATTCCTATGTAGTTCTTTAGATTCTTGGCATATTTTGCTTGTTTAAATATTCAAGGTTTTGAAACTGTTGAACTGTCACAATACTCAAATTAAAATGAAATTATTTGTAGAACGTTTGTTCTTTTTCATTAAATACATTCCTCAAAAGTGAGATTGCAACAAAAAGAAATAATGCACGCAGCATTATGTAAATTTCATAAGCAATAGTGGGGAAGTGAACATGCAAATAATTTAAAAAACAAGTAATATAAAAAAAATTTCCTACTTAGGTCAGCAAAGAAAAAGAAAAATCTAGATCTCAATGATTCACAGACATTGTAAAAATATTGTATTAAAAACCTGTCATTTATAATCGACAAAAAATTCGTAAATCAAAAAACTTCGAAACTCGAAAGTTCACCATTTCATTTAAAGTGATGCACTTATCCGGAGGACAGAACCCGCGACCTTCGGATCTGAAGCCGAGTAATTTAACCACTAGACCAAAAGGATCAATTTAGTTCGCAGGTTGTTAATGGCTTATAAAGATGATACCGCTACGCACACCCCCATCAGTGAGTCGATGGATAGGTGAACGAACGAGATAGCTGTTATGGCGAGCGTGTTGCGTGAGCAGTTGTTACCGCTAATTGAAATAGTTACGTCAAGTGAGTCTGGTGAGTTTGTTTTTGTTGCTCTTTTTTTCGGGTAGGTGGCGCCACGACAGATCAAAAGGTTCCAGAAAAAAAGATTCAGGTTCAGATCAAAAGGTTCAGAAGACAGTATTGTCTTTTGTATAGTTTAGAAAATCAAAACTTCCCACAGACTACAACGGTTGTTGAAAAAAAAAAGATTTCATTACTTTTGTTCTTTAAATTAAACTTATTCCTTTTCCACCTAAATTTTTTACCGTACAGAAAAGAATCTACACAGACCGGAATCCTAATATAAAGTTAGCAAAAAAAGCGTTCGAAATTCCGTGATCTTCGTTCTTTAATTCAATAAAATCCACGCTTGTCGCTTTGAACAACATTTGACAACGAAGACGCCTATTTATTTGGAAATGCTTTAGATTTTATTTCGCCGTCCTATTGAATTTCTCTAGAAAATAAAAGTTAAGGCAACGCCTAATATAATGTACATTACAAGTCTTTGCTTTATATGAAAAGCGTTTCCTTCTCTTTATATTATTTTTGTGGCTAATTTCTGAGGACTTTATTTTTATTTTGTGTAATAATTTGATAGTATTAAACCTATAATATAAAAAAGGAATCGAATACTTCAAATCATTTTAAATAATTTATTTATGCAACCTTCTTTCAATTTATTAGTCGTATGTTTCCAAATGATTCGCAACTTTTCCTACTTACATAATTGAGTACATTTTATTCAAAAACATCTGTATAAATTTTGTGGAAATTGGAATCATTGTTAAAATTTCAAACTGTAATTTACATGTTTTATGAAATTCTATTTATTTGTTCTTTTTTTCACAAAATTCGTTCTTGGTGCTCCAGTTAAATTCATCACTGAAGTTGCATCGTCCAACAACCAGATTTTGACAAACTTGCAGCTTCTTTTAAAGTTGAGTATTTAGTTCCATGTATTGTTAATAAGTCTTCGTATGAGACGACACCTTTTTCTCATGCAACAATTCCTGTGTCCAGGCAATCGTTGCGATATTTTTCTGCGAGAGCTTGCAATAATGTGCTACCCACTGGCGTAGTGTGGGGGCCCTGTATCAAAATTTCTTCGGGTCTTTTTTTAGATATGGGAGTCCTGTTAGAGGGACTATAGTTACACATGTTGATCCCGTATCATTGATGCGGCCGATAAAGCGATAGCTACGCCCCTGATGCTATCGCAACTGTACTGGCGACATTTCATGAGACAAAGCACATGGTTGCCAATTCAGAACGTGCGATGCATGCGAAATCGAGGTTGCCAATTTGGCGAATTATCTTGGACGGTGACATTGTTGCTATATTACGTAATAAATTCTTTGCAACATTACGAAAAACTTTTTTATGTATAGGGAGGAAATAAAGTGCAACGCATACTTTGGATCTCATCATGTTTCATTTTTGTTCTCTCTCTTTCTCTCTCTCTCTTTCTTTCTCTCTCTCTCTTTCTTTCTCTCTCTCTCTCTTTCTTTCTCTCTCTCACTAATTTGATTAGAGACACGCTTTTGCCTCTTCGCAAAATCAAACGACACCAAGTTTAAAATTTGATTTAACTCACTGAACGCGAAAACATCTTCACAGATTAAGTGGTAGTAACCTTTTGGTATTAGGAGAATTAATAGTGGAAGATTTAAAGAAAGATACCGCCAGTGAACAACTTTTGAAATTTGTAGCAACTCATTATAAAGCAATCTTATTGATAACAGTCTGTTTTCACGAATTTTCTCATTCACTTTTTCAACCAAACCATCGTTGACAATAGAAGGCTGCCTATCCCACGCTTCATCATTGAATTGCCGAATCCTCTTTCTCACTATTTCATCACTCTTTGCTTTTTCACCATAAACCTCTGCAAGTTGACGATGAATTTCAACTGCCTTAACATTCCTTGCGCGTTAAAAAAAAATGGATTACAGAACTCACTTCACACTAGGCGGGATCGGTAATCGCCTTAAGCATATTGAATGCTCACTAACACGTAAAAAAACAACACAATGTGGCTGTAATAGTGCACTGGACTGACAAATAACCAGAAACACACATGCGAAAGTGTTGAACTGTGTAAAACTACCCCTGCGGTTGTGGTAGAACGAAAAGGTGCATAGATTCCGGACACACTTCATTATTAATTAGTAAAATAATTATTAAAATAATATATATTTAATTTTAAAAAAGAAAATTTCAAAAATATATCTTTATCAAATTTGTTTCGATAGAATTAAAAAAAATATAGTTTAAATAAACTAAAAATAACACGCTTTTTTCGTTAATCGAACTAAGAAATCGATGACGCATCCTACCCTTTTTCACATAAAGAACACTTTTTTTTTTTTTTTTGTTGTATCTGTATTAACCAGGAACGTTTTCGCTTTAGGGTTGTAATTTAATCTTTTAGTCGCCAAATCTGGAAATCAGAAATCGTTAATCCTGGTCACCCTGATCAGGACAATGGAACACAAATATTAAATTATTGTATTGTCATCGGTCCTGGACAAGTGTGCAAAATTTTGAATTAATCTGACCATTTAATGTTTGTAAAAATTGAGTTCAAAGATTCCGTTACATTCAAGTAAAGCTAAATAAATGCGTGTTAAAAATTACTTTAATGGTAAATTTAATTTCTTTATGATTTTGGTGACACTGGATTCCATTTTTTGTTATGAAAATAGGTTTCACGTTTATTTACTAGAATAATAACAATTAAACCTTTTAATGAAACATATCTTTTACAAATTTTCTTAAAGATGAAAATACACCTAAATCAGAATTTAGAAAAATGGTGTATTTAAAAATTGTTTTGTCGATGGATTTCATTATAAGAATTTTATATGATCCCTAAACAATGTTGCACCGAATGAATGTTAGTTCCAGGATTTTATGTACATTTTTGGAACATAAAATGTAAAAATTTGCTCTTCCTTTTTATACAAGAAATGTGGATTTCTGCCGCTTTCATACAAAACACTCTTTTAAGTAATTAGTTTTTTTTAAAATTAGATTTCCAATTCACTTCTGATTTTCTATTCATTCAGTTATTAAATGTACATGACTTTTTTATAGGGAAATAAATTAATTGGGCGATCTACGTTTTAAAAGGATACAATGTTTGAAATTAAGCGTACTCAGTAATTCACTTTTCAAGTAATTGAAAATATTTCTTACATAAAAAAGAGTTCCTTTTAGCAATAATCATTAATTGAATTTCTAAAAATTTTGATTAACTATAGAAATGCAAAATTAAAATATCAAATTAATCAAATGCCTCTAAATCACTAATTTTTAAAAATATCGAAAGAATATCCTATAAATTTAATTATAAAAAGAAGTTTCTTCATTTTTTTTAAACTTTGTGGTTTTTACACATTATGCTTATTCTTTGTTCATTAAGTAAATTGCAGTCGAGGATAAATAATTCTTTGACATATTGGTCAGCTAGAGATGGTATTTAATTAAATTATTAACTTTAAAATGAATAAAACAAGCCACATATATTAATTATTCCTCTTTATTTCTCTCCACTAAAAATTAAATTGTTTTCCCCTTGCTTTCTGCAAAAACTGATAAGCCCAAAGGAATACAGGAATACAATTGTAAAATCTGATTTTTCTGAAAAACGAAAATTCTAATATTTCACTTTTTCAAACGACATTTAGATCTTTAATATTCTCCTGGTCTTTAACGCTAAATAATTTCTTTCTGTTATAGATTAGTTTATCTGTGTCTTTATAAAATTCTCTAGAAAATTTTGATTTATATACAGATAAGCTTTTATATTGAATTTTTGATCTCCAAAAAAGATTTGGTGGCGTTTTGGCTCTTTGTTTGGAAAATTAAGCCCTGGATAAACTTCTATTTTAAGTTACATTTTTACAAAGAGGAGAGGAAGGTATTATGGAATATTTTGGAGAAATGGAATGCCGAGTGTTTAACTCGATTTGTGCTTGCTAACAATAAACAACTCAAAAAAGTTTTGTGATGTATTGCAGTGAGAGTTAATGGCTTGCTATTGTTTAATTACATGCTACAGAACAAAGTAGGTTTTGTGATTTTCAAAAAATTTTGCAAGTAATTTTTTAAACATTTTAACCTACTAGTACAGATGTTACTTGAATATTCATGTTAAG
This sequence comes from Trichonephila clavata, assembly GCA_019973975.1. Taxonomy (NCBI): domain Eukaryota; kingdom Metazoa; phylum Arthropoda; class Arachnida; order Araneae; family Nephilidae; genus Trichonephila; species Trichonephila clavata. The sequence goes on from BMAO01039231.1 coordinate 94,951, forward strand.
CATAGTATGCACTAAAAGAATTGTAGTTTATTATACAGTGATCATTAGTTTATATCTTTCAGTGCAAAGTTTCATTTTCCAAGATGGCGTGTCTGGTATTATGGAATACAAGGTATTTCATAACATAGAAAGCTAGATCTCCTATAATAAACAGATTCACGATTTTTAAAAAAAAGTTAATGGATATACTGAAAGAAACTAACAAAAGAAAGAAGCCAGAAACTTTAAAACGACAAAAGAAACCGAACATTCGAAGACCTGTGTTAAGAAATTAAAAAACCAACCTCTTCTTAAGCCTACTAGAGATTATAACAGGTCTATCCATGAGCCTTCATCTAATAGACATAGTGTAAATTTATCTCGTTTTAACTAAGTTTTATTGAAAACTTTCTCCCAAAAGAAGAAGACTTGTACTATTCAAATGAGTAGTTATATTTAAATGTGTATATTTATGCACGCGTAATTAGTCGAAGAGTAGTCTCCAGATGGTCAATTATTGCTAATTGGTGAATAAGTTATAAGATTGAGTTTGATTATTACGACCAGAGGTCGTACAAAAAATAAGAGCATTATGGTGAATTATACCGTAGAAGTTCCAAGAGTAAGTGAAGTAGATTGTACTCACATATATTAAGTATCCTTTAGACGTGTGATTGCTCTTCTAATTAGTGGCGTTGTGCATTTCCTACCTTTAGTTGTTAGATTTAAGTTATTGGATTAATAAATCTGAATTTGAAACTGGTTATGGTGGAGCTTTACTCGAACCCCCAACCACCAACAACCTTAAGTAGGTTGTTACGAGATGACTCCAGTGTTAGCAGCGAGAAATCGTTTCGTTCTTCGATTATCATCTGCAATGGGGACTTCATGCCATCAACAAAATAACCATAAAACAAAGACGCTGATTGTATTCTCCGAAGATCAATTAGGGAAATTTGGATTGAATTATTCAGCCGTTTTCTGTGGGTTCACATTAACTGTACTGGAGCAAAGAAAGAAGATTACATTTGTGACTTGTAAATAGATTCGAAACTAAAATAACTTACACGTAATAGTGAAAATAGGGTTACAGTTAGAAATAACTACGATGTATGAAGTTTAATAAGTTTTCCAATGGTTTATGCCACCTGTTCCATCTTACCAGACTATTCCAAAACTTCTATTTGTAACTTTTTAGTACAAAATTTTATAATAACAAAATAAAAAGTATTTTTTGACAAGTGAAAATTCATTACAAATAGTTATAGTGTGTACTCATAATGGTTTTGAAGATTTTTCAAAACCCAGTAAAACAACCTTTCTCAAACTGTGGGACGCTCCCCCTGGGGGGATGATATCCCTACGTGGGGGAGACGAACATATTGAAAAGGCCGAAAATAAAAGATCTAAAATAAGTATTAATTTACTGAAAGGGAACAAAACAAAATACATTCTGACATAATAAATGTTAAATACACTTTAATACATATATATAAGGTCACCCAAATGAAAGTGGCATTCCTGTAATAACTCCCCAATTTGAAGAGAAGAATTACAGTGCATGCCTCTATAGAGGGTGCAAAGTGCTGGGAATGCATGCAGTGGCATCAGATTCTGCTAGATGTAGGTGTGATAGCTTGGAAACAAGTTAAAAGGCATCGTTCACATCATGAATGTCACCAAAAATAACAATTGTCAATGCTACCACGTACTGTGTCCCGTTGCATGAACTGTGAAAAAATATCAAGAACCACTGAAGTGGCATCCTGATCTGCGGGTTTATCATCTTTCATAATAATGTTCGTCTTCATGTGGTTGTGACTTGCCAAGCATTGTTGTGGCAATTCCACTGGGAGGTTCTCGAACATTCCCCTTACAGCCCGGACCTCTCACCGTGTGAATATCACATCTTCGGTCCACTCCTAAAAGCTCAGAAAGGAAGGATATTTCTCGATGATAACGAGGTCAAAGCTACTGCAGAAAACTCTTCACCCTAAGGTATCCATCGTGTCGTGGACTGCTGGGACACTGTTCCAACCTACAAGGTGACTTTGTCTAGCCTGTCTGTTACGCGTGTATTATTTCTTTCCTTTGTTTACTAATTTATATTAATATCCCATTAAACTATTTATCAAACCAACTGTAGCACCGCTTTCATTTAGGCGACTCTTGTAACATACATTTAAATGTATCAGTACTGCACAAGGTTTCTGATAGTTAATTTATCAATACTAAATTAAAAACAAATTTAATAATTTCTAGTTGTAATAAATATACTGTTGCGTGTGTGTGGTGTTATAACATAATAGTAATAACATTAATCTGGAGTCCTAGAATTGTCTTTTCCTGGATTTATTGGTAACAATAACTTTCAACAATAAACTTAACAATCTTTAACAAATTAAACCATTACATTAATTAGACTGAAACTAAAGAGAATTCTAATATTCAAGATAAAAACCCTAGTAAACAACGGCACCTGGTACGCCAAAGCCAAGAATTAGAAGTAAACATCAGCACCTCTAGTTATGCTGAAGCCAAGTTCAAAAAATTCAACTGAGACAGAATCCGTTACATATGGTTTTCATCGAGGTAAGCCACGTGGAGTCTGAGGGTGGTGTCCACCCACTCAGACCACCCGGTCCATAATTCACAACAATGCCTTTCAACAATTCATTAATGCCTTTCATGGGCATGCTCAAATACAAAATTTAATACTTATCTTAACAGTTTGTATGGTTTATAAATATTAAAGTCTTATTGTAGCTTTTACTGCATTCCAATACATTGCTATTATATGGTGGATCGATGAAAATTATGCTTGAAGACTGGGTCGCAAATATTGAAAGTTTGAGAAGCACTGCAGTAAAGTTATTAGAAATGTAAATGGCATTCCATAATGGTATCCCTCATCTACCTCTCACTTCCTCTGATCAATTGTTAAACATGTTCTGTGAAATGAACTTTACCTTAAAATGTACATTTCTTTAAAATTTCTTAACAGTTTTATGATGTGAAATGAGTTTTTTTATAATTCTAAAGAATTTTTTGTAGTTCAAACGATTTTTCGTAATCAAGTTCATTCCTTTATTACCAATTTTACTTAAAACTTAAGTTTATCGTTTATTGGTACTTAAAGCTCAGTTTAAAACGTGAAATTTCCCTGAAAGCTGCAGTTATCAACGTAAAATTAATTATCTTATCGCCACGTTTACTTTAAGTCTTAGGCTTAGCCATTTTGATGATAATGCTTCGAAGTGAAAACTTTAACTGCATCAAATATTTGAATTATTATGTTATAATTAAATCCCTGCTCTTAGTGCTTAACTACATGTAGTTTAGTTATTCGCCTGTAGATGGAACTCATTGATTAATGTTGATTAATTGATTAATTAAAAATGTTGCTTTTAGAGGCTCTAAAATATACTGCCGTTTTTTTAGATAATTTCAGAATTTTTCGAATGGTAGTTATAATTTGTCAATCCCTACTTTTAGTTCACACTCCCTCTATATATATTTATTTATCTTGTTCAAATTTTCAAGCGTTAATAAAATACTTTTTATTCATCCACTCAATTTCAAATATAGTTTTTCAAACTTGTAGTGGATGACACTTGATGTTAATACAGTTTTTTTTAAAATAATAGTTTATTAATTAACTTAAATTAATTATAGTTTAAGAAATATATTTCAATCAATATTATTCTTCTAGATGGCAGCACCATTGGATAAAACAGCTTTTGTTAAGTTTGTGATGAAGATTTAACTTTACCTGAATAATCATGTGCTAGTTAGAGGTCAGCATTCCTTTTTCACTGGTTTCAAGATAAATTCTTTCCTATTATATTAAACTTTTATTTAAAAAAAATAATTGCAAATTTGATGCGGTTAAAATTTTTTGGTGTTAATTTAAAAGATGTTTTGCCACATAATATTGTGATTCTGTCATATGTCTATACATATTTATATTAATTGTGTTTATTTAATAAAAAGTAACTAAAATAAAAAAAAATTGTTGACCTAAGTAGAAATTGACTTTAATATATTTTTATAATACTTGTTTCAGTTAAGAATACATATTTTTTCTATTCATAAAACAGTTTTCTCACATGAAAATCTGGTGAATAATACAAGGATAAATAATATAGAATTCGAATATTAAATAATTTTTCTCAGCATTTTTAATTGAAGTGTAGTTTTTTGTACACATGCTATTCAATCATACAATATTTAAAAAATAAACAAACTGTGTTTCAATCATAATATTAAGATCTTGAAAATAAACAAAATTGGTTGAAATTTCTATTACATATTTTCAAAATCTCTCTTTTGAAGATACGGAAAAATAAAATTATAAAATTAACTACGAGTATGTGCTAAAAATTTTAATTTTTAAAAAAAAATTTATATTTTTATAATTTTATGCAATAGATTTACCATTTGTAACACAAATTACTTTTAAACTTAAATAAGTAACTAGATTGAATTGTTTTTGTACTTTACAATTTTATAATAATGATTTTCTTCTCTGTTCTGCATATATTAATATATCAACAGACAAAAATAGTACTGAAAATTCACCATCAGTAAAATAGGTTTAAACGTCTGAATACACGGTGAATTTTTTTTCATTTTGATTCAGATTGCAAATTATACGATAAGCACAAAAATTAGCTTTTATATTTATCTCCTTACTATTTCATTTGACACTTAACTGCATTTTGTATATCAAGTTCTTAAATTACGAAACAATTGGAAAAAAATTTTAATGTTTGGCAAAATCAAAAATTTGAGATACCTTCTTATATTCTGAGTAATTCGTTTTCATACAACTTAATAACCATATCTACTCTTTTTGTATGTAGGATTCAGGAAAAGCATCTTATTGCAAGAATTTTTGCGCGAAAAATGTTAGGATTAAAGATTTGTATTTATTTAAATGATGAAATTTTTCCCACTATCGAGTTTTTGAAACAGTAATTCTCAAACTTTTTATTGTTGCGGTACACTTTTAACAATTTCAAAATTTGGCGGCACATAAACAATAAAATAAGTTTAAAATAAATTGTTACTTATTTATAATATACTAAATAAAATAGTTTGTGATAATAATGTGCAAAGCTTGTCGGTTCCTGCTTCCCTCTGAACCCCCTTGTCTACCCTCGGATCCGGCTAGGTGTGTGGGAGAAACTGAATAAAACAGATCAGATAGCAGAGCGTGGAGGTGAGACTCGTTGACCTGAGATAATAATACGGACCCTCAACTGATTCCACGATAGCTTAAACACGCTCAATATAAACTACGTCACGCACTAATAAGCTTAACTTCTATTTAAACAAGGATCACGATACCTGTACTTTTTATGAAGTCAAGTCCTACCCTTGAGTCCAAGAAGGCGGTTCTTATCTGGATTAAATCTCCGTCGATTGATCCTCTTTTAGAACTCTTCAATTGCTAAACTCCAAATGCGCTTAATCATTTCACGGTCCTTCACTCTCCAACTAACTCTTAAAACTCACGAATACCGAATTTATATAATATACTTAATTTGCATAATCACGCTTTCTTCACTCGGTGAAAGTTGGTTGAATTAAATATTTTCCTCAAAGAGTCCTCAAGGGGTTAGTAGAGCCGCTTATAAATACGTCACAAATGTTTAATGTTAAGTAAAATATGTACGATAAAGACAACAAAATGTTTATTGAGTAATTAATTACAAATTAATTACAACACAAATTAATGCCAAATCCGAGCATGCTGATTTTTAATAATTTCGTTTATATTGGATCGTAAAAATAAGGCCGCGCTCATTTCGTCCTCTACATTTAAAAGTTTCGATCTTTTTTTAATCATTTTTATATTTGTTAATGGTGAAATTCCGAATTCATCAAAAATAAGATGTAGAAAATTGTAACAATATTTTCAAAGCTTTTTTGGCCATTATGAGATAATCGCCTCTAATTTTAATCCAAAATAAATTGACTCTTTTTTAAATATTTTGAAATTAAATTCGAATATTGTAGAATTAAATTAGATCTTCTTTTTCATTCAAAGTTAATTCATTACAAATGCATCCATTATCACAAATAGATTACGACCCCAATCCAATTTTGTTATATCCAAATTTGGAAAGTAATGAATAATTTTCTCCTCTAGTGTTGTGAAATGGCAACAACAATGCTATGGATAGTTTATTTCTATAAGACGAACAAATCATTTGGTTTCAGATTTTTTTTTTCTCAGAGTATAATTAATAAATTTAACACAATTTGGCGGCACATTTCAAGAATTTGGCATCACAGTGGGTGAGAGTCACTGTTTTAGAGCCCTGTATTTAGCCAAAAGAATGGCTTTCCTTTTCCCTGTGTATCTACTCAATGTCTGAAGTAATGGATCTCTTACAATTCAATTCAATTTATTGGTTAAAGAAAATGTTTCGATGTTGGCTAATGTACTGAGATAAACCATAAAGGTCTTTCAACTAAAACAAATTTTCATGAAAGACCTTAAAAGGTGTTTGATTCTTGTACCATTTTAAGAATAAAAATAAACGTTTTGCTCTGTTTGCTTTTTAGAGTCGAAAAATATCATTTTAACCATAATCCAGTTCCTCCAATGAGCTGCACTTACGACGGTCACATGATATATGCAATCACGTGCTCCTGATTGAACTCAAAAACTGACATTAGACTAGTATATGCTGTTCTACTTGTGATAAATTTTCATTATATGAACAGTACTGGTCTGGATATTATTTTTAAATTGGCTAGGCTGAGTCAGAGGAAACAAGTGTGTCTCCAGTGGATGCCGTCGCATGTGGGTGTGCCTGGAAACGAGGCAGCTGATGAGCTGGTTGGTAGGGGTTGTGATCTCCCTAACCCCAGTTCCTCTGTCTTGAGCCATTCTGAAATTCATTCCCTCCACAAAGTTAAAAGGAATAGGATGTGGTGAAACTCTTCTGCTCCCCACTGGAACGCAGCTAAGAGTCCTGGCCTATCTCTACAGTGCATGACAATCAGAGCTCTTCAGATGGCCTTGGCACGCTTTAGAAGAGGTCACCTGCGTGGTATGACCTTTGTGCAGGGGGTTATCTCCCTGCTTCTCCTTGTCATCTTCTGGACTGCTGAGTCATTTCCCTGGGGCAGTTGTTTGGAGATCAAGAGCTGGTTTGTGACATTGTTATGCGGAAATGTCAAATAAACTTGGTGTACGCTTTCCTGCTCCAAGGGAATTTGAAACAACAACAACAAATAAAATTTCAAACTTGAGAATTGGACAAACATGTCCAAGTATTAAGATTATGTCGAGGCGCACCACTGATGAGGTGCTGTTAAGACTGGGTTACTGATGTGAAGGCTGCGTTAGGATGACATGATACTCGTTATGCTGTAGCCTTGAAAGTTCTGAAAGTAGGATTAAGATAGTGTGTTGGGGCCTCTTGGGAGGGGGAGTCGTAGAGTATCTGTGACTTTCCGTCTTTTTAAGGTGGGATATGTTCCACCTTCAAAAGTGACACTTGACGCAGAATCACTTCTGTTTGGACGTAGCCTGGATTACTGTTCGGCCATTGGTCCTTATCACCCCTCGTCCGGTGGACTTTGAAGCATGAGCTTGGCGTGGGAATTGCACCGGTCACTTGTCTTGGGTGCTTTTCCACATGAAACTACGTGACCGTTGGGAAGTCATTAGCTTCCTAACAGGTGGAGACCGCCGTGATTCTTCAAGAAGTTTCACAAAATTGGAATAAATATATGCTATACATACACTTTTAAATTAAGTGCATTCTGTTTTCCTTTCTGTGTTGTTATTGGTGACAAATTCGTACTTTTGAAAAGACGCTTGAGCAAAAGGCAAAATTTAGCTACATCAAAACGTATAAACTGATTGGCTGGTAACACGTGATTGCATTTATCGTGTGATTTTGACGTCACAGGAATTTAGCCGATAGCATTGCCCCTTAGAAATGATTTGTTAGAAATTAGAAATGATTATAATTATTGTGTTCCATCGTCACTATTCAATAATCTTACTACGAGCAAGAAGTTATTGTAGATGCCATCACTATCATTTTGATTTCAATATATAAAATCTTATTCTTAATTTTATTTTAAAAATCAAAATTTTCAAATTGTTTTGAGTTTTTCTTGCACACAGAATATATTCAAAATCTGTATATGCATCTTTGAAGTAACAACCTTAACAAAGTTTTTGTATAATCTTATAACTTATCGAAAGTTAAATATTGATTAAAGCTAAATTATCATAAATATGTACCTCATAAATCCCTCGGTTATAGAAAGCAAATTTCAATTAGAAATAACACATTTTTAAAAAAAATTTCTCAATTTCAACAGATACAGAATTAACTTTATCTTTTTTCCTTCAAAATGACTTGCTACCTTTATTTCATAAATCCCTTTCTAAATCTTTTTTCTCTTTTTATTTTTAAAATAGGAACTTATTGTTAATGGAAAATCTGATGTAGAAATCACCTGCAACTATTCCACGTCTGTGACATTAAATTAAAATTGTGAAATTGTTGTTTCAGAGGGTATCTTCTGGAAGAAGGATATTTTGGGGTAAGTCTATAAATTCTATTGACTTTTTCTGCTTTCACAAATATATTTTTAGTTTTAAGAGCTTTTTAGGATTTTCAGCTAAAAGCTAATAACAATATTATTTATATTTACATAAAAAAAAACCATCGTATTATATGTGCAGATTTGTTGGGATGAACTAAATTATAAATTTCTTAATATTTATAGCAATTTTTCAGATTTTTGTAATTTATCGATGTATGTCTTATGAATGAATGCGTTAAAGACGTTTGTATATACGATTGAAATAGTTTAACTGCTTGAGGATATCAACATTAAAGGATTTATATATTTGAAAAGCAAATCATGTACTTGATTGCTATTTTAGGATAATTAATTTAATTGCTTTAAGATTATTTGTAAAGCATGGCATAACTTAGAGACCAATGTCAATAAAATAATAAAAATAAAATTTTAATAAAAATTTATTTATATTAATTTTTAAAAAGACATCTATCACACTAACTATAATATTTAATCTAAAAGATTAAGTTGTAATTTTTGTTTTTTATACGTTTATTCACTTCATTTCATAATAATTTTGGGAGGAAAACTATCTTCAAAATTTGATTAAAGTTCTAAAATTCGCTGCATATTCTAAATACTTAAATATCATGCAATTTCATTTTTCTGCCAATGAATTGGTAGTTTCTGCTTGCTTTTTTATATCCCCATTTTTTTTTTTAATTCTTAAATTTGATTATATCAATATTATCAGGGTAAACAAACCCATATATATGAGGATCAAAGAAAAGCAAAGGTTGACTCAAAATATTCAAACAAATATATGTAAATATAATGCAAATTTTCCATTGTTCCAATTTTATTTTTTGCTTTCTTTATCAGCGATGAAAACGAATATCTTTTTCTTGAGTACTATTTCACGCTACATTAAGTTTATTTGTACGTAAATAAATACTTTATATCAAGCAAAACCTTTCCCGTTTTGCTAAAATAGATGATAATAAAGATAGAATTCATTTGAAATGCATTAAATTTTATTCTTTATTAAAATAAAAGTATTTATACACGAAAAGAGAACGAATTTCTACGAGCCTTAATAAATAGGAAGAAAATATAAGTTTGCAAATATAAGAAGGAAGATATTTTTATATCAAAATATCCCGGGAAATATAAGGATTTAATCCGCTGAAGTAGATATTTACTCCCCAAATTTCGTAAGAATAAATGTTGTTGTTTCCTTAAAACTTTCTCTCTCTCTCTCAAAACTAAATAAAATACATAACTGGTAAGAGCAGAGATGTTTGTGATATTTACCAAGAGACCGTTGCCAATATAAAACTTACTTTTTCGAAAAAACCTTTTATTTTTGCAATTCAGAATCAAGAGCTCATAGTGTATTTGATGCATAACATAATATTACACAAATCCTTTACATGTTTTACTCTATATAGGAATACAAATCGGATACTTCATCTGCTTTTGGGTTTTCTAAGTTTAGGCCTGGCCTTTCTGCTATCAAAAATAGAATGTTTTGTGCATTTTCATGTGTTATAACAGGCGATGACATACGGTACAATTCTCCGAAGCACTCTTTACTACTCTACAAATTTGTCAATTTTGAGTGAATGGAAGTTGATAAATTTGTATTGAACCTTATTTGATAAACATCTTCAGAATTATGGACGTTTACAGAATTACAAAAAATCTGAAAGGTAAATTGACTGCTGATTTGTAAATTGTTGAGTGTCATTGCTGAAGAGATATAATTGTTTGAAGAGAGAAAGTTGCATGTACTCTGCTTTTCACTATTAGTTCTACATATCCTAAGTAAAAACTCTTTCTTCATATGAAATATATTTCGAGTCCGCAACAAATTGTTCAACAACTGAATGCTCAAAATCGTGTCAAATTGAAAGTCACACATTACACCTCTGATTTTGAGATATGAAAGAGCAGTGTAAGTACTAGGTTCGCAGAAAATTTTTTATTTATTTTTTATTTAACTGTAATGATGGAGAATACTTATATTTTATGCTGTCTATTATTTTAACAGATGCTTAAAAATACATAATATATGAATAATTGTAATTTTTTATTTATGGTGAAGTAATGACTATATTTTATGCTGTTTATTTTTGTTCGAAGAAATATCTTTAAATGATGCAAAATTAACATAATAAAACTGTAAATCTATATTATTGACTGATATTCCTAACTCAGCATGCATAATCCCAGAGAATAGAATTGTTTCAAAAAGGTCCTACTGTATGGCACGCTGAATCACATTGGTAGATTGGTTTGGCACGCCACAACTAAACGGTTGCCGACCCCTTTGTTAGAACATGTCAATCACAATCTCGTTTTTTTTCAACATGATTTTTTCGATAAAGCAAGTACTGTATAAAACCTACTACTACTATTATCACTCTAGAAGACCAGATATTGGTTTACTTTTTGATTCTACAAAATAAACCTTCGTGTTAGAAAGGTTAACACATTTTCAAAACTAACGAAAAATGGTCCAAAGAATTTTGTGATTCAATAGTTCAGAAGTATGTGTAACAAGTTTAGTGAGTGAATTTCAAAATCAAATGGATCCAACCCTTTGATTTATTTCAGAAATAAATCTTAGCGAATAAAATTCGTCTAATAATTTCTACGGAAGAGATTCATTCAAGCATTATTCCCGGGAAGTATTAATTCTGAAAACGCGAGTTTCCAATTTCGGTTGATTATAACCTCACCTTCTGAACTGATATGTATCAAAATCCGGAAGCTTTTAGCAAGCTCTAATGGCTCATAGAATACTCAAATAACATCCCCTCGAAAGTTCTGGGAAATGTTGTTTGGCTTTTACTTTAGAATATTATAAAATTATTTTTTATCTATTCATGCAATGATACCCTGAGACATTCTATCCTCTTTACAGACAACAATCTCCCTCTACAAGGAATTAACTATGGCATTATTGAAAGTTGAGGGACCTAAGGTTTCCTTATTGGAACTTGTAAGCTGGTCTATCTTTAAACTCAAGTGATAACGGGCCCTAAAGAATTGGTAAAAAAAGACCAAGTTCTTTAAATACCTGGTATTTTGTGTTACTCTTTAAAAATTGTTTCGAAATAAATGATTGTAGAAAGTATAAAGAAAGATTTCCAGAACGTCTTCTTTTGTTAGCATTTTAAACTAAAATAATGAATGACAAATATACAGGGTGCCCCAGGATCATTGGGACAAACTATAAGGGGAGATAGTGAACATCCCACATGGATTCAGATTTGCATAGCTACCCATAGTTGGAAACGTTTTCGTTCAATGCTTGATGGCATTGTTCACAAGAGCATTTAAGGAAATAGACCTGAATTACCGCAGTCATTTGAACTGTCACTGCCCGCAAAGGAGTCAGGAACGTTTTACGAACACCGAGCTAGTAGATATGCACCTGATTTACGGATTGGAGGAAGTAAATGCACGAGCAGTAGAGAGATTGTATCGCGAAAGGTACCCAAAGAGAGATGCACTGGACGGCCGAATATTTACTAATTTGCATCCCAACGTATGTGAGTATGGATCATTACGAGATAATAGCATATTAAGGGGGGAGGGCTACGAGTGAATCGAAGACATAGCATGGAAAAAAATGTGTTGGATATCGTTCGAAGGAATCCGAGTGCCATGTTTGTGCTGATCGTGCAGTTCCATCTACCAATCCATAAATCAGGTGCATGTCTACCGGCTCGATGTTCGTAAAACGTTCCACACTTCTCTGAGGACGATGACAGCTCAGGTCTGTTTCGTTAAATGATCTTGGGAACAACGCCAGCAAGCGCTGGACGAAGACGCTTCCGCCTATGAGTTGTAATAAAAATCTGAACCCGAGTTATGTCCCCCATCTCCCCTTAAAGTTTGTCCCAAAGATCCTGGGACACCCTGTATAGTTTGACAAAATTTTATTTTTTCTCTATAAATTTAAAAACGCGAATATTTTATAACTACTGATGTCATTGAAATGTACAGTTTTCCAAACACTGATAGTGCATCACGTTTGAAATGCCCCTCGTATTGCTAATGTTATTTGAAAACCGTATATTATGGCTCAGTTCAAGAATACAGCTCTTCAACCTAAAGTACTATTCTATGTCTTCAAATAAGTGGCATTTTTTCATGTCTGAATTTCACATCTTGAAAAATCTCACTAAAAATAATTTAAAGTAAGTAAACGTTTTAATGATGAAGGTTAACGTTTTGATAAGTTTTACGCATGTACTTCTTTAATAAAATCATCTTAGGGTAGCTGATGGAATGCAGAAAATTTAAAAATCTAAAAACTCAATTCTAAATCTAAGCACAGCATAATGCATCCACCAAAAAAATCAAGCGTTGGTCTGTATAAAAATTTGGCTTTTGAAAACTGAGGGTTTGTAACGGTGTATTTCTTAAGATTTCCTTTTTCCAGCAGAAAACTATTTCCAGAAGTAATGTATAACATGCACAGTATCGAAAAAAAAAAAGAATTTTCAAGTGCAAGAACTGACACAAAACTGAAAAGACAATAAAACGTAATTTCTACTTCGTATAAGAAAAATTCTTTATAAATTATTCATTTGTTATTCCAATTTAAATATTATAGTTTTTATTTGTTAATAATGCATTTTTTCTTGATGCATTGAGAAACCCAGTAACTTTCGATCAGAAAGTAAATAAAATTCAAAACTCCGTAAAATTTGAAGTGTTATTCTTAGTTTTTTTATATGGATCTCTCCAAAGCTGCAGTGAGATCAAATCGATCCGTTTTTAAACTAAGATTCATAAAACTGAACTGTTCTTTGCTGAAGGCATATTTATTTTGAAATCGGGCCATAAAAATAATGGAAAAATCGAATAGCTCTGCGGGACATTCGTATGTAAAATGCAATCTCAAAAAAGAAAAAATATATTTATTTTAAATGTGCAAGTTGAACATTAAGCGAAGGTTTTTTTTTTAATACAAGAAATCTATTAAATCTTTTATTTTTAAAGTAAGAATATTTAAGAATAAATTAATTTCAGACTTTTTGTCTGATCAGTTTTACAAGAAGGGACAGAAACCAAAGAACGTTTTAAATACGAAAAGCAATGTCATGAAAAAAATACGAGACTACATATTTTATAAATCTTATTTTATCATCTTATTATTCTGAAATAATCTTAGGTTAAAAGAGAAAGTTATATATATCTGTGGAAATCTAACCGAAATCTTCCGAAAAAGTTAGATTCTTCAGATAGCGGGGTTTTTATTTGGCGGGGTGCCTAGGGGTTTTTACGATGTATGGGTTAACTTTGAAAAATAGAATAGAAAACATTGTTTAAAGAAACTAAATAGTTTATTACGAGTTATAAGAGAGTATTTACATGGGTAATATTTACACAATACAAATTAGAACATGTAGGCATTTAAAAATATAGGAACATTTATAGGCAGACATTAATATAGAAACATTAATATAGGAAGGATAGATAGTTCCTTTTAGGAGGACGTTAGAGATTAAATAGAACTCATTATACGATGTGCTGGTGACTTACCGCCAGTTGTGGCGAAAGAGCGCGAACGCGCTAACACGATGCTTCCTAGTCGATGGTTAGTGGGCCTCTGACGAGAAAATCGCGTCAGCGTTTTAATAAGCACAATAGATGGCGTTGCTGTGGAATGCTGTTTTTGACTAAAATTGCCGTCCTCTGCAAAGGGGTGATCTAACCTTTTACAAAAAGAAAAAGTTCTATGGGATATCCTACATACATATGTTATTTAACTTCCTAAAAACTACCGAAAAATCATATAATAATGCATAAAATTGAAGTAAAAATCCGAGATGTTCATTGTGATATGCTGAAAAACAAAGTTGTTCAGAATCATTTACTCTAAATAAAGGAATTCTTTAGTATATGAAAACTACAATATTGAAGCTATATAAAGTAAATCTTTTTTAAAAAAACATTTCCAGAAATAGTACAGTAATACCTGTTTTTTTGCGGTAGATAGGGACCACATAAAAAGGAACCGCACAAAAAAATATTAGAAGATTTCATAAATACTTACATATAACAAACAACGTCGAAATACTACAGAATTTTTTTTTAATGTGGTAGAGAGAGACCGCACAAAAAAGGCGCACTTAGAAAATACGCCAATTATTTACGAAATTCATCAAAAAGTATTTCCATAACAAAATAAATAGTTAAATTACACATGGAAGAACTTTTAAAACATTTAGTTTCTCATTGTGTATAGGGAGAAGTTTTCAAAATGCACATACATAATTCATTGCTACTCACTGTAACCCAAAGTGCGCATCTTCTTATGATGAATTAGTTCAAAATCGCTTTCGCCACTGGATACAATTTCAATTGATTTATTTTATGGCAATTTAAAGTAAGTGATAAGTTGTTACGACGAAGATCGGTTGGTCAGTTGTTTGTAAACGTCACGATAACCAGATGTATATGATCTGAGCCTTTTTTAGAATTTCTTACTCCTTTCGGAATTGGTATTTATTTTAAGAAAACGCTTTTCCTATATTTGTTAGAAAACTGGATCCCAGCATATAACAGTCTAGTTCTTCATAATTTATCAAATTTTTGATAATGTCGCTGTCATCGACAGTTTCGTCTGCAATCAAGCGCGTGCTGCTAGCTCTTTAAGAGAAAGCAATGGAACGTGCATTGTCGGGAAATTGTTTATAACAAATGAACAAAGCTTCTTGAAGTGTATATATGTATATTGATAAAAAATTACGGATTCACCAAAGCCGTAGAAAATCATATACCGCATAAAAAAAGATCGCACAAAAATAAAATCACATAAAAAAGGACCGCACAAAAGCAGGTTCTACTGTATTTTTAAAAAATTGTTCTATTTCATTTTTTTATACAAAGACTACTTTTAAGTATGCATCTACTTCTTCAGGGGTAGTACTAAGCCAGGTGTGGCCAACCCACGGCACGCGTGCCGCAGTGTGGCGCGGAGGAGTTGTAATAGTGGCACGCGAAGACTTATTGAAAAATTTGAAACATAGTAAAAAAATAACAATTTTTTTTACAATTTTATTGAAATGCTGTTGTTTTAAACAACAAAAAAGAAACTTTCAAAGTTTATTTTAAATACAATTAATTAAATTGCTACAGAATATCATTATGTGGAGAATACTATTCAATGGGATGTGCGCTGGCTTTCCAAAGGAAAGTGCACTCATGGGATTTTGGAATTTTAGGCAGCGCGTTTTAAAATATCTGGAAGAAAACAATGAACTAAGTGCCCGGTAAATGCTTGCTACTCAAGAATCAAGTCTGTCTATGGGATCAAGCTTTTCTTGCCTATATTTTGGGATATTTAAATAATTTAAATTTAAGATTACAGGGAAAAGATTGTATTTTTCCTACCCTAATTGGTCACATATCCTTTGTAAACAAACTTTTGAATCTTTTATCTCTGTTTTGAAGAAAAACGATTAAAATCTGTAACCATAATGCAGTAAATATCTACCAAAGTTAGTAATACTCCGAGCTATAATAGATTTAAAAATTTAATATTTCTTTTGAAGGATTCATTCCGTGATACGTTGAATGATTTTCAAAAGGATAAAAATGCTGATCTTTTCATAAATCATGTTTCAATTTCTATACAAGACGTTAATTATTACCCACCTAAAATTCCAATCGAAATTATTAAACTATTACACCATACTAGACTGAAAAGCAAGTATAAAGTACTTATTTCAATTTAAGCGATCCATATTATATTGAATGGGGAAAATTTGAGCCGACTGGCAATTTTCCAAATTAACATTATATGCCTGTCAGATATTGTTGTAGTTTTGGATCAATATTTGTTTTCTGAACAAATATTTTCTATTGCACATTCTATTACTTATTCTATTTTCTATTCAAATTTAATTGATATACACCTATATATATAAAACAACTTAATTTTGTTAACATCTTCAAGAACTAATCCTAATATAAAATAACTTGGTAAAAAAAATACAAATTCAAAAGCCGCATTTAGCAAGTACTGACGGTTAAAATAAATTAGAATTAAACGTTTTAAGTTACTCATTCTTATTTTATACCTAAAAAGTTTATTAAAAATAAAATAAAAAGTTTATTCACAATAAAAACTAAGTATTTATTATATTATCAGATTTTCACTACTCATACTTGTATAAAAAAATGTTATTTGTGTAAAAATCCCATCAACCAATAAGCAACATTTTTTTGGCACTCTTACCAAAAAGGTTGGCCACCCGTTTACTAAGCGGTAAGCGAATATTCAATAGAAGGTATCATTAAGCGGAATGGGGGAAGTACGTCTAGCGTCTTACTCCTAATAAGGTGCATTTATTTTCTGCTGATTAGCTTAATTTCTTCATTTACTTTTAGCTGAGGCTTTCTTTTCATAGTCTTTCAGGCCTTGAAATAGTTTAATTCATCTTTAAGTAAATACAGGGTGATCCCAAATACATGGTACAAAATTTAAAAACTGATACAAGACATAACAATCATGTATTGTATAGGAATGAAAGATCACAAGTGACGCGATGAAGGGCAAAAGCAGTAAAAAAATGAAAGGAAGGGCAACGTGTTTGTTGATAGTGTCGTTGATACGGGCAATGTTTAAAATAACTGTTCGAAATTATGCCCACCAACAGTGATGTGTGGTTGACAGCGCCGGTTGAGTGTTTGTTGTGCACTTTCTAAAATTCCAGGTATTTTACAATGAGACCGAGAGATGAAGGGGTTTATGGCAACTCAATATCGTCCATAATGGGTTACGGTGGATTGTACCAAGTAAAGAGATCCGTTCCTTCTGGTCTAAAGGGAGGAACCCTTCAACTAACATGTTAATAAACAGAACGTACAGCCATTACGGATATTCGAGTAACGAAATCCTCGTCCGAGTCACTAAACTCGCATAAGCAAGACTCTTCAGACTTTCCAATAAAAAGTAATTGGAACTCGATAAATCGGGATGTCGGGATAGTCTAGGACTGGTCCACCATGCCCAGTCCATCGTCGCACTCGGCAGCTGGCATTCAGGCAATTGCGCGCATCAGTGCAGAAGTAGGCTGACATCCCATCATGATGAACTTCGGTTAAGAATTGTGATTGGGATCATCTTGTGCTTCAGATCCGGTAAAACCTGTTGGAAAAAAATAAAATAACATTTTTGATTGCAGATATGCTGTTGTTGCTCATCTCCATGTCTAGCCAAGCTAGACCATGATTTCACTCACTCTCAAAAAGTCCAACACCATTAGAGGGTCTTCAAACAGATCTTGTTTTGTAATCCCCAGGCAGTCAAGAGTGTGTTCTGGGGATGCCTGGCAGGCAGAACACCTAACACAAGTCGTAAGAACTTTGTTTCCATCCTTAAAAGTCAAAGTTCGGAGGTGGCCACTCCAGAAACGAGTTAGAATAGTTTGTTCCTGACTACTGCATTGAAGGGAAAGAGAACCTCCAGGGCATTTAGCCTCATACCAGTGATGAACAGGAGGAATAGATGGAGGAAAAGTGCTGCTTCTGTGATCAACAAAGACGGGAGTACCAAGAAGTAGTGGGCTAATTCAGCTCGTTCACCTGCAGTTCTTATCTGGGCATGGTAAAATGGCCTTCACGCCAAGGGTGGCCCTACCAGGAGAAAAAATCTCCCGACATACTTCGCCCATGAACACATTGAGGCAAACTGCAGGACTTCAAATCAATCAAAACAATATACTTCACCTTTACATCCAGAGATAATTACTTGTGGTTGAATTGTATGGTGGATTTTTGGTTGCCCAAATAAGAAAATTTAGCGCAATTACACTCTCACGTATGAATGTCGCCTTGTCAGCAAATAAAACATGAGCTGTCTGACTACAATACACATTTTGCTGCGAAAGTTTTCTCCAATCATTCCACCAACACTGTCAAGTATATATCATTGTTGGAGGGTTCAGTTCCAAACAGTTATTGTTAGCGTTGCACTTGTTAACCACGCTGACAATAAGCATTTTGTCTTTTCTTTCATTTAAAAATGGTGAAAATGTCATAGATTTTTAAAAAATTACATTCCGCGACTATTTTTCAAAAACTATAAGTACGTATCACAATAATAAGACGGTTCTGATGACGTAATGAGAAGGGGTTTTTTTATTTACTGATAAAATAAGCAGACGAAAATTTTTGTATTTCATTTTATTAAGTATTTTAATTATTGTTATTTATTCGCCAGTTTAATTAGAAGCAACGCTTTTTTCTTTGCTATTTGGACAAGCATATTATACTTAATACTTGATATCTGGAGAATTTATTTTCCCGTATAGTGAATAAACAACTTTCGAAATCATGGGAATTGAATCCAGACAGCGAGCAGTTTATTGAAGAAGTTGAAACAAAATTAAGAGCTGTAATCCTATTATGGGATTGATTCTTAAAAAGGAATGCACAGTAAAAAAAATGAGAGAGAAAGTTATTGTGAAACAATTGTTTCCTCAAATGCATGTTTTGTTTCTTTTCTACTAATTAAAGTACAGCACATGCATATATATTTTGTTTATACCTTTTGAACTACTGCATAGATTTTTATTCAGACTATAAACCATGCCGAAAATAAAAATAAGTAATATATTTCTCAACTTTTCAATAAATAATTATTTTGAACGTACATATTACGTCATATGATTAAAATACAAAGTACGAGCTGTAAGTAGGTTGAATAGTAATAGAAATGTCGCAGTATTTAAATATTTGCAAAAAAGCACCTCTCTGTGGTTTTTGTTGCTCTCCACTTAATGCAGTACAATAGCAACTACATTCATATAAGTATTTTTTTTTCTGTACAGATCAAACTCACCCACAGAAATGTTTTAAAGCCATAAACCCTTGCTGAGTAAACTCAGTCGAATAACTATTGAAAACTTTTGGGAAATTGCTCTATTCGTACTAATTAAAATTCTCAGGTAACAGACAGCTTGGATGTCTGAGATGTCGGCAAATGCTGTAGCAGTGCATTACACTCTTACGGGAAGAATACAGTCAAGTGGTACTAATGAATGCAGCAATAAAAATCATTTACTATAGGACATTTCTATACGAATTTTGTCAACATTTTAGATACCCTAGCTTTTGTTCCCTGGGAACTTAAGTCAATACAGAAGAAGATATTTCCAAAAGATTCTAACACTTCTATTAACGTAGTCGAGAGAGAAAGTATATTTATTTAAAGAGTCTTTAAAGAAGAGGGGTGTGCAAGTATTTAATACATCTATGATCTTACACCCTACTTACAGATCATACTTTTTTCTGTGCAGAGTTAAAAATGGATTTTAGGATCACAATTATTGTAATAATAAAATTGATCACACAAATAACAATACAAATTTTCATCAAGTATTACATTAAGATCAATCTGCACAGAATTGATCAGTTGTTGGCGTGTCCGTGACATGCAAATTAATAAAAAAAAGCTTTAGATAGCTCCGAAGCTGTCAAAGACAGCTTCGGCAACCGCAAAAGCTTTATCAGTGAAGATAAAATCTTCTGGGTCGTTCTTGAAAAGCTTGGCTTGAATTGCTGGGCAGCTGAGGATATGTTGTGGCGACAGTTGGACATTAGGGCAGTTTGGGCAATGATTTATGTAACTTCTTTGTCCGTCAGTTGAAATTTTCATTCCTTTTACGTGCTTTATTCTAAGTCTAGTTATTATTCATGCTATTGTATGGTTGCTATTGAGAGCTGGGATGGAATATTTAAAATTATTGTTGAATAGTCTTCGGTTGGCAACTGCAGTGGCGTCGATAAGGGTCATGAAGTTAGATGATTGAGGGCAAGCTCTGGATTCCTTGGCAAGTCCATCGCCTTTCTCATTCATGAAAATATTTACTTGGGCTGGAATCCATTGTAACGTGCGGATCTCTTTTCTGTGAAAATTTTGTTTATGGATTGGATACTTTTGTGGTTGATTTGGCACTTGCCCTTCTGGATGCCTTGCAGCGCAGATCTTGACAGGCAGAAGTCCAACCTCTCGAGGCTCTGACAACCCCAACTTCCATGAATTGTGCAATTGATCAGTATCCTTAGGATATCAGTATTTGGATTTACGGTCCATAGAGAGGTAATATAACATCAAAATTTCTTACAGCTCTTCTCCAAAACTAAGACGAACTCCAAATCGTTTTCCAATTCTAGCATCGTTCTCAACTTCTTCCATTTTGCGCACCCTCTGTCTCTCGATCTGAGATCGAGACTATGTTGAGGATTATTTCGATCTACGCCCAAATAATTTTCTGTTTATTTTAGCAGGTTTGTTATGGTGCCTAATGGATGTTCTTTAATGTTTTAATAACGTGTTATCTCGTTTTGAAAGTTCCAAAGATGGAATTTTTTCCCGTTTTTACAAGCTTTTATAGGCTTCACTTGTACATAACAGAATCTTTAAGCTCAATTTTTACCCAGTTTAAAAGGTCAGATTAATTCGAAATTTTGCACACTTATCAAGGACCGATGACAATACAATAATTTCATAATTTTGTTCCATTGTCCTGATCAGGATCATCAGAATTAACAATTTCTCATTTTCCTATCCCATCCGGCATCTGGTGACTAATTTCAGATCCCATTTCTAGATTTGAAGACTAATTCCAGATTTGGCGACTAAAAGATTAAGTTACAAGTTAGTTCGATTAACTATATAAAAGGGTGTTTTTTAGTTTTTTTTTAACTATAATTTATTCTAAATTCTCTTATCGGATCTGTGGAATGAAACATCATTCATTGCTTCATTTTACCAAAACCGCTGAAAATTTATTCAGAGGTCACCGGATTAAATAATTTTTCACATACTCTTCAATTCAAAAAGTATACTTTTATGTCTAATGCTGTTGCAAGTTTTAAAAAGAATATTGATTTCTTTTTAGTGAAAAATTTCATTGACTTTGCACCTTCTTCCGCATGAAATATTTCAAACTTAGCACTTCCATATTTCTCTCAGTTGGCTGATCCTACATTTTGCAAACCAGGCTGAATCGACGCATTGATAGGATGCCAATGGGTATCCCAGATTCTAAAAAATGACTCATTTAAGATTAATTCATCAATGAATAAATGATAGTTGAAAAAACTAAAAAAACATGCTTTTATCGTAGATCGAACTAAAAAAATTTAAAATATATTATTGTTTAAAAATACTAAAAAATACACTGTTATGGTTAATCGAGCCAAAAAGTAAAAAATAATTCTCAATATAAGAATAAAATGATTAACTAGAAAATTAATGTCTTTGTGGTAAAAGCGTGAGGTGCTTTATACTACATTTTTACACTAACTTAGCATTTCGAAATAGAACTATAGTAAGAAATTCTAACAATTAATATTGAGCCCACCCCACGCTTTTACCTCAATGACATAAATTTTCTCTCGTTAATCATTTTATTCTTATATTAAGAATTATTTTTTACTTTTTCGTTTAATTAACCATAAAAGCGTGCTTTTTATTTTTTAAACTGTAATTTATTCAAAATTTTAATTCATTCTAAAGATTATGACAGCCTCTCATAAAATTTGTGCAGGATTTAAAAGGAAAAAAAAAACCGACCACGATTTTTTTTTTGCAATATTCTTTATAGTATAGTAAAAAAAGTGTGTATTATATGGACTTGCTATTAGAAATCTAATTCGAATGACTTGTCACCTAAAAAAAATTTTGCATCTAGAAGATTTTTCCATTTTTGACAATAAAAAATAACATAAAAGAATTCAATATATTTAGTTAAGAATTTAATTCTCAACTGACTTTTACAAATGTAAATCATGAAGAGAAAATATTTCGTGTGATCAAAGATGTTTTTTTCGAAATGAATACAACAAAATCAATTTCTTAATACAACGGAAAAAAGCTCGGGTGATAGTTCTGTGGAGTAGAGGAATGTTTGATCGTTCAAATGAAAGAAATAGATTTCATTGTTGTGATAAAAATAAAGAGATTGTTAAAAAGATCTCAAATATAAAAAAAAGAGACATATTTGCTGAAATTTATGTATTAATATTTGCGTGATTTATTTAATTATCAATTACTTTCTGAAACAAAACATTGAATTTAAATTATTCACTTCGAGAATATTCTAACAACGATTGAAATGAATCTTATTACAACAAGAACATTGCCTGCGATCAGTAACTCCATTAAATTCTGGACTCTCTATTGATTAGTCTTTTTACCAGAAACATTTAAACCCGAAACTGCAATTAGAGCTACAATTACTAGGATAGAACGCATTAAGGTAATGTTATATTTAACTAAAGCGATAAATTCAGTCATTTGGATGGAAATGTGCGAATGTACCAGTTTTATGTGTTCGAATTCATTGAATTTTTAATTTATTTCCACAAAAGATTCAGTGTCTCGACAAAGGTTCTAATTACCATGCATCGAATCGTAATGTGTTTAACACTTTCCTTTGCACTTCACTTAGTTTGCGTTTAATTACCTCTTCTGTGGATTTTTAAACACTACGTATATTAGAATGTTTTTAACAAATTGCTGTATGTGTAACTCTTTTAAATTTTAAATAGTAACCGAGAAACAGATAACTCAAACTATTGATATTAATTGAACGTTAACTGTACCATTGTTATTTTTAACAGTTTGTTTACACAAAATTTTTAATCGTAAAATCATTTAATTTATTACTTTTAAAACACATTTTAAAGGTGGCCGTGATAGCTTAGTGGTTAGGGTCACGAACTCATAGCCGGCGTGTCTTGAGTTGCTTCACTACTACCCCTAGTACTACTGTAGTATTACTGTACCCTAGTCCTACTGTAGTATTACTGTACCCTAGTCCTACTGTAGTATTACTGTACCCTAGTCCTACTGTAGTATTACTGTACCCTAGTCCTACTGTAGTATTACTGTACCCTAGTCCTACTGTAGTATTACTGTACCCTAGTCCTACTGTAGTATTACTGTACCCTAGTACTATTCCTGGTACTACTGTAAAACTACTGTACCCTAGTACTATTCCTGGTACTACTGTACCCTAGTACTACTCCTGGTACTACTGTACCCTAGTACTACTCCTGGTACTACTGTACCCTAGTACTACTCCTGGTACTACTGTACCCTAGTACTACTCCTGGTACTACTGTACCCTAGTACTCTCCTGTACTATACTACTGTACTCTCCTGGTACTACTGTACCTGTACTCCTGTACTACTGTACCCTAGTACTACTCCTAGTACTACTGTACCCTAGTACTATTCCTAGTACTACTGTACCCAAGGACTACTGTACCCAAGTACTACTCCTAGTACTACTGTACTTACCCTAGTACTTTAGTACAACCCATAGTACTACTGTACTTACCCTAGTACTTTAGTACAACCCATAGTACTACTGTACTATAGTACCACTGTAGAGGGGGCCGATGCTTTTAAATGTTTTCGGTAAAGTTCATTTAATGTGCCGAAGGACTTTTTGAGCTTGACAGTGGGTTTTATTTTCATTTTATATGTATTTATACACTAAAAAAACATCAAATGTTGTGCTTAATGGGTCCACTTGTCTATCCCTCAACATATAATGATGTATTGGGAGACTTTATCTAATTCATGTGATAATATAAACTGGTGCGTCTCCGAGACATCAAAAACCTTCTAACGAAAGCGTTGAGAATCTTGCTTTGTTTCTGTAATATTTCGCGAGAACTTAAGGTCCTTCCCTTTCCTTCACTCGTGGCCAGAGTGTCACGAGTTTGAGTCCTGGTGGAACTAAAGACCCGCCATGGAGGGGAGACCGATGCGCCGACAGATTTGATATTTGTCAAGCTCAATTTCCTCCCGTTGGTGTGGTGTGGTAGAAGAGGGAGGTGCTAGCTTCAGTCGTCTGCCTCGCAACTTGATCAAGGTTGAAAATTATGAGGTCTGTAGCCAATAGCCCTCGTGTTACTATTTTGTGAGACGTGTAAAAACACATTCAATTCAAAATTCAACATTCTCGCTCTTAAGGATGGCATTTATTCTTTTAAACGTCGTCTTTTACCATAAGTAATTCTGATTTCTGTCTTTCATCAGCACAGTGCTTCTCAAACTTTCAATGTTTGTGACCCAATTTTCCATCATAATTTTTATGGTGCCCCCCTTCCATGCCATATTAATGTATTGAATGTAATAAAAATATACTTTGACGCTAAAACTACAATATGACTTAAATTTTAAACATACAAACTATCAAAATAAGTATTAAATTATGTACATGACAAGCCTATGAGAGGCACTAGTATTTATTAAACTTGTTTTTATTTAATATTGATAAATTAAATATGAAAAACGTTATGAAGTACTGATACATTTGTAAGTATATTATTTCAGTGTAAATGTGTGCTTAATTTTTTATTATGTCAAAATGTATTTTGTTTTGCTTCCTTTCAGTAAATTAACACTTATTTTAAATCTTTCATTTTCGACTTTTCAATAAGCCTGTGCCTCCTTATAGGGATATAATGTCTCCCCCCCCCCTTTTGAGGGGCGAGCCCCGCCTTTTGAGAAACGTTGCATTAGCAGATTAAAAAAAATAATCTGTTCGGGAAAAACTTAGAATATTGATAATTCCACTGTTAAGCATTCTGAACAATTAATTCCATTAAAATAAGTTTAATTTGTATGTCATCCACCTAAGAACTACGTTGCAATATTGATCATTATTTCACACAGGAAAAGACAAAAAAAAAACACGATAAAATTCTAGTTTAGTCACACTTTTGGTTACAGGGAAAACAATTGGACTAAACTGCACCAACAGTTCGTTTTTTCTGTATTGAACTTCTATCTAATAGGATGATATTAATCTTGATAAATAAAGGTTTGAACTAAAATAAGATCCAACCAAGAACGCTGAATAATTCTTATCCAGCACGAAGAAAAGAGTGAATGGAGCAAGGGTGTCAAATGAACGTTAACACAAACACACGTGCAATGAATTCGGTATTGGTTGTAAGGAATTACATGGAGTAAAAGT
The DNA here is from genome assembly GCA_019973975.1 of Trichonephila clavata. Lineage (NCBI taxonomy): Eukaryota > Metazoa > Arthropoda > Arachnida > Araneae > Nephilidae > Trichonephila > Trichonephila clavata. The sequence continues at coordinate 120,522 of BMAO01039231.1, forward strand.
ATCACGTATTCCTGAGCATATATGGAGAGATTTGAGATGGAAAAAAAATGAAGCAAAAGGCCAAACAAAATGAACAGCGAAGAATACTGAGCAGATAATGAAGGTGTCGAATCTCTATGAAAGACTGATTTATCTACGAAAAATAACAAGTTATTAAAGAAGAACTTATTAATAGTATAAATATATAAGAATGTTCTTTTGTGAGGAAATGAGACAGATTTCAACTTCTTTCGTTCATATTGTTCTATAACAATTTAATATCTCACCCTCTCTTATATTGTTTTTAATTAAATTCATCTAATCTCATCTTTCCTTCACGAAAATTTCTCTGATGAAAAGAATTATCTTGTTCTTTTTCTAATTTTAATATTTTACTAGATTCCATCAGTGGCTTAAGGTATCCAACTACCCTAAAATTGTTGATTTGGCCAAGAATTTACAACTTTTTAATGATTTTATTTCATAGGTCATCCTATTAGATTTATAAAAATACCAAGTTTATTATTTTCCGTTTACTAAAACAAAAACTACAAGTGTTTTAGTAAAAGCAGATGCCATTACTTTAAACAAAACGTCACACTTTAAAACGCGTTTTACTCGAAATGTGTTTTTTTTTTTAATTCTCAAACGCGGTCAGCGAATGCTGAAAAAGTTTTGAAAATAATTAACTGTGTGAATTTTGTTGTGTATGTTCTGTATAATAGTGGAAGTATTTTAACCTTCATATTTATCAATCACTGTTTTATTACAAAATTTATAATACCTTATGGTAATATAATCACTGTTTTTTTAAGCAATTTCATATAATAACTAAGATAAAAAGCTCTAGTTTTTGCAAAAATTAAAATATCTCTTATCCTGAAGGTCATTTTAAAAACGAATAACACAGCAACACCTCAAAATAGAAAATTTGTTCTAAAACTTTTGGTACAGAATGAACCGCATTTATGTTATGTCTTGTCAATTTTTACCCATTTTAATAATAATTTCTTTTTCTCTTCTTATTTTTAGCATATTTTTCTTAAAATGTACTAAACAAATCTAAAAACCACAAAAAAATCACCATATCTCCATTTTTTCATAAAAAGTTGTCGCAAGTAGTCGGATACCTTAACGAAGAATATTAAGGCCCTTCTGCAAAGTCATGCTTTGAGCTCCAAAACTATACTTTGCATAAGTCAGGCTTTGGGTCTCCCTGCAATGCGGGGGTGTACATTACGCCACTGGATTCCATATTAAATATTTACACTTAATTAACAACTACTGTTTTTCCCACTAATTATATATAACCATTTCTGCGGATAAATGAGCCATATTTAAAATACTTGTGCTCATACCAGGAAGAATAAAAATTTTAATATAAATTTATCCCCGATGATAAATAATATCAGAAGAGATATGTGCTACTAACTGAAAAACAAATGGTCCTTGTGAGCGCGGCCTATTTGGCACCGTCTTTCCTACCTAAGGGTGCGGGGGGAAACAAAGCATCGCCAACAACTTCCATAATTATTTTATTACCCTTCAAACACACTTATTCAATCACAAGTGAAACTACAAAAGGAGACCTTTGGAGTGATATTTAAAGCGAGCAATCTATTCTCAATGAATAACTCTAAGAAAACACGCCTGAGTGATCAAAACTAAGTGATCTATTTAACTAAATCTGGTTCAATCTGTCTTTAGATCCTGAATCCAATAATTTATTATCTTAGCAACTCCTTCCTTAACTCGCGATATGTTTGTGAAATACTCGATGAAATATTCTAATATTCTCACCTACGTTTCACCGCCACAGCTCTCCTTCTCTTACATCTGCAAAACCTAGACCTGATAGTCAAACTAATTTAAATATAAGGGTTTCTTCTTGAGAGGCTGTGAATTAACGCGAATGCTGGCCCCAGAGTTTCCCCAAGAGGATTAGTGATTAAGGAAGCGTATGGATCCGTCACATCCTTTAAAATATGAAAAAAAATGGGAATAGTCTAAATTTTGGATATATATTTTTACTCTAATTATTTCTCGTTTTGCTCATATCAATTTCATTGTTATTGATAACGTGAAACTTTCCCAATCTATTTGCTTTCATTTTAGAAAAAAGTGGATTTTAAACTTATATATTTTCTATAACTTTATCTGAGTGCTTCATTTTTCTCTCTCTCTCAAAAGTTCTTTCAATCAATAAATCAAAATATTCAATAAAAGATTTTATAAATCTCAACAAAAAGTATACTTTTGAAAAATACTTATACAGGATGCCTAACTTATTTATATATCATTTTTAAAAAAAACTAAAATTTGTGTGGAGGTAAATTCAAAATGGTTTATAAGTATTAGTGAATTCTAAGCTTCAAGATTCTGATTAATTAGTTTTGAAAATCCACCTTTCACTGTTTTTCTACTCTCCTACTGAAATAATGAATTTTCGTATGTGTTTTAAATTTTTAACTAGGGTCTAAGGTTTCGAAGAAAATTTAGCTCGCAAGGAAAACCTTTGAAGTAAATGAAAAAAAACCCTATGAAGTCATATTTATAACAAAATTTAAAATTTCAAAATTAATGTTAATTTTCTATTAGCGGCTTTTTTTTCAAATGTAAAAACGATATTGTTTTGAACTTCCAGGAAGCACAAACCTTCTGTAGTTAATAAGACCTGCTTAAGGTAAGCGACACTTTTTTTTAAAAAAAGATGAAGATGTGGGGAGTTTTTAGATATTTTTAGTACATTTTTAAAAAAATATGCTAAAATTAAGAAGAGAAAATAAAATTATTACTAAAATGGGAAAAAATTGATGGAAATTTTAAAGAAACATAAACGTGGCCCATTCGGTACCAAAAGTTTATGAACAAATTTTCAATTTTTCGATTTTTTTGTGTTGCTGTTATTCATTTTTAAAATAACCTTCAGGATAAGAGATATTTTAATTTCTACAAAAACTAGAGCACTTTTTCTTAGTTATATGAAATTGCGTAAAAAACAGTGATTATATTAACATAAAGGATTTTGTAATAAAACAGCGATTGATAAATCTGAAGGTTAAAACACTTCCACAAAAACTATTATTTACTATTTACACACAAAATTTCACACGGCTAACTATTTTGAAACCTTTTTAGCAATCCCTGTCCCCGTTTGAGCATTTAAAAAAACACATTTCGAGTAAAACGCGTTTTAAAGTATGACATCTTGCTTAAAGTAATGGCATCTAAAACACTTGTAGTTTTAATTCTAGAGAATAGAAAATAATAAACTTGGCATTTTTAGAAAGCTCATAAGTTGGTCTATAAAATAAAAGCATAAGAAATTGCAATGCTTGGCAAAATTCACAATTTTAGGGTAGTTGGATACCTTAAAAGGTTTTTTATTTATTTCTTGTTCACATTTCATTGAAACACTGCATTTAACGCAGAAAAGTACTTGTGAAAGAAACTTTTCCATTCTGAATATTCAATGGAATGATTGAAAGCATATATTTAATTTAGAAAACTTATAATTGAAAAATATGAATCAGAAGGTGCTGTTTTTTTGCGAAATCTGTACATTGATTTGTACAATCTTCTAAACTGATATATATGGCAATAATTTACGATTCCAAGAGGTAAATGTAAAAAAGTCGTATTATATCAATACAAATTTCTTATGAAAAAAATCTTCGGAATAAGTGAGAAAATTTGGAAGTCAAAATCCATCAATGTTCTTTTACTTTTTATACACTCTCCTCTCAAAAAAATGTCAGAAGCATCAATCGTCATTTGAATAAATTTTCTATATTTTAAGGTAATAAATGCAGAATCCAAAACAAAATTCGATTTATTTTCTTAGTCTACAAATTTTTGTACTTCACTTCAGTTGCAATGAACCACAATATCTCTGTTCCTTAAAACTGAACTGCTTTCTTTACTCGCCATTTTTTCTGATCCTTCTTTGGCCGCCAGAAGGCAGAAATCATGCCAAAAAAGGATTTTTATTCTGTAAATTCCCTATAGACAGGAAAACCATTCTTGTGAAGTCATTCTTATTATCAAAGTTGACAGATGACTGGGACGAATTTTTGAATTCCATTTCTGTTTGAGATGTTATTTTGTGTAAAAATAACTAGTTATTGCATCCAATCCACTGATCGTGCTTTCTCGTTATTTTAAACTTCTCCTTTCGAGAATATATGTGTATTTAAGCTTGTACAAAAATAAATCTCTTAACACATTTATAGAAAAATATAGCAAAATTATATTTCTTATATAATATAAAAAGTTTGTTTTTATTGCTATTTTTAATGATAATTCAAATATTTCTCGGGAACATTAAGATCGACTTTTTAAATCCTAACAACTTAATTGAAAAGCTCAGGAAAGTTGTTTCTAATTATTTGAGCCTCGAAAAATGTTAATCGTCTGATCATTATGTTTCTTTCTTTTTAAATTCTACAAAGCTAGTATTATATTTTGCTTAATTTCCCTTGATCGAGCCAATTGTTGATGGAAGAATATTTTTGACTAGGCCTTCTGGATTCTTTATCTAAATTTTAAATTTACAAAAGCAATTTTCTTTCGATATTTTTAAATGTTTGCAATATTTTAAAATACATGCTATCTGGTTTTCTCTTCATAAATTCCTAAAAAAAAATTTCATTTAATTTGTATTTTTGATGATACATGCATATGGCTTCAGGCATAATAAAGCAAATGACGATTCTTTAACTGTTCAATTACCGCGCATTTTTTTTTGGAGGGACATTTTAAGGTTCTTTATATTATTGAATCCCTTTATCTCTAAATTAAACTCATAATTTTGTTAAATTATTCCTCAACCAAAATGACATTTAAACAGCACGAAGGATCTTTTTTTATTTGCACATTGAATACAAAGTCTAACAATAATGGGCATAAAAAACTAAGTTCTACGCTATGAAGGAAAAATTTCCTGTTAAATATTTACTAAGACAGTAAAAGAACTTTTTGGTTAGTTTTATATTCTTATTGATTAGTTTTATATTATTATTATTTTACTTACCATGATTAATCAAATAAAATTCAAGTCGTAAAAATCATATTGCCATTTAACCATCAGACAGTTCAAAAAATTCGTTCAGTCCATAGAATAACCAATATCAGACAATTCAAATTTTCATTCGTTATAAATATAATTTTTTATAATCACGATCTTCTCCGTCGTTTTCAAAGGGCTCGAGATCTTAGTTTTGGTATGTTTGCAGCAATCGCTACGTCAATGGAATTTAAAAGCTTACTACCTTGATTACATAATTTTAAAACAGGCAAAATTTCACGTGATTGCTTCCTAAGATAAAATAAAGCAAGTTATTCTTATTTATGCAAAATATCACAAAAGAACAAATGCACTCAGTGACAGAAAAAAAATTGCTACACACCACTAATATCATGTGGTACATCCTTTGGTTTTAATTACTTCGATCAAACCTAAATGCAGGCATGGATTCTACAAGCTGCTGAAATTATTCAGGAGGAATATTTTACTTTTATTTAATGAAAAATGGGAACTAATTTGTGGTATAAGGGTGCTACGCTCCAAGAGTAGCGTTTGTTGTCGAGTGATATGAAATCTAAGATGGCGGCCTAGCAGTAACAAATCGTCAGAAAAATAATTATAAAGAACTGTTTTGAAATATATTTCAAATGAAGAATATTGGAATAGATTGAAAATCATCAATATCGATCAATAATAAATATCAATATAATGTAATAAAAATTATATTAACTAATAATAATATGACGTAATACATAATAATCGTATAATATAATTTAATAGTAATTATTATATAGAATAATCATATAATTTAACATTAATTATAAAAATAGATGAAGAATAATAATGTAATATATTATATGTAAGAGAATATTCATATAACATAATAATAATTATAAATAACTAACAATATGTAAACGTATTTATAAATAAATATAATAAAAATAATTAGTATAAATAAAGAATATAATATAATATAATTATTATATATATAATATTTGTATTTTTATATTCCATTATAAATAAAATAATTGCATAAACTTTATTAAAATTAAAATGAATATAATTAAAAAGTGCTGTGATAACTTGCAATATTCCAATAATTGCGAATTTCTGTAATGAATTGCATCGAACAAGGAACTTTTAAAAATGCATCATTAAAATTTAAAACAAAGTTTGAAAGCGAGATGTGTAGCAATAAAATTTAAGGCACAGGCCTCGTAGTTTTTTTTTTTTAAAAATATCCTGGCACTCACCAATTATATTAAAAATATCCATATTCGAAAAAAGCACAAAATACAACAGAAAACTAAACTGCTGTCTTGAAGAAAGATTGCAACGAAAATGATTAAATTTTCTAAGAAATCGAATTAAAATTGTCTTAAATTAAGAGAGTAGCCGCGGAGGAAAAAACAATAAAAATTAAGTTTATAATATACGTTATCCCCATGGCAACTAGATTGTCAGACGATAAAAATATCAAGGTAACCATATTGTAATGTTATCGCCCATCTTGGCGAACATAAACAACAACCTGGCGCGTAGCACCCCTATACCAAATTAGCACCTAAAAATGTAAGATTTAATTCCCTCGAATTAGAAGATAGTGTTTAACAAGCCTTTCAATCTCATTCCACAAATGCTCAATTGGGTTGAAATCGGATGACAGAGGAAAGCATTGAAGTAATTGAAACTCTAAATCATGTATTCCTCAAAGTAATCTGAAAACAGTTTAGCCCAGTGGCAGGATGTATTGCCCTGCTTAAAATAGCCATGATCATCCGGAATCATTACAGAAATAAATGGGCATACGGGATCTGTTGTGATATTGAAATAGGCACTAGTATTGATAAATGTTTCCAATGAAACTAATGGACCACAAATGTACCAAAAAAAAATGCTTCGTGCTTCATCTATCACAGAGCTTCGAAAGTTATATGGTCTTGCCGAATCTATGGCTTTGTGATGCGTGAATATCGATAGAAATGCGACGATTGTTATCTCATTATTTATTAGACACATATGGGCTAATTATATTCTTAAAATAGTGGTTCATTAGAGATTTAGAAAGAAACAAATAAAATAACTCTTCACAAAATATATGTTACGGTCAAAGCCCGAAGTCGGCCAGTTTCCGAATTGGCCGACCAAATCGCGAAACAGCTAATATCGCCTCCCAATGACCGGCCAAAGTCCGATCTTTCCTTGATTTCGGGATTTGGCCAGCCAGTTCGCGAAATGGCATGGTGCGATCGACCAAAGTCAGATGAAAAAAGTCATGAGCAAATTTTGGGGGGGTTTATACCGTAATGCTAATTATAATCACATTATAGCTACCACAGAGGAGTTTTCCGACGAATCTGCCCCTCTTAGGCTCCTATGATTGTACTTTGGAACAAAGGCCAAGGAGGTGCGGCGGCCCTAGGTGGGCTGTAGTCTGAAGGGAGAAGTTTTAGTGAGTAAGGATCTCACAGTACCAGAAACCTCCTGGTCTCTTATGAAAATTTTCTCTCCTTTGGAGAAAACAAACAAACAAAAAGATAATCACATTATCTACTGAATTAGTTTATTACAGAAAATTATGAGTCTCATCACTTGTTAAAACAAGATGAACTTTTATGACATTTCGAATTGCACAGCAGTTTGTTATTTTTACATCTGCAGCGATTTGTTGAGCACTTGGTAGTGCAATTGCATCGAGTGTAGCCTTGGCCGCCGGTCAGCGATTGTGAAGTGGCAACGGTTCGTAATGATTTTTCCTCTGTGCCCACGGATGCCAATGTAAGTAGTTTCTCTTGCAAAATGGCTTGTAGAAAGCGCCCTTACCGAACAGTCTTGCTTCAGCACATCGAACATTGGCCAGGGAGTTCCGGGCACTTCAGTTAGTGGCCGGCCAAAGTCGCATATACGCTATTCATTTCCAGAACATCGGACATTGGCCACACACCCGGCCAATGTGCGATTTAGCCGGCCAATTCTGGAACTCGCCGAACTTCGGGCTTTAGCCGTAACATATACACTTGAAGATAATTAAATGTTCAAACTAGGCTTAAGTGATTCACATAATTACATGTAAGTAATACCTTTAATATGTGTATTTTAATAAGGAAAAAAATAGCTTATGAAAAATAATATATTTTACTTTCTTAAACTTCTAGGTTTTTTCATTCCTAAATATGTATGATTTTTACTATACATTCTCAGAGCGATGAGACTTATTCGTATTGAATTATTTCATGCAAACAAAAACTTACTATATGTCGATTCCTCTTAAGAATTTCACCTGTTTAATAATTTAAGGAACTTTCATAATGTATAATATTTTACTTTTTCTATGTCGCTGTCTGGATATCTGAACTTCGTTTTTATTAAAAACATTTTTAAACTTCGGATCTCCCAAGTTAAAATCAAAAATATAGTTTCTGAAGACTCACCGCTATATAACGAGTACTCCAAACTTTGAAAACTTTGGTATTTTTACTCGGATAATGTTATTTTTGTTTGCTTGATTACATCTTTTATTATTATTTTTCGATTGTTTATGTATTGCCGTTTCAAATACAAAGCTGTCTGTGTTTCCTAAGTTAGGATTCATTTTTCAGACTCCCAGATCAAAAATTTATCATGATATTCTCTAAAAGAAGCATTTTAATATTATTCTATTCTAACTTAAAAAAAGTCTGTCATTTCGAAATGGATCACTGCAGAAATCTCTTGAGTAATATTGAAAAACTTTTCTTCCCTGCAAAATGTTTGGAAGATTTCATACTTTTGAAGAAACCAAAAGTCCTTAAATACATAGATAACGATAAATACCTAGTTTTTGGTGCTTGGTTTTAGGCTAGGGGGGGGGGGAGAGATTGAAATATAATTCATGGAATTCATTAATTTAATAAGCTCATTTCTCTCATCATCCTTAAGGTATCCGACTGGTTGCGACAACTTTTAAAAAAATGAAGATATGGAGATTTTTTTGTTGTTGTTGTTTTTAGATTTGTTTAGTACATTTTATGAAAAATATGCTAAAATTAAGAAAAGAAAAATAAATTATTATTACTAAAAGGGGAAAAAATTAGTACAAATTGACAAAAAATAACATAAACGCGGCCAATTCTGTACCAAAAGTTTATAAACAAATTTTTAATTTTTTTCATTTTGATGTGTTGCTATGTTATTCTATTTTGAAGTGACTTCAGGATAAGAGATATTTTAAGTTTTACAAAAACTAGAGCACTTTATTTTAGTTATTATATGATATTTGCTTAAAAAAACAGTGATTATATTCACATAATTAACTGTAAATTTTGTAATAAAACGGTGATTAATAAATCTGAAGATTAAAACACTTCTACTGTTATACAAAACATACTCAAAAAATTTCAATTATTTTCGAAACTTTTTGAGTAATCGCTGGCCCCATTTGAGCATTTTCAAAAAAACACATTTCGAGTAAAACGCGTTTTAAGTATGACATCTTGCTTAAAGAAATGGCATGTGCTCGTACTAAAACACTTATAGTTTTTGTTCTAGTGAACGGAAAATAATAAATTTGGGTATTTTTATAAAGCTTATAAGATGTCCTATAAAATAAAATCATAAAAAAAATTGTCAATTTTTGGCAAAATTCACTATTTTAGGGTAGTCCGATACCTTAAATAATAGTAATTATATAAAGGAGCATATGAGAGAACACAAACAATAATAATAACAATAACCATGCATTTCAGTGACCAAATTAAGTATCGTAAGCCATAAGATTGAAAAGAATTCAAGTATATTCGTATTATATTTATTGTATAAAATATTTTATCATATATTTCTGTTTCTTTTGTACTGTAGTGACATATAATAAAATATTATACCTTAAGAGACTGTGCGTTGTGAGGAAGTTAGGATAGCAAAGTACTCATTCAGTTGTCGCCCTCATCAGGGTCACAGGGTAAAAGGGATTTAAACTCGTTTCAAAGTTATGACTACGTTGTCGAGTCCTGATACCACTAAACCCCCACCGTGTAGAGAGGCTGATGCACGTTAAATCATTGAGTCAAAGTCTTCATTTTGCCGTGGTTTGGAAGTTTAGAGAGTTAGATGGCGGCCGCGGTAGCCTAGTTGTCGAGAAAACGGACTCGTAGCTGGCATGTTATGAGTTCAAGCCTAGTACCACTGAAGACCCACCGTGTTGGGGAAGGGGTGATGCACGTTAAATCTGCCGTGGCTTAGATGTCCTGTTCAGGGCCGGACCGTGACCTTTGGGGGCCCTAGGCTAACGATATCTGCCCCCCCCCAAATAATTAAAAAATTTGCCGTTTTCCTAAGAAGGATTTTGTGGGAGGAAATTTAAAATATATTAAACTTAAGGGTTTTTTTTTATTTCAAACAATTTAAATACATTATAAACAATAACATAATTTACAAAAAAAAAAAAACTTTTCTACACTTTTGTGCTTTAAATTCTTTTATTTACACATCACATTTTAAGTCTTTAGTGATATTAGTATTAATAGAAAGAAGTCATAAATAAGTAAATCTAGTATTTATCACTGTCCTGTATTTCTACACTGCTGGCAACCGTAAATGCAACACCCTGAAGGAAGCACGCAAATAACATGAAATTTACAACATGCATTAGCGGAGGTGAGATATGCAAATGATTAGAATTTCAGCGCAGACACACATCACACACGCATGTGGCGCCACCTCAAAGCGCTATTTAAGGCTTGGAGATTTCGACGATTTCAAGTTCGGCAATTGTGTTTTTCTTGTGATTTTTTCAAAAAACGATCAGTTATGTCACGTAGAAAACAGCGAACAGCTATTGATCAAATATCCGAGTTCGACAGAGGAAGGATAGTGGCCTACCGAGATTGTGGATTATCATTCAGGGAAATCGGTAGTCGCGTGTTGGACGGAACCAAACAACTGTAATGCGGATATGTGACCGTTGGATGCAGGAGGGTACGACGGACCAACGTGGTCGATCGCATCCACCTTAGTGCACCACTTCACGTGAGTACAGGCAAATTGTGCGCATGGCAGTGACGGATCGCTGTCACATCACGAACCATAGCACAGCACATTGAGTCTATATCGCATCATTCAGTGTCTGCGCGTACCATTCGACTCCGTTTATAGCAGCGTGGGTCTGTCCGAAAAGGTCCATTGCTTGGTCTACCCTTGACGCAAAACCACAGGTGTCTCCGCCGCCAATGGTGCGATGAAAGGAGGATATGGGCGGCAGAATGGAATGAAGTTGTCTTTACTGACGAGTCACACATCTGTCTGCAACACCACGATGGTCAGATTCGAGTCTGGAGACACCGAGGAGAGAGGATGCTGAACAGCTGCGTTATGCACCACCACACTGATCCTGCACCGGGTATTATAGTATGGAGCGGTATTGGATATCACTCTCGCACTTCCCTAGTACGCATTGCTGGTACTTTAAACAATCAGCGCTACATCTCCGAGGTGTTGGAGCCAGTTATCCTTCCTTATCTTCAGAGCTTGGCCACAGCCATATTTCAACAGGATAATGAGTGACCACACGTGGCACGCATTGTCCAAAGGTTCTTCGTCAATCACCAGATTGAATTGCTTCCCTGGCAGGCTGGCTCTCCGGATCTTTTGACGATAGAAAACATGTGGTCCATGGTTGCTCAACGATTGACCCAGATTACACTCACAGCTGCCACACCAGATCAACTTTGGCAACGTTTGGAAGCTGTTTTGGTCTGCTGTACCCCAAGAAAACATCCAAAGCCTCTTTGAATCAATGCCGAGGCGTGTGGCAGCGGTGATCTCCAACAATGGCGGCTACTCTGGCAACTGATTCTGGCAGGAACCACACTTCACAGAAGTCTATAAATTTAATCATTTGATACTTGGTCAATATGTTATCTACAGAATAAATTTTGTTGTGCTATCTCTTGTCTTTGTTGGTGTTGCATTTACGGTGGCCAGCAGTGTATATAAGACATTTTAGAGAATGCACGCTCCGCTTCACTAGTAATAGGGAGCGTGATAAAAATCTTTAAAATGATATAAAAATTTTGAAAAACGTCAAGTTTCTTTTCAGAAATTAAATTTAACATATCATTACAAGTATAGGATAGCTCAGTTTGTATTAGATAAGTTTTGAGTTGAACACCTTCATTTACTAAATGTTGGTCTACATTACCTTAATAGTAATCAATAATAGCGCATACACTCTTCAGGTGGACGTTCTCCTTACTTTGATCTTGCAAATCCATCAGAAATTTTAATTTCTTACTATATATTCTGCATATACTTGACTTCTATTTAAATCAAGGATTAGCTTATCTAACGCAACAATAAACGTGTTCCTTTTAAAATTTTCTGTCCCATACAGATCTTTTTCTGTCGATTTATCTGCAGATTTTTAAATAACCCCTCTCTTGTTCACATCACTATATTGTGTTTCTACACAAGGGCTTAATTTTTTCGCTGCGTCTTGGTACTCCTTTACTTTTTTTTATCTGATTCATCTACATTGTTTATAAACCTTTTTGATGACATAATTAACTTATTTCCTTCACAGTGAGTGAATATTAACGCCCCACTATTCAGCTACATGAGGGCTTTTGGCGACAGACCTCGTAATTTTGAGCCATGGTCAAGTGACGAGGACAGCACCTCAGCTGGAACCCCTCTCCTAACTACCACACCAATGGGAAGACGTTTGAGCTCTCGACAGATTTAATGTGTATCGCTTTCCTACACGGCGGGTCTTACGTGGTATTGGGCTCTAACGCATGACATGCCAGCCACGATCCGATACCTTGAACAAAAGGCTACCGCGCAGCCACTATTTTCTTCACAGATGTCCAAACCAGGAGTTTGTAATTTTTCATTAACTAAAAAAATTAAATCTGTCAAAAATGTCTTCCCAAAATATAATTAAAGTGACGATTTCGAGTTTTGTAAGTTAATTAAAAAAATTACTGCGTTTTTTCGGAAATCAATTTTCTCATTTTCATTGTCACTAAATGTTTTAAGAATATTTATGTTATTACTATAATTATCCTTTAAGGCTTCAATAGCATCGCGTAGTGATAAGACCATCTGGTCTGACTTAAATTTTTTAAGGGGGGGGGGTAAATTTCAGTTTAATTTCACGATTCCCACCTACGGGTCGAAGCGGAAAAGAAAACATATTGTTGCACTAAGCCAAAGAAGTTCACTATTTCAGTTGCAGCCTTAATTGATTCTGCACCAACCAGACTGTGCAGCATACGGCACATAATTAGAGATTTTTTCTTTTTTTTTAGAAGAGCTTTCACGCCATTATATCGACCGGACATATTGGCAGCGTTGTCAAATGTCTGTCCACTACAATTATCCAATAGCAGTCCATTTGTTTTTAAAAATTCTTGTAGAGAATTAAATAAGTATAACCCAGTGTAACTACAATTATTTATTAATGAGACATCTTTCATAAGACAATATCATAGTACAATAGCAAATTGGTCAATGTGGGAAAAATTTGGTGTTGAATCCATCACAATACAATAGTACTTTGTGTCAACGTTATTTATTTGAGTTGTAATTGTTTTAATTATTTGCTTGCCCATCATCTCGATTATTTGTTATTATATCGTTTTTGGTAAGTACGATATCAACGATTTTAGTCGTAATTCTCACAGTTCAATATGTTCACGAATGAATGGGTCGAACTCTCTGCTAGCAGTTCCAGGCACCCAAAAAATTACCATTATGAGGAGAACCAAAAACTTCTTCGGTACTTCTAAATGCTAAGCCTCTCATAGCTAAATACTGTACTACCGCAATAACACGTTTGAGGACATTGTGGTAATATTATATTGTGTATATTTTCTTAGTTGCTCCTGGTAACTGTATCTAACAACGGAGAGGGCATGAATAAGGAAATTCATTTGGGGAAGATTTTGTGTAATAGTAGTACTCCTCCCACGTTCTCTATGAAGTTTATAAGATACAAGTATCTATAGGTCATCACCCCCCTCCCCTATTCATTAACACTGAAAATTTTATTCATTTATAATTTTATTTTAAATATTTTTTAAATTTTTATTATAAAATAAAACGTTTTAACTTTATATATATACTTTCTGCTCTAGATTGTGCATATTATATTGTTTACTATCTCGGGTTCCACGAGATAATTTTATGCCCGTTAATTAGCACAATGTCTTGAAAAACTAAATAGTTTTCTAATGGAAAAAGCACCTTTTTACATTAGAGGGGAAAAAACACTTATAATGAAGGAAAACGAACAACATGTTAATAGAGTTGATGTTAAAATCTGAATTTAAGCAAGAACAGCTTCTAAATTGTAGGTTTCAAATTGTCTCTCAAAAAACACGTGATTTCTCACACATCTATAAACATTTTAATGCCATTCAGAACACTGTGTTTAAATGAAATGTATTTCTCAACGTAAGTGGCTAAGAAAACAAAGTATAAAAGCAAATTAGACTCAGAATAAGTAATGCAATTGCACTTAATCTCAACAGACCTAGATTTCGACAGTTCGTGTGAAAAAAAGGAAGCACATATCTCAGTTAATAAATATAATGCACGAATAGGCGACATTTGAATCATATATTAATATTGTTAATGAGTAAGTTATATTAACAAAATTAGATTAGAATCTTTTTAATAATAAATGTAAATACTTTTTTTAATTGCTTTTACATAAAGTGCCTGTAACATGTTGATCTACTTTAAATATACTTTGAGACATATTCTTCGACGAATGTGTTTGAAAAGGGGTTCCACGAAAACACTTTCTAGTTCTAGTTGTACCACGAAAGCACTCAAATTCTAAGGGTTCCGTGAATTGAAAAAGACCACTGTTCTACAGGAGTATTGCTAATACACAAAATCTCGTCTTTAAATGAATTTCCTTAGTTATGCCCTCCCCTTGTAAAACAGACTTATTTTCTTTTCGTGTCAACCAAGTTAATACTGAATTTTTATGTTCAATAGAATTTTCATGATTTTCTAAGCAACTTGTTAAGTGTTTCCAATCGGAAAATTCGGTTGTGTTTTGAGAATTTGTTTTAGAAAAAAATTTGAAGGGTTAAACAAAAGACTCTACCAATACTACTTTAATAACATAGCCAAAATCTTTCGAGCACTTGGCCATTTTTAAATTTTTTAATGAAATGATTATTCGCTCACACGCGCGCAAGAATGATCTCTTTTGTCCTTTGTATTCTCTTACCGAAACAGAATATAATTATTTTGAAAATAACTCATTTCATGTGAAAGGATACAATCAATAAAATTATTACTTGGCAATTTTGGCCACGAACCCACGTCAACGTATTTTTTAAACTCAAACCCAACATTTTGTAAACACTTTTAGGTCGGGGCATTACTGATGTCCTCTGTCTGAACGACACATTTTTTCAGAAGGCTGCTGGTCATCGAAATCTTGCATATTTTCCTCATTAATATTTGCTTGTTGTGTTTCTCCGTTTTCTTTGGCTAACTTCCTTTCACTTCAGTGGTGAAACGTACCCCCCTGCAACCCCGCATTGAAGGGGCCCAAAGCCTATGTTATGTTATGATTTTTCAATACTTTGTAAGATCTGGTTTGGGGCTCAAAACCTGATTGCACCTCTATTGCACAAAAATAAATGGCTACTGAAAAGTGCCACTACGTTTGTATAAGTGCTCGACGCTCATAGGCACCGTCCTATGATATAGAGCCTCTGTCTATTAATTACTAATTTCCGCGAATTCGGTGGAAGGGAGGAAGAACAAAAGTAATTGCTCTTGCACTCGAAAATAAAAAGGAATTTGGTATGGTATTTCGGGTATTTTAATTTTGAATTGTATTTTTTTACTGGTTTATTTTTTAATACTATTTTGATTGTAGGCAACTTTTTCTGTTTTCTATCTTCAGCGAGGGATAGGGCTCCTAGAACCCGAGGGGACCTGGGCTGCAGCCCATTAAGCCCATACGTAGATCCGAACCTGGTCCTGTTGGCGTGGTGTAGTAGTTTGAAGAGGAAGGGGCCAGGTCAGGTGTCGTCCTCGTCACTTGACCATGGTCCAAAATTACAGGGTCCGTCACTCATAGCCTTCGTGTGGCTTCATAGAGTGACGTTAATATATAACTCCCACTCCTTCGAAAAAATTATTTTATTCTTTAAATTATATTTGTACTTAATGACAGAAAAAAATTATTAATTATTATTAAAACCTATTCTTCAACTATATGGAAATTAGCGAATAAGGAAACAATTAACCAGTCGACTGTGATGGACGAGTATTCTCGTCATGCGTATAAAGTAGTGACCATTGGCTATTTAAATTCCAATTCTTTTTTAAAAACACGAAACATATTCTCAAATTTTAAGATGTTTAGAATATTCCGAGGCCAGACCGGAATAAAACAAATAAATGAAAAACATGAAAAATTTAAGATGAATTCATGTGTTTCCATATGCACCGGCTGAAACAGCGTATAAGTTCGCAGAACGAATTTATTTATGAGCGATGATAAGGTTTTGTAGATGTTTGTCTAAAAGGGGCAACGGCAAAAGTCGAAAATTTGATCTATAATAGGTTGCTTCAGGAATGGTTAGCCGTGGACGCGGTAGCCTAGTGGTCAAGGTATCGAATCGTGGCTGGCATGTAATGAGTTTGAGCCCAGTACCACTAAAGACCCTCCGTGTAGGGGAGCGATGCACGTTAAATCTTTCGAGAGCTCAAACATCCTCCCGTTGATGTGGTATGGTTGTTGGGAGAGGAGGGTGCTAGCTCAGGTGTCGTACTCGTCACTTGACCATGGTTCAAAATGATGAGGTCCGTCGCCGAAAGCCCTCGTGCAGCTGAACAGTGCGACGTTAATATTCACTCACTCACTCAGGAATGGTCGGGCCCCAGGACAAATGCGAGACGCTGACCAGGCTCTGAGCCTACTAACAGCTCTCTACTGGCCCGAAATTACCCAGCTATCGAGTGGTGTAAATGCCATTTGTTTGGTGTTTAACAATGTGCTGACATTAAAATAATGGCCCGATGCCGCGCTGCCTAAAGAACAATTATTTTATTTATTTATTTTTGGAAAGGTAAAGATGCTTTTTGGTAAAAGGACTTGTGATCAACCCTACAACACCTACTCCAGAACTTCCTTAATCTCAAGACAAGTAGAAAATTTTCTGCCAGTAAAGAAGGAAATAAATCAGTGTGTGTTTAGATCTCAGAGTCCGGGAATTCCGACGGTCACTAAAATTCAGGAGGAATTTAAATTCTTACCAATATATGTAATTTTTCTTGTGTTTTTCGAAGAATATATTAATATATGTTTGTTAACCAAATAAATAATTGTATTAGTGATAAAATCGTAATTTTATGTAATAAACCCATCTGTTTCATCCAATATTTTAACAGCGACACTTACTCTGTGATTGACAAGTACACCCATCATCCACTGGCGTAACTGAGTGAACCCTGTATTGAAGGTTCCTTGGGACCCTATTTTGAGGCCCTTAATATTTTACGGTTTTTTGCTAATACGTATTGGGGCCCCTGAAGCTTAGGGCCACGTGTTATTGATACGGTGGTAGCTACGCCCCAGCCATCATCGCTCAATTTCCGTGACACACATAGATGCGCCCTGTCAAATGGGGGCGCCACAGTTAGCTGGTTGATAATATTTTTACTGGATTATTTTTTTCTATGTTTCCGTTTCCAAGAATTTAATCTATTTCGTCAGATTGTCTTTCTTTTTTTTTATTATTATAAATCATTTCAGTTCGTTTCATATAATTCTCTTTTTTTTTTATTCCTATTTTAAACAATCGCTTGGCCATCCAAAAAAAGACATTTGAAGAAGATAATTATGTCAAATGCATGCATATACCCAATCATACCTTGACTTATACTGGATAACTTAGATATCATACAAAAGAAAAATATTTTTAAAAAATCAAAATTAAATTTTTGTTGTAATTAATCTATTTAAGTCTTTATAATTAATTAAGGGGGGAAATATTTCAAAGGTCATTACAAAAATCCATAGAACTGCTTCCGCAGAGGCTCAATTCAAACACATGAAAAATCTATACCTTAACTATTATATTCAATGTACACAATACGGTTTTTGTCTGCTTCCATTTCCGTTTTCAAATATCTCAATAAAAATGACTTAAGGCAAAAAATGCATTTATAGTTGAGTTTTATATGCAATTTAGAAATAAAATCCTTTCAAAATAACTGATGGCGTCTTTAAAATAAAACCTAAGCTTTATTCAGAATATATATATTCGTTTTAGAAAACATAAAAATACGTGGGTGTCATATTTAGTGCATTGAAATTACATTATTCGACTGTTCGTCTCTATGCGTATTTGGATGGCTCTAAAAAACATTTTGCACGCACTCACACAGAATTTGGCTTCTTTTAAAGAAACGATGTTCTCTGGTCGAGGTGAATAAAATAAAAAAAGGGAATTTTTATGTTAAGTACTGTTACAAAGGGAATGTTTTTTTTTAGTTTGTCGGCTGTATTTCAATATTTTTACAGAAACTAGAACACTTTATGTTAGTTATTTTTAAAAATTGCTTAAAAAACAGTAGTTATATTCACATAAGGGACTGTAAATTTTGTAATAAAACAGTGATTGATAAATCTGAAGGTTCGAACACTTCTACTATTAAACAGAACGTACACAAAAAAATTCAGTTAATTAGTTTCAAAACTTTTTGAACAATCGCTGGCCTCGTTTGAGCATTTTCAAAAAAAACAAAAACATTTTGAGTAAACCGCGTTTTAAAGTATGACATCTTGCTTAAAGTAATGGCATCTGCTTTTACTAAAACACTTGTAGTTTTTGTTCTAGTGAACGGAAAATAATAAAGTTGGTATTTCTATAAAGCTAATAAGATGGCCTATAAAATAAAATCATAAAAACAATTCTAAGTTTTTAGCAAAATTCATAATTTCTGGGTAGTCGGATACCTTAACAGCTTCTTTAGTATTCAATTTTTAAAAAACCTACAGCCGAAATTGGAGTAAGCGATAATGCGGAAGACGGAAAAAAGCTTGAATCGGATTGCTCCGAATGTGTAGGGTAAGAGAACATGGTTATAAAATATTATTGCGCTTCACTGTACTGCTCACTACTTGATACTCATTGATCAGTAATTTTCTCTTTTGGTTACTTGTGTTTCAAGAAAATAATTTTAATTTGATTCAAAAAGCATCTAACCAAAATTATGTCTTTCTCCACTTTTTCCCGAAAATTTAACCCATTTGTGACAATATTAAATTTAAATTAATTACTTTTTTATTTTCCTCCTAATCTCTTAACCATAGAACATTTTTCCGGTATAGGTAGCTTCCGATTAATTATAAATTTTTTCCCTCCATATACTGCGATCCACTCTAATGTACACTGCAGGCCAAACAAAATGCAACACCCTGAAGGAAGCATGCAAACCATGTGAAATTTACATCATGCTTTGGAGACGATGAAATATACAAATCATTAGCATTATAGCGCAGACGCACTTCACGGGTGACCGTATCGTCACCCATAAGCGCTATATAAGGGAAGAACAGATTGTCGATTTGAAGTACGGCAATTGTTTTTTAGTGCAAGTTTTTTTTACGTAAGTTGTTTACCTATGTCTCGTAGAATACATCGAACTTATTTTGACTATGTTTCTGAATTCCACAGAGGAAGAGTAGTAGCCTATAGGGATTGCGGATTATCTTTCAGAGAAATCGGTCAATGTGTTGGACGAAACCAAGCAACTGTGATGCTGATCTGTCATCACTGGATGCAGGACGGGGCCGATTGCACCCGCCTCGTTGAACCACTGCCCGTGATGACAGGCGGATTGTGCGCATGGCAGTGATGGATCGCACAGCCACATCACTAACCAACCACAACAGATTCGGTCTGTTACGCACCATTCGGTGTCTACTCGTACCATTCGACGCCGTTTTCTGTAAAGCGGAATGCCCGCAAGGCGTCCATTGCTTCGTTTATCCTTGACTGGAAACCAAAGGCGTTTGCGCCGCCAATGGTGCGATGAACGGCCGACATGGACAACGAAATGGAACGACATTGTGTTTATTAACGAATCCTACTTCTGCTGGAACATCACGATGGTCGGATTCGAGTTTGGAGACACCTTTGTGAGAGGGTGCTAGACTTTTGCGTTATGTATCACCCCCACTGGCCCTGCATCCGGTATTATGGTTTGTGGTGTTATTGGATTTCCCTGCCGTATCTCTGCAGTACGCATTTCCGGAACATTGAAGAGCAAACGCTACATCTCTGAGGTGTTAAGTCCGTGGTCTTCCCAAACATTCAGCGATTTACATCAGCCATATTCCAACAGGATAATGCGCGATCACATGTGGCCCGCATTGTTCAAGAGTTCTTCTTTACCCATCAGATGGAATTTCTTCCTTGGCCTGTTAGAACTCCTTCCTTGACCTATCACCAATTGGAAATGTGTGGTCCATGCTTTCACAACGACTGCCCCGGGACACACCACCCACTGCTACACCAATGGCAATATGTGGAAGCCACATGGATTTCTATACCCCCAAAGATACATCCAAAGTCTCTTTGGTTCTATGGCGGGGTGTGTGGCAGCGATTATAGCCAACAATGGTGACTACACTAATTACTGATTTTGTTATCATCAACGCGTCACAAGAGGCTGTAAGTTTAATCGCTTTGTACAACATGCTATCCGCCAAATAAATATCATTGTGATATCTCTGTGTCTTCTTGGTGTTGCATTTTGTGTGGCCAGCAGTTTACATTTAGAAATGATTAAGTAAAGGAAAAGGGATTTAGGCCTTCTTCATAAATCCATTCACTCTTCAGAGATTTAAAGAGAAAATGTGTTGGAGGAACAATTAATGCGAAGTTAAAAATTAAATGAAACCATTCTTAGTTAAGGAAAGGATTTATTGCCATTATTTACTACGTATGACTAACGTGTTTTGGTAAAAATAATAATAAACACACCTTGTTAGAATTTAAGTAGTGTTTTATGGTTTGTTATATTGATCCGAACTCCAGTGAGAACGTATTGATTCCGCTTAAAATTGGTTTCTTTAAATTGATTCTTTGTTCATGACTTTTTATATCGAATCACGGGATAGTTTAATGAGTTAAGATAAATAAATATTTCCACCACAGCATTCAAATTCAAATTATCTCAAAAAGGAATTAGAAAGGAATGTTTAGCTTAAAAATGGTTATTTTATCTCAACTAATCGTTAACTTTTCGTGGTTTATAAAAAGAACAGACTTTAATATTTTTTCCTTTTAAAACTAGATTTAAGTATATTGTTCCAAAAGAGATATATGTTGAAGTAATTTTTTGTTTTCCTTTAATTTTTTTTTTGGGGGGGGCTGCAATTTTTGAAACATTTTTGTATGCAAGTACTTTTAGTTAATTGAAAAGGTTTCATGTGTCTCTATTAACTTTCTGTAAAATCCGGTGTATAACGTGCTCCTATATTTTCAAGTAGCAATTTTTAACTTAATGAATTCTTACAACTATTGAAAATCCATTTCAAGATATGCTAATTTTATAATAAAATGAATATATTGTTGCTCCAACTATGACACAAAAACCATAAAAACACATTTGCCTTGGTGTAATTTCAAGTTGTGTCAGACACAAGCACTTGATTTATCTCAGATTTTGTCAACAATAATTCAAGATTATCTTTATCATTAGATTAAAATTTGTTACAGAAGCCCATATTTAACAATTCTTAATACATTTATTCTAAAAAGTCTCGATACTATTTCTTCTGATCAATAGGAAGGATATTCTTTTTCGACTGACGAAAAACACTTCACATAATGATGATTTATAGTTTGAAAGAAGGATTCAATTTAAAGGCGATATACTTTCTTCTTTCCAAAAAAAAAGAAGGCATCCAGTAACCCATTTCTTCGATACCCTACGCTATTAAATAAAAATACTAGACTTATGGGTATCTATAGATACAAATCTACTTGAAAGAAGTCATTTTTAACATCGGTATTGGGATTAAGATATTTGAAGATAAATAAATGAAAATATTTTTTTGTTGAGAATGCTTATAGCTACGAGTGCTTTGAAATGAGAACTGTAAGAAAAAATCAAAAAAAGGAAAAAAAACTATACATTTTTAATAGTAATTTCATGATCTGTAATAAAGGATAACTTGAAGGAAGGGAAAAAAACTTTGTTAAACTCATTCTAAAAATGCACGATGGAGAATTGATTGAGAATCTTACGGTTGTGTGTGAAATATTGTCAGATGAAGATCACAATACAAGAACTAATAGCTTATTCTCCGAACTTCCATGCTACGCCACTTGAGGAACAATATGAAGGCAGAGATGTTTCCTGCATAAACTCACAAACTTTACTTATCTGTTTTTAAAATTGTTTCTTCTAAAATGAAGCTTTTTAATATGAATTTATCTATATTAACCCATCAAATAATATAAGTGAGCAAAAAACAAACGTAGGGAATTTCCAAATAAATCCTATAGGTTGATAAGAGAAAGATGCAATCGTTATGAAACTTGGAAACAAAATCTTGAGACTAATATTTTGACGGTACCCTGTAAGATATAAAAAAAAAAATTACTTTTCATTCATTTTTTTCTTTTATTTATAATGAAATATAAATTTCCTAAAAATGTTAATAAAACAGAAAAAGTAAGAATAAAATAAAAGAAATTACGTAAAAAATAATAATGAATTTTGTATTTATTGTAAGAAAATCAATTATTATTCCATTCACTGCAGTTGAAAGAAGTTTTTTCCTAAATTGCTAACGCGGCAGCCAAATGGCATGATGGGGAGCTTCGCAGTGAACATTTTGGCCTTCTTAAACTTTTGATTTGTCCCGAAGTGTTTAGTTTTATCCCAAATTGGGCTATAAAGTGGTATTTAGTGATCAAATTTGTCGCCAAGATCTCTCATACTTACCATTATTGAAGAATGTTCTCTCTTGACCTACAAACGATCTTTTCAACCATAACGCTCTGTAGGCGGGAAAACAAACTAAGTCCGAAATTACTATAACAATATCCAGAAACTCCCAGAAAAGCAAAATTCAGTATAACCTGAGAAATTTTGAAATAAAGTACACTGCCTCAAATAATGCAATGAAAGGACAAGTCAATCAATGCTTGACTAATAAGCGAATTACTTCTTCCATATCAGACCGCTTAAGGTTACAAACATTCTCAGATTTTATTTTAATTAATAGTTATATTCTACAAGAATTACAGATTGTGATAATTATTAATTTTATGCCATTTAGGATTAAGTTTTTGTTTTTAATGTACAGGGTGATCGTAATTAAACTGCAAGTGTTCAAGGGGTGTTGGAAGGAAGACCACGGGGAATATTCCAATGAAATTTGGTATCTACACGTTTCAGAACATGCGCAAGTCAAATATGCAAAGAACAAATGCTATTTTCACCCGATAGATGGCGCTGTACCGTATTTCAAAGCTCACCGGTGGCATATACAACTTCCAAAACTGATAGATAGAGCATAATGGCATTCTAAGAGGCAAAAGCGTCATCAATTTGTTGCGCCTCTGTTGCTACTACGAGAATACGGGTAGCAATTGCTACCTGCAATAACACCGCAATTGCTACCCGGGGTCCCGTCAGGTTTTACGGGATGCCGCCATCTCGTGCCTGGAATAATGCCCAATATTCTCCTGTTTCTTCAAATTTAGAAATCATATTTTTCAATCCATTGACACACACTCATTGGGCCTCTTCTTAATCGTTTTATACGCCGGTATTCTTTCAGAGTCGCTGAATAATTGCTGCCATTCTGATAGAATATCTCCACTAAGATACGCATTCCTTCTTATTCAGAGTCATGATTGACCATTACTCAAAGTGGTCTTGTTTTTATACAGTTCGGTGGGCTTAAAATTCGCATATATGCCGTCGATAAGCATTTAAACACGGCACAGCGCCATCTTTCGGGCGAAAATGGCGATTTTTTTTCTTTGCATATTTGACTTGTGCATGTTCTGAAACGTGTAGATACCAAATTTCACTGGAATATTCCCAGTGGGGTGTTTTTCTCTCCAGGACCTCTTGAACACTTGCAGTTTAATTATGGCCACCCTGTACATATAATCGACATTTTTGAAGTTTGTGATTATTTATAAACTTAAAAGCAATGCACACACACTTATTTACATTATTAAAATTTGAGAGCAAATAAGCGTATATATGCATTTATGTAGGGCTATCTTCTCACGAACCGCTGACAGCAGAAATGAGTAAATGATACCAAAAAATGGGGAAATAATCCGACAAATCCATTTTAACAATTTGAATTCCGAAATTCCAATTAATTAAAACGATATCAATTATGCTTTAATTTTTTGATTAGTCTACTCCTGTATGCCATCTATCCTACAGGGACTCCAGAAAACGGTAGGGGGAAAGATTACCGATTCATCCTTCTTTCCGTTTCGAAATGAGAGAAATTATTCAGGAATCGGTTAGACCTTTACTTTGCCAACACGGTATAATTTTTTTTTAAAAAAAATAGCAATATTTTGCATTTAGAGGGATTTTTTTCCTGAAAAAGTTTATTTTGATGTGTTTTCATGGTCAAAATTTTCCAATTACTTTATCTCTCTCTTACTTGGGATCAATCGAGCTTATACCTTAAATAGTGCATCCTTTACTCTTTTAGATTGTAGTCATGGTAACCTGGTTGTCAGGTCATGCATTCGAGCCTAGTGTCACTGTAGACCCTTCGTGTAGAACAGGGGTCGGCAACCTATGGCACGCGTGCCACATGGGGCACACGGTACAATTCTCAGTGGCACTCCGCACTACTCCACAAATTCTTCAATATTTGAGTGGATGGAAGTTGATAAATTTGAAATGGGCTTTATTTGGCAAACATCTTTAAAATTGTGAACATTTAGGGAACTATGAAAAAATCTGAAAGATAACTTTAAAGATAAATTAATAGTTATTTTGTAAATTATTGAATGTTATTGCTGGAGAGATTTAATTGTTTGAAGAGAGAAAATTGCGTGCTCTGTCTCTGCTTTTGGTTCTATATATGTAAGTACAAAATCGTTCCACATATGAGAAATATTTTGAGTCCGCAAAGAAATTGTTTAACAACTGAATGCTCAGAATCGTGTCAAATTGAAAGTCACACATTATACCCTGAGTTTTCGATATGGAAGTGTAGAGAGTTGCAAAAACATAAACACACATACATTCTGTGTCATTTTTGTGGCATTGATATTTATCTTTTTGTGTTTTTTATTTCTTATTCAAAAAATATGTTTAAAAAAACATGCTATACGTAGATTTTTTTTAAAAAAATTTCTACGTTTGTTGAAGAAATAGCTATATTTTATTCTGTTTACTTTTATGTTAAGAAATATCTTTAAAAGATGCAATATAATAAAACTTTTAATCTATATTATTGGCATCTATTCTTTAACTTTGCATGCATTATTGCGAGAATAGAATAGTTTCAAAAATGTTCTACTGTGTGGCACGCTGAATCATATTAGTAGATTGTCTTGGCACGCTACAGCTAAAAGGTTGCGGACCCCTGGTGTAGAAAGTGCTGATGCCCGTTAACTCTGTAAAGGCTCAAAGTCCTCTCTTTGATGTGGTGTGGAAATTCGGAGAGAGAGATGTTGCAGCTCAAATGTTGACCTAGTCACTTGACCATGATTCAATATTGCGAGGTCCATCTCCAGTAACCCACGTGTTGCTTTATAATGCGAGGTTAATGAACACCCACTCGCTTGCTCTTTTAGACTCGGTAATTAAAAAGTCAGTTTTCCAAAACTTTTATATTTTAGATTTTTTAGAAAATTATTTGAATTTTGACTTAAACATCTAATAAGTTATCAATTTATCAAAATAACCCCACGAAACTTTTTTTTTCCTTACGTCAAACCAAAATGAACTATGTTTTGATCGAGGATTGAAAAATTTACTTACAAATTACGGGCTTAAAAAAAATTGTGTTTTTATATCTGTCTCTTTTTGAGGGTTTATTTATACAATTCTTTCCTTGCATTTTTGTTTAAAAATTACTGTTGTGTGTTTGTTATCGGTGTGGGGAATTTAGAAGCTTTAACTTAATAACTTAGTTCTTCGAAAAACTTTTTCGCACATTACGTATTTACTCTCCTTTCAAAAAGTTCCAGCAAAGTTCCTCTCTTCCCTCCTTTTCGGTCTAAGAGTTGATCGGAGGGGGAGGAGGAGTGGAAGAAATTTAGATAGAGAGAATTTTAGTGACAAAAGCATTGAAACCCCCAGGGAATGCTAACGCAAAGAAGGGAAGGAGAAATTTACCTGGTGGAAAAAGAGGGGGAAAGTTATGCACTCAAAAAACCCCTTGCAACTCTTGAGCTATGCAACTAGTAAAGAACATATATTTAATGTGCATATAATAGAATTTATATTATGTACTTAATACAAAACTTTCTTCTAAATTATTCTCATTAATTATGTAAGAAAAATAATACAAAAAGGCAGCATCTTACTTTCAAGTGAAAAATGTTTTAACTTTAATCTAAAAAATTAATGACTTTTTTAGAAACGCGCTTTCAATAATGCACCGTTATGTATTTTGTGAATTAATTAATCCAAAAGCCTTTCACAATAGTAAAAAAATTATACTTAATCCCAGTATGTTTCGTAACTATCTTAATCTTAGAACAGTTTTTTAATATTTCGTACATACATGATCATGACACCAAATTAATAATTATTAAGCTTATAATACTTATATTTCTCAATTAATCTTATGAAGTAATAGAGAATATTTTACTCGATTAATATTCTTTGACACTAGCTTGAAAATAAAAACGCAAAATATCGTGTTTCAGGTTCAGATTGGAGAGCATTAATGTCTGATTCTTTTTTAGTATTGTCCTTTTTAAAGAAATCTCATTAAAAGTTACCAGAAAAAAAGAAAAATTATTTTTTGTGACAGTCTGCTCTTGCAAAATATCATTTATTAAGATATTAAATCGTAAATAGAAAAAGATATGAAGTAGGCAACTAATTATTCAGCCTTTTTTTTATGTCTTCTAATGAGAATACCGGTTTTTATTTTATCTTTTTTTTTAAGTTTTAAGAACAAAAAGAAATTCCGAAAAATTCGAATACATCTTGGAAACATTAATCACCCTCTTTGTTTCATTCTGACAAAGAAAAATACTTTTCGAAGGCTTAGTAAAAAATGGGTTCAGTTCTTAAATTTTCTTTCTCCTTTTTTTTTTTTTTTCCAATCCAAATAATTCTTATAATTTCGAATTACTAAAAAAATATTTGCATATGCTATAATAATAAAAACTAGCTGTTTCTTATATTTTAAGAATATAAGTAAAATTTATATTTTAAGAATATAAGTACAATTTATATTTTAAGAATATAAGTACAATTTATATTTTAAGAATATAAGTACAATTATCATTATTTATAATCAAATTACTTTGAATTACCTTTCCCGCATTAAAACATTTTTTAAACTTATATTTTTGTTGTGAATAATATTTATTTTTTGGGGCTGCAAAATAACTGCGCTAATTCAATAATTGGATACTAGGTGTTATTATTCATTTCAGGTGTTATTATTCCTTCATACAAGGTGTTATAATTAATCACCTTCATTTTCTCCCTTTTTTAACCAAGATGATTTTTTTTCTTACCCTCTACATTTAGAAACCAATTAAATAATTAAATAGAACCATATGGTGCTTTAAACCAATCTGTTTTATCTTAAAATTACAGTTGAATCTACCAATGGCGAAACGGAGAACATTAGGGCTCCCCTGCAAAGTCAGGTTTTGGGCCCCCTTGAACCCTGGGCCCCCGCGATGGGGGAGGGGGGGTGTATGTTACGCCACTGGAATCTACATTTAAAAGAGAATATCAACTTACTAACTCATGCATCACAAGATCTTCCAAACTATTTGACCTACAGATATGAAATCTAGCAAACATGCTTATTTTGTTGAATAGAGATTTGATAAATTTGCGTTTTGGCAGATATGAACTCCTTGGAGGGGTTGGGGCTTAGAAGACGTTATTGATAAACATTCACGTTCTTGAATGATTAGACCTAAAAACTTGAAATTTGGACAGCGGTTTCTTTTGTAGAGTAGTGGTCCACTAAGAACAGGTTTTTTGGCAATCGACCTCGTTAGATGGGTTACAGAAAGGTTTTAGACTTTAAACAAATTCGCGTTTTTGATGTATTAGA
This sequence comes from Trichonephila clavata, assembly GCA_019973975.1. NCBI lineage: Eukaryota > Metazoa > Arthropoda > Arachnida > Araneae > Nephilidae > Trichonephila > Trichonephila clavata. Next base: position 148,805 of record BMAO01039231.1, read on the forward strand.
GCTATAGACTTGAAATTCGGTAAGCAAGGTTCATTTGTTGAGTAAAGATCCGCTAAGAACTGGTCTTACTAAAAGAGATTGCCAAAGGGAAAGGAGTTATGAAGATGGTATACATAAAAAATTCCTGTTTTTGAGCTATTAGACTTACAGGTAATTTTTTTGGATCCACAAAGAATTAGTTTTCCCGAGAAAGACTCATATGGGGAGTTGCGAGGTGTATTGATAAAAAAAAGTTCCCGGTTTTTGAACTAGACTTAAAATTTGGCAAGCTTGTATATTTCGTTGAACAGAGATCAGCTAAGAATGTTTTTCACGGGAATCGACTCCCAAGGAAGGGAGAGGGTGCGGAGATTACTGAAAGATAATAGATAAAAAAAATTCTTTTTTTTAAACTATTAGTCTTACAGACTTTAAATTTGGCAAGCATATTCTTTTGCTCAGTAGAGAACCTCTAAGAACATGTTTTGTTGAAATTTACTTTCAAGAGAAGGTACAGGAAGGAACAAAAGTTCTTATAGGTAAAAAAATTCAATTTTAAATTGTTAGATCTAAAGACTTGAAATTTGGCTAGAATGTTTCTTTCTTTTGTTCAGTAGAGATCCGCTGAGAACGGGTATAGTGGAAATCGATTGTCGAAAGTGGTCGAGGATGCATAAAAAATAAATATTCAGTTTTATAAACTGAAGTTCTGTCCATTTTACATCAAAAGGTGAGAGCTATGAGAATATTTTTTAATACACACGAAAGCTTAATAGCAAAATATTTAGTTATCAATAACTTAAAAACAGTATATATATTCATGCAATATCATGAAATACCCAGGGAAGCGCGCGGGCGGGCAACGTCTAGTATCTATGGGTTTTTATTCATAATACTTTTATCTTTGAAACGAAAGAACCTATCTGTCACATTTGTTCTGAATGTTTAAAGATAAATATATGACTTAATGTCAATATGCATAACCTCTGGAACGACGCAAAAGAAGTATTGACACTGACATCCATCGGAAAAGTTAGGGGTTATCTCAAATTCGAACAGACTGAGCCAAATATTACATTCTATGGGATGGCAAATACATGCAACATATTAAATACATATTTTACGAAGTTAGAAATAATATTTTATTTTGATAAAAATTACAGCATTTAATTATAATGTTATTACAATTGTCATTATAAATGTACAATGTGCAAACGATATTTGTTAAAAATAAACATAATTATTTACTGTTTGCTTTTTAATTTTAGTTTGGTAGGATGGCAACAAAAAAGATTTCGTTAGGTTTAGAATTTTATGTTTATTTCTTTGTTCTGCTTTAAATCTTTGGAGTTTGATGATGACTAAATGCAGCTGAATTTGTAAGAACGTTGCGTGGCGACTGCAGTTGTTCTGTACTCCATTTAGATTTTATAATACTGTAATATTGTTGAGTTATATCTGTGAGAGATATTTTCAAGATCTGTGGAAGTTTATAATTGTTAGAAGTACTGTAGTCTCTTAGAGTAAGTGCATATTTTTTTTTCCATTTTAAGATCTTTTTAATATCTTGGAGAGTTGAGGAGCTTTATTTATTTATTTTGGCTATGTTAAACTCATATAATTATCTATTTTGGTATTTTAATACATTTCAGTGTTGATATTTTTCAAATCTTATAATGAAAAATGCACATTTTTTTGAAATTTTAATGTATCTGGATATTTTTATTTAAACCTATAAAATTCCAATCAAATTAGTCGAACCCCACTCATTGGTCCTAAGTCCGAGGTTGCATTTGATTAATTTATCAACAAATTAACATTAGTTTTTTTATGATGTTCTCTATAGAGATTTTCAATTTAGATTTCTTATTTTCATATTTAATTATAATACTTTTCCTATTTTTGTTTTCCCGAAGAATTTGTGTTTTATCTTCTTATAAATATAAACAAATATATATAATGCAGAACAGTTGTAAAGATATAAATATACTTTATCAAATAAAGTGTTGTTTTTCAATTCCTAGACTAAATTTGTTGCTAGTACCGTACCTTTTCACAGCCTCTATCCAAATATTTTATCTAATCTAAGGGGAAAGCGACATCGTCTTTATACATGTTAGGATATTTCTTTCTGGTGTTGATGTAATGGTAGATTGGACAGATGCCTGAGTCAAAAACACATTTTTGCTTTTATACCATACATGTAATCACTTACTTGCCGTCTGTAGACATGGGAGCTAGTTATGTGACGTATGAAAGAAACTTGTAAACGCAATAAGAAAGTAAAACTTGATGATATACCGAATAAAAATTTCTTTCCGTACTTAAAAGATTCATCTTGGCTAATGAATTTTTTTTTTTAAAAAATGATGACTTATAAATTATAGAATATTTAAAATATGTAGCTAATTATGAAAACATTTACAACAAAAATAAGGAATTGAATCACATGTATAACAGTATAAGTCAGGGGGTGGGCATTAAGTCTTTCACGATCGACCACTGGACCGCCAAGTTATTTTGGAAGGACCGCCTGAAGATTAGCAGCTAGTAATGTATGTTGACTATAACTCCGAGAACTAACTTAAGCTGATAATGTTTTATTTTTAATGTATTTTGAATTGTTTGATAATAAATGCATCATTTGATATTATTATATTTGTGGTTATTATTATTACATTTGTATCTTGCATTTTGCTTTAATCGTGACTTTAAAAGTGGGAGTTTTTTTTTATTTTAGTTATGTAAGTAAGTGTATTACGTATTTATTTTATTAAGTTATAATAAATATTGTCGACCTTTTTCTCAGCTCACCACACTGGGTGAACCGCAACACCTCGAAAAAATTAGAAGTAGCCCGTACCCTGGAAAAGTCTTCTCACCTCTAGTATAAGTGATATAATTTATATACAGGGTGTTGCTGAATTCGACCGAAAAATTCAGAGGAGTGATAATAGGCAACAAGAGGATGACAAATCAACACATAACATGGGGTCGTAAGCCAAGTTTAGTCGAAGTAATTCGCAAAATCAGTTATGAAGAGTGTGATGTCGCTCGAATGGAATGAAAAGGTGGAATAAGAAGTAATAAATACATTTATTAGACGTAAAACATGTTTTCAATCCAAACGAATACAACAATACCTCAAAAATGTAACAACAAGTGATTGTCACAGGAATTGTTCGAAGTTGAGACCGCGTAGGTCGTAGCACAGCCAACACCGACGGACGAAGAATTGTCGGACACTTTCAAACAAATCCGGTGTGCTGGCAATGTCAGCAGAAGCGACGAGGATCCGTGCTGTGAGATCTTTCACTCTAGCCACAAGCATCTCATACAGAAGCTATTTCAGGTGGTCCCAGAAGAAGAAATCTAAGAGATTGATGTTTGGATAGTGTGGCGGCAAAACAATAGATCCACCGCGTCCAATCCACCTCGCGGGATATGTAGCACAGAAGTTTTGTTGAGGAATCGAAAAATGTACTGGTACACCATCGTGCGTTAACCATACGTTCTGGTACGCAGTGGTCGCTACTCCTTGCAGCAGCTCTACGAGAAGTGGGAAATTTGCATTTGTGGAGGTTTCTTCAACCCTACAAAGGAGTTCTAAATCTCCTCATTCGTTTGGTCACTCCCCTCGTCAGGCTTATGGTCCTCTCAAAGATGACTATTGTGCCGACTAAGCCTGGCTTACTACCCCATGTTCTATGTCGATTTATCAATTCCATGCTGCCTACTATCCTCCCGCCGAATTTGTCGATCGAATTCGGCAACACCCTGTATACAATAGCGTAAGCTGTAATAAAAGAGCAGTTTATATAATTACATAAATATCACAAATTATTACAAATAAAAAAGCTTATAAATAATAAGTTTTTCGCGCGTAACTAAACATTGTACTAATAAATAGAAAAAAAATATTTTTGTTCGAGTTCTACTTTACTTTGATATTATTGTGTTGTGTAAGTATTTAGGAAGCCCAGTATCTGAGAGAGAGTGGTAGTGCATTGCATTTCCACTCCACAGGTCCGAGGTTCTAACCTTGGGCTGGGCAAGGTCGTCTTGACCTTTCATCCCTTCAGTAGGTCGATAAAATGAGTAGCAAGCTTACTTCGGGGTTTAACACTGAGGCTTCGAGCCAAACCAAATGACCGAAACATCTGCTGTTGCACCACATGGCCCAAGGTCACGAATACTGAAATGGGTACAGTAGGCCTAGGCCAGGGAAGACGAACCAGTGGCACGCGTGCCATGGCAGGCACGCAACACAGTATTTTGGACACGCCACCGATCAAAATGGTTTGCATTTTAGTCCAAAATAACAAAGTTCACTATGAAGTAATCCTTATGAGGTATCTCACCCGCGCTTTTGACGCTAAACTGCATGTTTTCATAAACGATATTATTACAAGAAACTACAAGTACTTCCCAAACTTGAAAAAGAATCAAATATTTAGATGTACATGAGAAACCAGAGAGGAAAAGATATAAAAAAATTTATTTCCGTAATTGATTATTCAATCAAGAAATTTTCAGTGAGATGTTCTCAGTTCAAAGAATTATCGGAAAAGCTTAGGTTTAGTATGTACCTGATGTGACCATTTGATAAACTAAACTTGCCCCAGTTCGACTGGTTGGAAACTGAAAAATTTTAAATGTAACTGATTGATTTCCAGTGTAGTTCAATATGGATTCAAAAATTTATTGAAACAAGGAAAAGTTGGAATTGATATATAGTAAAAATGCCAGCAATGAAAGTTTGGAAACATGGAATTGAATTCCAGACACATTTAGCAGTTTAAAGCAGCTGACGCATGGTATCATAACCACATTTTCATTTACCTATGCCTACTAATAATTATTTTCAGAGATGAATAACATTAAAGACTCGCTTAGAAATTAGAAACCGTTTGAAGATGACTCCAATTCAGCATGCATTCTACTTAAATTAACATATTACTATCCTATTATAAGCTATTTTCCATCTAATCTGCAACAACAGAAGTCACATTAATATTACTTTATATATATAATTTGAATTACACGTATAACTAAAACATTTACTACTATTACAGTGCAAAATATACTTTATCATAATGAATAAAGAGGTTTGAGTTGTTAGTACTTAGTTTATTATTTTTCCAATAATCACAAGTCAAAATTATTTCACGGCACGTCTATACCCCAATAAACATTTCTTTAGAAAAAAGTGGCATGTGTTGATTCATAAAGGTTCGCCACCCCTGTCCTAGGTCATCATAGGCTGTTGCGCCACTGAGTTAAGTTAGGAGTATTTAGAGTTAATCTCAACTACAAAAGTGGTTCACAATTTTTTTTCTTTCAAGAGGAAAAGCAGACATAACTGCGATATGCATACCAAATAATATTTAACTTATCAATACATGGCAGTAAATAAAGCATTTGATGTCATAGATGTTCTTTGTTTACTTTCATACTATGATACTGCTATAAATATAATTGTTATAAGCTATATATTTTTAAATACGAATAGCGATTAATTAAACGAATGTTTACTTTACATGATTTAAAATTAATGAAAATAAACACCCACATATATAAATATATATATTAAAACATAACTGTATGGTAAGAATTATATGTTAAAATATTGTATAATTTGTTTTTTATTTGTCAATAACTTACGAAAAATAAAAGATTCCTCTGGCTTCTTCAAAAGAAATCACTGGTTTCAAAATTAGTTATTTGGTTATCCTACTTTCTAATTTGTAATTATATCTGTTAATGTATAACTTAATGGCATATGAAAAATTATATAAAATTATTCATTATATGTTCTATCTAATCTATTTACGATAATTAAACATAAGTGCTCTTTTCTTAACCAATAAGCTTATTTCTTATTAAATGGTTATAATTTTTTAAATTTTTGAATTATCTACATAATAATCGCATTTAATTGAAAAACTTTTAAATTTTAATGTCTGTGTTGTAGATGACTTGAATATTTAAAAATTCGGAAACGAGACAATTCTTTTGAAGATATGAAACAAGGAAATATGAAGGGAAGATTGCTCGATTTATTACCATTCATATTTTAGATACAACATAAATTGGTTGTTAACAATTTAGCCTATTTTTTATGCTCAGAAAATCAACTCCTGTTCCCCGCATTCGATGTTCAGGAAATTGTACTATACCTTAGAATCACCAAAATATACGAATTACTTTAGTTAGTTTATTCAGAATACACATGTGTCTCCATCAAAAGACGTCTTTTAACTTTGCATTGTGTTTCTCTTTCCTTCAGAAAACTCTTTTGAAGTTAGTAGAAATCGAATTTTTGAAACTCATTTCGAAAACTGCGAAATTGTTTTATAAAACATGAGTGAGAATTTAAAAAAGAACAATTTTTGACAGATATTTGTACTTTGACATGAGTAAACGTAGATTTTTTGGTGTGTGTTACTGAATAGAGAAGGTAATTAAGTTCTGATTTTAAACAATTTGTTTTTGATGGTTTTTGCTGTTGAATCCATATACAGAAGTTCTCTGGGTAACTGAAGATGAATCATGATATATTGCAACTGAAATTAATTTTGGATTTAAATGTCAAAAACTTTTGTCTATATAAAAAACAAGCAGAACGGATATTTTCTCTGGCTAATTTAATTAAATCCTTTTATTCTAAAAGAACAAAACAAAGCCTTTTTATTAAATATTTACATTTGAACAGATTTTTGTCTTGGAGCGAGAAATATCCCATCATCCTTTATATTTTTGTGACATTTCTCGAAGCACAAATGTCATCTTTTATTAGAGTCGGAACAACTTCGAAAGCAAAACAGACAGTTTGGAAATGAAAAAAAAGGATAGACAGTGTCTTTTAGTTATAGTTTTTACTTATCTGTAAACAAAATAATTTATAAAAGTGGGATTTGGGTTGCTAACAATTTAATCAAAGAAGACTGTTATGACAAGTAGATGTTTTTTTGGAACAAAACATTTTAAGCAGATGTTCTAATTTTGTTATAAGTACAGTTTTATTATTGTTAATATCTGATAGTTGTTTATTTACAATGTAAGTCTATTACGAAAACTTTAAAAATAGCTTTTAAAATTAACTGCTTCAAAGTATGCGATATACTTATTGTTAAATTGTATATAATAATTTGAAATTATATTTTGTATCTTTAAATTTGTGTGTAACAACTGAAACAGAAAATATTGAAAAAACCAACATTGCGAAATATAAATTGATTAATAAAATATTTTCTTAAGGGGTTGCAATTAACTCTTTAATGAACTCTTCTAAATGATAAAAAGGCTGTACTCTTCTTGAAAATTTGCGCGTGTCACTGTCTTGAAAATAATTCTGCACATAATATACCTTTCCACAAGTATTTTTATTTCCTTTTTACCTACTTATCCATTATATTTTTTGTTCCCATTTCGAAAAAATATGATAATTTCTTCTAAAAATCGATATGTTCGCAAATTTGATAATATTACATTATTTATAAAGAAAGTAATTTTCCCTTCAGTTTTTATGTTATAAAATTGTTCAATGAGAAATTTTAAAATAGATAAAGGATTTATTTCATTTATATATAAAATTAATAATTTTTCTAAGTCAAAACTGAGCATTGATTAAAATTAAGCATATTCTAAATCAGTGAAAAGAGCACTAAAATGTGGAACATTCCATTTTTTTTACCTTAAAAATTATGATAATTAACACGTAAATTATTTTTACTAACATAAATAAAGCAGAAGATTATTATACCTGCAGTTTTTTTCCACTGTTGCGGAAGGTTTGGAATTTGTTCTCTAATCTAAGGAAAGTGTATTGTGTCTGTGAAGATCGCTCATAAACTACGAGAGAATACTCTTTAATGAATAATAATACTTAAGTGAATAGAGGGTTGACCTTGACAGATTTGGTGACCAATTTAGTCGCCGAATGTTTTCAAGTCGTCAAATATAGGGCGTGTTTTAAATTAGATGCCTTTATAAAATTCATGAAAATTCTTGGATGATTATTTGATAATACGAAAGCAGGTTCTTCCCTGCCGATATAAGAACGATGCATGGAAGTACCATTGGAGTCAAACATCTGACATTGATTGTGCGTTCCATTTTCCTTATTTGAAACTTCAATTACGAATTTGAAGTGCTGCGTTTTACATTTGTGTAAAATTTTATTGATTTATATGAATAAGCTTTTGTTTTATTCATGCTAGAATAAGGTCTACTGTAATTACCGGAGAATTACAGAATAAATTATGATTTGTATATACTCCTATAGAATCTGCATGTTAATTGCGCGGAACTTTCGTATATTTGAAAAACGATCAACTGTATAACAGTATTATAAATTTCTTTACTTTTTATTTGTTATTTCCATGCAAAGGAAAAATAAATATAATATTTCTTAAAATGCTTAACGCGCTTGCGCTCCATGTTATTAGAACCTTTAAATTCTCTACAACACAATTTACACGTACATTATTTTGCGAGAGAAATCTGTGTGTGCTTTAAAAGATTTTCCCTTTTACTAACACTAAACATCACTCTACAAACTTCATTTGTATTAAGACTCCCTGCTGATTGGTTCCTTCAAGAGAAACAGTTGAAACAGTAGTTACTGACATAGAACTAATTATGAAAACTTTCCACTCACCTTACGAGGTAAACTTTAGCCCCTTTGTGGTGTCAGAACTTGAACTCAAAGCGCATACCATTTTAATTGTGTGTGTATTTCAAATACTTAATTACTACGATTTAATTAAATGTATATTATGAACTTGATTGTGTAATATTCAATTGTTCATTTCTAGTTTAAAGTTTGATGTTCCATTCTAAATATCTGTGATTTGCATATAATACTCATCCTAGTTAAATTATTTGAAAAGAATTGTCATTAATAATTTACAAAAAAAAAATATCCAACGCTTTCTTTCGCTCTCCATTTAAAATCATTTATGGTTCTATTACTTTCGAATTGGATCAAATTTCAGCTAATAAAACAATTTATTCGAGAAGTTTTTTATTGTTATAAAATATATAATAGGAGTAAATATAGTTATGGCGGAAATAAAATAAAAAGAATATAAAAAAAATTATTTCGAATCAAATCATATGTGAGGAAAATTCGATAGGACTCCTATCAGATTATATTGTTTATTGATTGGGTAGTAAACTTTTGGGATACACTCATGTGGCATTTCTTAAAATATCTGAATAACTTCCTAAAAATATAGAAAAATGTCTTTAATAAGATAATCTATGTAGAATTTTCTTTGTTGTGTTTCATACCACGTTAGCCGTTCTCCTCTGTTTGTCTCTTCAGAGATTATTTCCTCAAAATGTCTATCCTGTTTCAGAAAGTTATCTCTCTCAGCTGCTTCAAGGAGGAGTCATGCTTTTATTCAGAGTTAAGCAACCATCAAAATTTCGTCAATCAATTTTATTGAGTGATCTCTCTATAACAAAATAACAGTATACAAGCAATTTAAGAATTGATTAGCGGAAAATGGAATAATGTTTTGAATTATTAGAATTTTTAAATATTTTTAAAACACTTTTACTTAAACTAACAAGTCTAGAATTGGGATGGTTTTCAATTATTTTGAAGAAATTATTTTATTTACAGCCTTAACATTACAGTTGTTTGTATCAAATATATAACATATTAACGATTTTTTTCTGCCATGTAACATTTTTAATTAAAAGCTTTTGTTCTTATAAGCATCTATAATTATTTCAGCCAACTAAATCAAAATTATAGAATGTTATATAATAAAGTATATAACAGTATTTATATAAATAAAGGAGAAAAGTGACTGACTGACTGACTAATCACGATATCTCTGAAACTATTCAAGCTACAGACTTGAAATTTGGTAGACATGTTCCTTTCATAGAGTAGACATCCGCTAAGAACGGATTTTTTCCGAAATTCGAAATGCAAGGGCGTTATAAATAATTGTTTCCATGTTTAAACTACTCGATGTACAATCTTGAAATTGGGTAAGCAGATTCCTTTCATAGAGTAGAGATCCGCTACAAAATGGGTTTGATGAAAATCGACCCCCAAGTGGCGTTGTGGGGGCTTAGGGGGCGTTATAGATGATTATTTCCATTTTTAAACTATTTGACGCACTGTCTTTAAATTTGATAAATAGATTCCTTTCGTAGAATAATGGTCAGTTACAAAACAGGTTTTGTGAAAACAGACCTCTAAGTGGCGTTGCGGGGGACTAAGGGGCGTAATAGATAAATATATCCGTTTTTAAACTACTTCACCTACCTGCTTGAAAATTGGTAGGCAAGTTTCTTTCATGGAGTAAATTACCGCTACAAAATGGGTTTTGGGAAAATTGACCCTTAAGGGGTGTTGTTAAGGGCAGATATAATTATTTCTATTTTTAAACTATTTGAGGCACAGTCTTGAAATTTGGTAAGCAGATTCCTCTCATAGGATAGAGATACACTACAGAATGGGTTTCGTGAAAATCGAGTCCCAAGTGGTGTTGCGGGGCTTAAGGGGCGTTATTGATAATTATTACCATTTTTGAACTACTGGATGTACAGTCTTGAAATATGATAATCAGAATCCTTTCATGGATTAAAGATCCCCTATATAATGTGTTTTGTGAAAATAGAGCCCTATGTGGTGTTGCGGAGGCTCAAGGGGCGTTATTGATAATTTTTATGCATTTTTAATTTATTGGATGCACAGTCTTCAAATTTGGTAAGAAGATTCCTTTCATAGAGAGCAGTTCCCCTACAAAATGGTTTTTGTGAAAACAGACCCCCAAGTGGCGTTTAGGGGGCTCAAGTGGCGTTATAGATAATTATCCCCATTTTAAAATTATTAGACGTACAGTCTTGAAATTTGATATGCAGATTCCTCTCGTAAAGTAGAGAACCGCTACAAAATGGGTTTCGCGAATATCAACTACCAAGTTTAATTTCGGAAGATTAAGGGGCGTAATCGATAAATATTTCCATTTTTAAACTATTAGATCTTCCTGCTTGAAAATTGGTAGGCATGTTCCTTTCATGGTATAAAGTTCCCCTAACAAAGAGTAAAACGAAAATTCACCCCTAAGGAGGGTTGCGAGGGGTCAAGAGGAGTTATAGGAAAAATTCCTGTTTTTAATTGTTAGACCCATATACTTGAAATTTGTTAAGCATGTTTCTTTTGTTGAATAGGGATCCACTAAGAATGTATTTTACGGAAATCAACTCCTGGGGGGGTAGAGGGTTACTGGGACGTATTGACAAAAAAATTCCTTTTTTCGAGCTACAAGTACTATAATAATGAAATTTGGTTTACATTTTTCTTTTGTTGAATAGAAATCCGCTAAGAGCGGTAATTTTGGAAAACGGCCCTCAACGGGATTACGGGGATATTGATAGTAAAACTTTCGTTTTTTTCTGTTAGATTTAGACTTGAAATTTGACTTACTTGTTCAATTTACGGAGTAGAGATCCATCGAAAATTTGTTTTGCGGGAATCCACTTGGTTATAGGGTTACGAAAGAGCAAACATCATTCTATACTTCAATTTTAGAGATTTTTAGAAAATACAAATTAGATGGGTTTTGTCCTTTTTTTTATCAAGAGGCGACAGTTTCAGCTATATGTATATTTTTCAATACAATCTAATTATTAATGCTAGGACTTATATATCAATAATTTATATATATACATAAACAGTATAAATTTATAAAACATCATGGAATACCCAGCGAAGCGGGTGGGTAACGGCTAGTAAGAGTATATAAATATTGTTTAATTATTAATGTCCAATATTAGTAAATTAAAAACAATAACTGTTGTGCATTAAAAGCATCTGTGTGTATACAATTTTGCAAATTTAATAATAATGTAAAATAATAAAGAAAACTTGTAGAAGCATAATTTCGTGTGGTAAAGCATCTTACGTCATGAATGGCAATTTTCACACATACAGTAACTTAAGCTCTTTCTCAAGTGAGAGAAAATAAAAATCGTTAAAATAATACATTTATAAAGAAATAGATTCTAGTTTTATGAACACTCTATATAAATAGAAGCACATATTACAAACTCTATCCAATATTGCTTTTCAAGAATAATATAACTTTTTTCATAATAAAATGAAATAATCCAGCATGGAACTCATAGCTTTTGCAATTCGAAAGCAGCAAAACTGAGTGTCGTATGTTTTCATTAAAGTAATAAAATTACGATCACAGATTTTTTTTCTGTTATTGTTTCCGGGGAAAAACAAATAAATACAGTTATTTGTCTAACACAGGAAGGCACAGGATTTAACACAGGATTTTTTAAACACAGAAAGGCACTTTTATATCGTATTTGGATAATTTTAAAAATTACTTTTTTCCTTTGTATTATTTATTTAAAGATATCCCTCTGCATATAGCAAAGCACTATTACATGATTTCTTTAAAACAAACAAAAATAGATATCAATTGAATATTTCCCATGCATGTTCGTTTTCAAGTCTTACAATTATTTTAAAAAATACATAGATTCGATTTTTTTCTTTTGTTCTTTTAATATTTATTTTCAATTTTAAAATTTGACTAAAAATTTAATATTAAAATTCTTATACAAATTCAAATGTTCCATTATACATTGAAAAATGGTTCCTATTTTATCTTTTATTAACTTTGTTCTTTGAAGTGACAGGAGAACTATTTGTAATGAAGCTCCCAACTGAATTTTAAACGTTGGTCAAGGGACGAGGACGACACCAGAGCAGATACTAAATTTTCAAAACTTCTACACAAAAATCTACGTGAGGATTTAGATCAGGGTTCGGTAAACTGTGGCACGCGGTACAGTTCTCAGTGGCACTCTACACTACTTTACAAATTTGTCACTTTTTGAGTGGATGGAAGTTGATAAATTTGTAAAGGACCTTATTTGACAAACATCTTCAGAATTATAGACAGTAACAAAATTACGAGAAAATGTGAAATATAACTCTAAAAACAAATTTACTCCTATTTTGTAAATTATTGAATGGAGAGATTTAATTGTTTGCAGATAGAAAATTTCATGTACTCTTTTCATTATTGGTTCTGCATGTCTAAGTAAAAATTCTTTCGTCATATGAAAAATATTTTGAGTTCATAAAGAAACTGTTTAACGACTGAACGCTTAAAATCGTATCAAATTGAAAGCCACAAATTTTGCCCCTTGTGACGTTTGATTCAATAATGGTAGCGTGTTTGAAATATAATAATTTAGTTTAATTAAGTCACAGCTATTATTTACATTAATATACAAGTTTGCACTATGAGATTATTTTAGAGTCCAAAATAATTTTGTGAGGGAGGGATCTTGTTGGTCCGTTCCATGCGAAGTTTTTCGCTGTTCTCCTCTTTCTCTGCGGTTGACCGACCTCCGCGCGTCCCCTTTCACACCCCACATCCGGTGGTGGCGAAATGCTTCCCCTCGGGTCAAAGGTTGCAGGGGCTAATTAAGACACGTCCGTCGCAGTATATTAGCGACTGCAGGTGTTTTTGCACGTGTGGTCATCATTCTTCTAAAAACTGACCCGACCGTGGGAAGCAAGTCCCAGATGTCTCAAAGAAGAACGCACATACGTCACACCCTGATTTTGCGCTATGAAAGAAAAGCGATGCAGGTACCAGGTTCGCATTAAAAATTTCATTTAACTAATCGAAGGGAAATTTTTTTTTTGTTATCTCTTTCTTATTTTAATAAATATGTTTAGAAATGCATAATATATGTACAACTTTAATTTTTTTTATTTTTGTTGAAAAAATATTCATATTTTAAGCTGTTTATTTTTATGTTAAGAAATATCTTTAAATGATGCCCCAAATTAATATACAATAAAACAGTAAACATCTATATTATTGACATCTGTTCTCTAATTCTACGTACATTAACGCGGGAGTCAAATTGTTTCAGAAATTACCGACTGTGTGGCATGTTCAGTCACATTGGTAAATTGGTTTGGCACGCCATAGCTAAAAGGTGGTTAACCCCTGACTTAGATTATCGGCAATTTTGACGCGCATCAGCCTTTCCGCACGGATGGTCTTAAGCAGTACCAGGACTCAAACGCACCAGCCCAGATTTCATATCATGACTACTCGGCAAAAACAAAAAAAAAATTGTCCTATCTATATCTGAGAACATACACTAAAAAATAAAGATTCCAGCATTCAACTATATATAACCAATAGTTACATTTATTAAACAAAGATATATCCTTAATATCAACAGTAATCAACGAGAACGATAAATTAAATGAAATTTATCAAACACTATATTTATAAGTGTGGTAATTTGCTTTCAAAAGCTCAGTCGCATACATCGGATAACAATCAATAATAGCTTCCGATTTAAAAAGACTGAAATTTATTATGTACTTAAAAAGATTGAATCATTCGATGAACAAAAACTGATGAGAAAAACAGAATTCTAGGAATTGTTTTTACTCGATTAATGGAAAACAGTAGCTTAATTGCAGAAATTAATTACATTGTATTTTTCATGGTTGTTACGGTTTTTAACTCATTGGACTACATTTATTAAAATTTCTGCAAATTAATATTTAGTTTAATACTTTTTTAATCTCAAAAGACTGTCTGTATATAACTTCCCATTCCTAATTGTTGTTCTTCATTTGCATCTAAATTAATTATCCTAACTAAAACTCGTTTTCCTTTAAACTGTTGTAACCATTATTTAAAACAAAAAATACGTATTTCCCAATATTGTTATTAATTAGTGTATTATGTACATAGCTTTTAACAGTTTGTCTGTTAAACCCTATTTGTTTTGAATATGTAAATGAACGTAATTATAAATGCTGTTCCCTTTTCATTTCGGCTAGACTTCCTAATTTATGCGATTTCTTTTTCACTTTATCGCGAGTATTAAAACCTTTATTATTTATAAAGTCAACAGTGAAAAGTATTTAATGAACGCAACTCACTCTTGCAACAAAAGTTAATTGCTAATCAATAACTGAACTGTACAGGCGTTTTTTAAAAATTTTAACCAATGAATGGTTTTATACGGCTCGGGAAAGATTACCATAACTTGGGAGAACTATTTGTTTTTAAATTTATTTCACTAATATAAGTTTGTGCATTTTATATCTTTTCTTTGATCCTTTTTATATTGATACGAGGTTGTTCGTCTTTCGAATGCAGGAAAAATTCACGTAATTAACGAGAAGGCTCTTTTAGGGTAAATTGAGATTTATTTAGGAACTTCTTAGCAATTACAGTACAACTTCTAATTGGAAACAAAACATACGTGTGAATCCACAAAAGCCATAGATTCAAAAATCAAATAAATATAGAGCATGGCAATTCAAATCCATAATCAAAATTCGCGTAAGGAAAATGAAACGCATAGTCGTTGTCAAATGCTGGACTCCTATGTTGCTTTCCTGTATCGTCTATATGTAGACTGAAAAGAACGTTTTAGAAGCATCTAAGGTTTTAGCGAATCTGGGATTTTATGGATTTCTCAAAGTGAATCTATTTTTGTCACCAAATCTGATGATGTGGCGATGTTTGGAGACCAAATTTGTTACTAAATCTGTCTCCAAGATCTCTCCTACTCACTTTCAATTACTGAAGAGAATATTCTCTCTTGATCAACAAATGAACTTTCCTAACACAATAAACTTTCTGCAAAGAAACGAATGAAGTCCGATATTTTCTTAATAATATTTATATTAGAACAGTGTTTTAGATTTTATACCGTTAAAAACTTTTCGTTCTGAGAACTGAAACTGAAATAGTATTATTTGTGAAAAGTTTTTATTCTTTTGCTTATGGTACTTACTTTGTTCAATCGTCAAAAAAAAAAAAATTCCATCTGATCGTAGCTGCATAAAATTGATCCACCATTAACAACTAAAAAGAAACTTAAGCAGGAAGTTGATGATTGCTTTAATTAACATAGTTAATTAACTTCTGAAATCTTTTTTTTTGCAGAATTAAATAAAAAATTGTTTAAATAATCTATATATTCGAAATTGAAATAATCAGTTTCAAAGATATTTATAAGTAAGGCATAAGTTGTCATATATTACTTTATATTTAGCAAACAATTCATCGATAAAACATTAACATTTTTTTATTCCAGTAAAATATTATTAAACAGTTTCCTTGTCGCTTATTTAATACAATATAATGTATTATTAAAATTAATATTTAAAAAATAACTTTATATACATGATATTTTTCCGTTTTCGAATACCACACGAGATTTATGAGCCAATAATTAAAAAATATTAAATAGTTGATGTCAACCGAGAACAGTGCAAATTAAAAAATAGTAATTTCTCGCGTTTGAATATAACCTAACTGTTGGAAACTAGATGAAAATTAAGTTTTAAGGATTTGATACTTGAGAAATTAAAAAATTTACTATGTTATGAATTATTCTTTTCTTAATTCCATTTATATTTTTATTATACTTTCTTTCTCGATTCTTTTGCATTTTCATAATTGGTGAATAATTAAGAATCAGTTAACATTAGAAGATCTGTCTTAAATCCAATTAAAACTGAAACTTTTACATAAAATGTCTTGGTAGTTGAACTTTAGTCTTAGTGTATATCAATTTAGATAAAGTAAAAAAATCTATAATGATTAAATCTTTTTTTATGAAATTGATTATGTTGGCAATTGCATGAGTTTTTAAAAAAATGTCATTTTTTGATGATTTTATAATATTAATATGTTATATGTGTATTTCAACTCTGAGAAACAAACAAAAAAATTTAGGATATATTATAATAAAAATATTCTTTGAAATAAAATAATGGAAGTTTAAATTAATTCAAGCTTGCATTCCTTAAAACACAGTATCTCTAATGCAGAGGTTTAATTTTTCTTTAATAACAATTTTAAATTATATACATATTCTTATGTATTTTAGTTTATACGTAGTATGATCCAAAAGTTCGGTGACAAGATGTAGAAAACTTTGTGACGGATCTATACGCGGCTCTACTAACCCCTTCAGGGTTCTTTAAAGAAAATATTTAATTTAACCATTTTCACCGAGTGAATAAAGCGGGATTATGCAAATGAAGTATATTATATAAATTCTGTATTTGCGAGTTTCAAGAGTTAGTTGGAGAGTGAAGGATCGTGAAATGATTAAGTGCAATCGGAGTTTATCAATTGAAGATTTCTAAGGGAGAGGATCAGTCGATGGTGATTAAATCCGAATAAGGATCGCCTTCAAGGACTCAAGTGCAGGACTCGACTTCATAAAAGTACAGGTATCGTGATCCTTATTTAAATAGAAGTTTAGCTTATTAGTGCGCGACGTAGTTTATATTGAGCTTGTTTAAGTTATCGTAGAATCAGTTGAGGGTCCGTATTAATATACCCAGGCTAACGAGTCTCACCTCCCCGCTCTGCTATCTGATCTGTTATCTTAACTAGATTATTATTGTGTCTGCTTGATATTTTGGTGAAACTAAAATAATTAGAGTGAATCATGTCTACTGATTATTCAGTTTCTCCCACACAACTAGCCGGGTCCGAGGGTAGACAAGGGGTTTCAGAGGGAAGCAGGAACCGACAGGCATTACAACCTTACCCAGAATAGTTCACAGCACCGAAGCACATCCACCTTCAAAATAGTCCCCTTGGGTGATGATACACTTCTCCCAGCGTTCGTATAGCTTCTGGAAGCACAGGTGGAAGCCATTTTTCTCAACCTCCCGTAAGGCCTCCTGCGATGCTACTTCCACTTCATCTGATGACACAAAACGACGCAAATGTAAATTTTGTTTCATTGTTGGGAACAGACAAATGTCCCACGGGATTAAGTCTGGTGAATAAGGCGGGTGTGGAGGCACATTAGGGAGAGTTTTGTCGAGCGACCAATTAGGATCGATGTGCTGGTGCGTTGTCATGCAGAAGATACCAGTCGTCATTCAGCCAGAAATGATGCCGTTTACGGCTTCAAACGACGTCTTCGAAAAGTGTGTAGCCTCAGTAATTTGTTCAAGTGTTTGGTGACGATCTTTTTGATTAAAATCGAAGGTCGTACATTGTATTCGATGGATTCTTTGCCCTCTTTAAACCCCCGTTGCCATTCGTAAAGGTCTCGCCAAGGTAGATTCATCATATATCTTACTTAGTATTTCCAAAGTCTCCATTGGTGTTTACCTAAGCGCTGGCAGAATTTAATGTTCAACGCTGTTCAAGAAAAGCCATCTCTCGTAGACGGTGGAACCAAGCTAACTGGCTTCGGAAGATAACGTGAGGTTCGGTCATATGACATGGACTAAACCAACCTGGCCAGGTACGAAGAGTTGGGAGAATCCATTGCAAGTGGTTTTTCTTTAGGTACTTGCTTTCGTCGACGGCAATGGCCGCAATCCCCGAATTTTTGAATAGTACTACGTATTTTCTAATTGAAAAAAAATTGAAATAATTGATCCCATACTTCAAAAAAATATGTATACATTTGAAGTTTATCACAGCAGGAATAACATAGGACTTGTAATTTTTAAAATGTATTTTTAAATTCTAATTGTCTTTCTTTTCAAAATATCAAATTCAAAATATTTAAGCTTTTACAGTTTTTAAAATATTATTTAAACTTCTTCAGCGTTCTTTAGTTGGTTTTGTCATTTTTAAATTAGTTTTGTTAAGAAATTTCAATTGAAATCTGTTCTGAAGATTGGGTTTTGTTCTTTCTGTTTTCGACTGATTTTGTAATGGTACATTCTCAAATCCAATACTATTTATGGGTTTGTTTGTCTTTACGTGTGTGTTTTTCTGAGCTAATTCTTGTTTTTATAGCCTACAGAGCACAGTTTTGCCATAGAAGTTTCCTTTCGAATTTTTTTTCGATTTATAAAAGTATTCCTGCTTTTAGAAAAAAATTATAGTTTTTAAAAAAAAACTGTGTGTGAAAAACACGCTTTTATACTGAATCGAACTAAAAAGTAAAAAAATAATTCTTAATATAAGAATAAACACAATGACATTAATTTTCTCTTTAATCATTTTATTCTTATATTAAGAATTATTTTTTTACTTTTTAGTTCGATTCAGTATAAAAGCGTGTTTTTCAGTTTTTTTTTTAAAACTAATTTATTTTTCATTTTTTAGTTTGAACTACAATAAAAGCGTGTTTTTTAGTTTTTTAAACTGTCATTTATTCATTGTTGAATTTATCCTTGAATTTGATATTTGAAGCTGGAATTACATGGCTGTGGAATTAGTCTTGCTCTTCAATGGATATTAATTAACGGGTCTGAAGTGCATTTATTCTTTCCGTTAATGGGGCCTCGGATGAGTCCCGTATCGTTATATTAGATCCCGTCTCCCGTCACAAATAAAAGTGTATTAAGAAGAAAAAGTTCGAATTAAAAAAAATTTTAATGTACCATGTTTTTATAACGGACTAAAAATTATAAAATTCCTCATTTTTGTTTTTTTCTTCTTTTTTCTTATTTTTATGCATTGTCATCCACTTCAGAGCTATGGTCCAAATTTCAAGTCTCTAGCTCTTCGGAAAGTCACACAGTTTAAAATCAATTACAAAATTCCACCCGGGCAGACATTAAAGAAAGCGAGTTAATAAAAACATGGTAATATAAAGTGTCAATCGTTTTTTCACCTTTTAAGCGTATTCCTGTAATGTTAATTCGTATCATCACTTCCAAAAGTATTGCCTTATAAAAATAAAAAATATTTAGCTGTTAGAACGTAAATTATTTTTTTTTCACATGCACTAGCCTTTTTTTTTATTTTCATTTTCAGAAAAATGTTTATATTATGGTTAGAAATATCTAACACACACCCACCCTCCACTTTCTCAGATACAGAACACTTTTTTTGTTTGTTTTATTTCTATTAACCGCAAATGTATTTTATACATGCATATAATGAGCTTTAAATTCAAAACACTCGCGTTAGGGTTACACCTTATGCTTTTAGTCGCTAAATCTGAAATTAGTCGCCAAATCTGGAAATGATGTATGAAATTAGTCGCCAAATCTGAAAATGGTATACGGAATTAGTCGCCAAACTTAAAAAGGGTATATGCAAATAGTCGCCAAATCTGGAACTGGTTCATGGAATTGTCGCCAAATCTGATTAGCCTTATTCCTGACGATCCTGAAAAGGACAATGGAACAAAATTATGAAATTATTGTATTGTCATCTGTCCTTGACAAGTGTGCAAAATTTCTAATTAATCTGACCTTTTAAAGTGGGTAAAAATCGAGTTCCAAGATTCCGTTACATGCAAGTGAAACTTATAAAAGCGTGTTAAAAATCGAAAGCCTGCATGATTTCAAATTAAATTCTACACGCAAAGTACCCTGAATAATATGATAGAAAAATTTTTTCTATGAATGCGATCTGGAACATTTCATGCAAATTGTTTTAGATTAAACGCTATAAAATATTTAAAGTCTTACAAAAATAAAACACATTAAATTAGATAATTAATGCAAAACTTATGGTTTCAAGAAAATTTTGAATTCTCAAACTGTAAATAGAATTTCTAGTAAATTAATGCAATACTTTTTATAAATTCAAGCTGAAATCATTCATTAACTGCAATAGGCAATAAAAAGGGGTAATTACGTACTATTATCGCAACAATACCAACGTTCAAGATAACTCCCCAAGTTTGCAACCATGGGCTTCGTTTCATATAATATTGCCGATACGGTTGCGATAATACGCAAGTACCCAAAAACGTTATTCGTCAATGGAAAGTGGAAATAGTGAATATCTCAATTTTTGTTAAGTCAGAAAGAAAATCAATTTATTCATTCTAATTATTGTGTATTAATGCATTTCTGGATTATTTTGTGCATTGTTAAACGTAAAATATAAATCATGCTTTCAATTTAAAAAGAATTATATTTTGTTACTTTTAAGAAACTGAAAGAATTTGAAACTACTTCAAATTTCATTGTGGAAATTTTTCTTAATTCACCAAACTGAAATGGTATGAGGACTTTTAAATTTATGTGTAGTGTAACTTCGTAACATCAGCTTTACATAATTTCTGGATAGCGAGAGAAACACAAAGCTTCAGTAAAATTGCTTTTATTTACAATATTTTTTTTATCGAAGATTGACACATGTAACTGTTATATGTATAAGGATTAAAGTTTGCACGTTATCATCGTCATCTAGTAGTCTCTATTGTTGTAATTTCAAATCCTCTTGCAGCAAGAAAGCCTACACTAAGTAAGTCTATTCGACCTTTCCGTATAAGAATTTCACAAGCCAGTTCTTGATCTCCAAACAACTGTCCCAGGGAAATGCCCCAGCAGTCCAGAAGATGAGCAGGAGAAGCAGGTAGAGAGCAGGGACAAATAAAGAACTTACCTTCTGCGCAAAAGTCATACCACGTAGCTTCTAAAGCGCACCAAGTCCGTCAGATGAGCCTTGGATCTGCTGCACTGTAGAGATAGGCTAGGATTCTTAGCTGCGTGCCAATGATGAGCAGGAGGTTTTTGCGAAGTCAGATTCATTTCAACTCTGTGAAGGGAATGAATTTCAGAATGGCTCTAATCAGAGGAACTGCGGTTAGGGAGATCACAACCCCTGCCAACCAGCTCATCAGCTGCCTTGTTCCAAGGCATACCTACATGCGACGGTATCCACTGGAGACACACTTGTTTCCTCTGACCAAGCCTAACCAATTTGGAAATAATATCCAGACCAGTACTGTCCATAATCTTTGGCCAATTCTTCAAATATTAGATGAAGCTCTTGCTATCTGTCAGGATCCAGATACTGTCCTTTAGAGCATGATCGAGAACACCACTGATAGCAATAAGTTCCGATCTAAAGACGGAGCATTTGTCAGAATTCCTGATGCTGATTTTAACGCCATTCCCGGGTGTGCTCTAAATATACCCCTTCCTGCTCTACCCATATCCAAATGGCTACCGACTGTATAAATAATAAAGGTTTTATCGGGTAGGGTATATCATTTATAACTTCAAGTGCCAGCTGTCTGTGCAATTCTGGATGGCTACTATTCTTGAGAGCACTGGTCAATAATTCCTGCCAGAAGTCAACATGATTAAATGAATCAATGGGGGTGATGCAGCGAAAAGGTGTAGATGTGTCAACATTAAAACCACTTTTCCACATGCAATTAAGTGGGTTGTCTCGCTTTAAACGTTGGTTACTAGTCCTAGTAGTCTCTCTCCACTAAATATCGCAACGATTAGGACTCGTCAAAAAAAAAACTAAATTCGCCTTCACACATTTCACCTCCTCCTAACACCTCGTAAGTCCTTTGCTGATCTTCCTGATCTTTGATCCCTCCAACTCGCAGCTTTTGCTGGTATCGTCAGGTCTAGCTGATCTCCCATCGCTGCTCGCTATGCATCGCAGCCCTACTCTGGTATCCCTCCTCGCCGATCTCCGGTCCCTTCTCATCTCTCTCTTGAAACCTATTAGGCAGGCCTCTCTCACACCCCTTACAATTTCTCATTCGAAAGAACACGGATATGCACCCGGCACCCTCAATTTTGACCCCAACCACCATTGTCTTTTTCAGGACAAAAGCCTGTCTGAACTGTGACCTTATTTTCGCCCTATATTGGAAACCACATGGAAGGATAAATTGACCTGTCACTCCGACACTGAGAATACAATTCTTGGAATTTCTTCCTCACAATAGCTGACACCCACTTCTACACCATGTGTAGCACAGCTACATCTTACAGGGAACTAAAGAACGAACAACCGTTGAAACAAGTGCGTCTTTTATAGTCCATTTTTAAGAAAAGACCATCTGGCGTGAATCTTAGCCTTGGGTGTCAAAGAAAGAAAGAGGGGTAGCAATCAGCTGGCTAAGAGATGACGTTACAGTAGTTTCAAATGTCTAGCTTTTAAAAATCCTCTCCTTCTAGTTTTCTTAATGTGGTTTAAAAAGAGCTTTTAAGACTCTGTTTGGTAGAAATTAAGCTCTCGTATGTTTTTTAATTATTTAGTTCTATAAGAAATATCCCAAA
Organism: Trichonephila clavata; assembly: GCA_019973975.1. Lineage (NCBI taxonomy): Eukaryota > Metazoa > Arthropoda > Arachnida > Araneae > Nephilidae > Trichonephila > Trichonephila clavata. The sequence goes on from BMAO01039231.1 coordinate 171,801, forward strand.
GGAAAACTTAGTCATTATTTTTCGATTCGAACTTCATTTTGTCTTGCATCTAATAATAACAAAATAAAAGTAACAATATACTGTTACGTAGATGAGGGTTCGATGATTTTACGCTAATAGTCTCAAAGAGCAAAACAGTTCTGGAACAGCGATGAAATTTTATTGGGGGAAAAACAACCCCCTTAGAAGTACAAAATACAGCAGCAGCAAAATTAGCAAAATAAATCGCAGGAGGCATTCTCATTTTTCACAGTGCTCAGACACAACTATCAGTGTCTAAAAATACAAATACTTATGATTAAGCTTATTCTCAAGCACTCGCTCGATCTTAGCAACTAATCGCTAGTCGACTCTTCAACGATCAAAACAATACTAATCCAGTTTTTGCGAGCTACTCCTATTTATAGGTTGCATGGATCTTTCTCGAAAGATTCGCTTACGACATGGATCGTGATATTAATAGATTTCTCCAGCAATTTCCAGAAGCATCCATACAGTCGTCAACAATGGTCACCATCATTGCCGCCATGTTGCTAACAAAGTTGCAAAATCGCCAACATGGTAGCCAAAAAGGATGCTAGCTTGATTTTTTTTTTTTTTTTTTTTTTTTTTTTTTTTTTTTGCCAAAAATTATGCCAACTTGGTTATTTTGCTAAAAAAGATGCCATCTTGGCTCCATCACCAACATTTCACCAAGTTTCCATAGAATCGCCCTTATAATGTAAGGAATAGCGTTCCTTGCGAATTTTGCAATCTTAGCATAAAATAAATACAACAGAGTAATATCAACGTATTACACATCCAGAAATAAATTATTTACACTATTTTAAGCATTCATGAGAGAAAATACGTAACAACACAATAACAAACAATACAATACATACAATAACAATCTAATTAATAGCAAAAATAATGTTAGTTATTAACAAATGTATCTTTGATTCCTTTTATCAGAGCATAATAGAACAGAAAGAAATTTATTTTTAAAGTGTATCCTTATTAATTGCACTGTTTTGAAGCACATTTTAGATTTAGAACAACAAAGAGGTAGTACTATTCTTATATACTAATTAGCATTTATATTAAAATGTCTTTTTTTAATTGAATAAAATGCCAATTATTTCGTGTTTACAATATTGAATGAACACAGTCAGAATTTTATTTTCAGAGACTTAAATTAAAAATTGTGCATTTGAATAGCATTTGAGATTCGAAAATGTATTATTATTGTTAAAATTCATCATTTTTGAATATATTTTCATATATTTACCATTTTATACCATTTTCATATACTTCGAAAAAGACTAATTTAAGTAGAGTTCTATTCAATGGAAAAATTTCAATAGAAAGAAATCTTTTGAGAAATCTACCTTTGTTTACCTTCCTTTCGTTGTCATCAATTGTCACCTCTAATTAGTGATGTTAGCTGCAATTGTATATTGCTGAGAAATGCTCTTTCCCAAAATTCTCTGTGGAAATTTTAAAACCTACACTCATTTAACTATAAAAGCTCTATTTGCTTATGACAAAGCATGTTTATCATCTTATTCTAACCGGTTGGAAATTTTTTGTAGAACTAATTGAATTTATTCCATAATGATTAATAAAAGATAAAAATTCCGTGGTTCTGAATTTTAGGAGAAAAATAAAAATCTTGGTTTTTTATTTTATCCTGGTTTTTTTTAAATAATTATTATGCAAAAATTATATTTATGAGAGAGAAATGAGTTCTGTTATTTTAATTTCTTATACCCGTGAATAAATAAATGCTGGACTAGTATCTGTAGGGGGGAAATCAAATTATTTTATCATTTAAAGCACATTTATTTAAAAATTAAAATCTTTCTCGTTTCGTTGATTACAGTTGCTTGGCTATTGCTAACTGGCATTAAAAATTAAGGTATCTAACTACCCAAAAATTGTGAATTTTGCCAGAAATTTACAATTTCTTATGATTTTATTTTATAGTTTATCTTATTAGCTCTATAAAAATACCAAGTTTATTATTTTCCGTTCACTAGAACAAAAACAATTGTTTTAGTAAAAGCAGACGTCATTACTTTAAGCAAGATGTCATACTTTAAAACGCATTTTACTCGAAACGTGTGTTTCTTAAATGTTCAAATGTTCATGGATTACTAAAAAAGTTTTGAAAATAATTAACTAAAATTTTTTGTGTATGTTCTGTATAATAGTAGTGTTTTAACCTTCAGATTTATCAATTATTGTTTTATTACAAAATTTACAGTCTCTTATGTAAGTATAATCACTGCTTTTTTAAGCAGTTTCATATAATAACTAAGATAAAGTGCTCTAGCTTTTGTAAAAACTAAAATATCTCGTGTCCTGAAAGTCATTTTAAAAATGAAGAACATAACAACACATCAAAATTGAAAATTTGTTCATGAACTTTTGGTACAGATTGGGCCACGTTTAGGTTGTTTTTTTTTTGTTTTTTTTGTCAATTTTTACCCATTTTTTCCATTTTAATAATAATTCCTTTTTGTCTTCTAAATTTTAGCATGTTTTTCTTAAAGTGTACTAAACAAATCTAAAAACAACAAAAAAATTCCCTTTTCTCTATTTTTTTTTAAAGTCGCGAGTATTTGGATACCTTAATACTACCATTATCACTTGTCAAAATAATCTTTATCTTAAGAGATATTAGTCTTTAAAAGAACCTATTTTCCTTTTTTTGCCATTTATTAGTTGTAGTTTCCTTTTTTCTTTGCAACAATATCTAATTACACTAACTATGTAAATCCACGAGATCAACTGAAAATTGTCCCAGATTCCCTACTTTCAAAGCAATTTCAGGCAAAGGATCCGTTAATTTAATTTATTTTGTTTCATACCAACTCGTCTTCTGGGTCATTTATAATCATTACTTTTTTTTCACTACAAAGGAAATTAGTAGGCAAATTACAATTTAGCTGCAATTTTACGCTATTTGCTTAAATGAAATTTCTGTCCCCTTTAACCTTTGTGAATAACAGTGCAGCAATTTTTTACTGCATAATTATCTTCAGAGATATTTGTTTCTTAAGAATGATTGTCTCTTTTTCCGTTTATTATTTATAATTTCTTTCACTGCTCTTCAGAAATTGCAAAAAAAGACCCCTTGAAGGAATTCTTTATTATATCATAAAAAATACACAGAAGATATTTTACTTTATTATCGGGGTTAAAAAAACTTAGAATTTACAAAGAACAACATTTCGCATTACATTGTATAAATATGTAAAGAACGATTTAGAAACTAAAAAAATTGAAATTGGATGTAAAAAAAAATTGTTTCCCTGCATTTAGCAGAATAATTCAATGAATAGTTAACAAAATTTAAATGTTAATCCCTGATTTTGTTCATGATAAACAAATAGACCCTAAACATTCTTTTTTCAATAGCTACGGTACAACATATTAAACTTCTTACTTTAGCATGTTCCTTGCAATTTTACTTGCAGTTCTGAATTTAAGGAACAGGGATGGGACACGTTTAGTAAACAAAATAGTCTTGCATTAGGAGCCGTTGACTTTTTCTTAACTTTTAATTTATGTGTTATTCTAGTTTCAAAGTTTCAGACTTTACCTTCTGCTGATTATTTACTTCTAAATAATCATTATTTGTTTCTATGAAGTTTATGTGTGTTTGCCATGAATCAAATTAATCATTAAATTTAAATTGAATTGCAAACATTTTACAATTAGAAATTGTAAGTAATCCGTAGTAGTTTCTTTAATGTTCCTAGGTATCTTCCCTTCAAAGTCCTGGTTTCCCATGCCTTCGTACACATATGCCTTAAAAAAGATAGATTTATATATGATGCAGAACTGCCCAGAGGTTAGTGAAACCTGGTACAGCAACCAATGAGAGAAACTCACACTCATGTGATACATAATCAAACTCTCGCAAAAACTCATGAGCCTATGTCTTTGACATACCCCCAAGTATCACTTTGTGTGGGGTACACTTACTTTTAGAAGACCACTGGACTGTCAACTGGGGAGAATGTTGAATGTTAGGGTTTTGTTGAGAATCCGCAAATTTTTCTTAGCTCCTATGAAACAACTTTGTGTGTTGACTGCCTCACTTAGGTAAAATTCAGTTTCACCTCTCTTCAGGATACTACACATCAACAACCATTCTGTTGAGGTAACGAATTTCGAAAGACAGTTGTTGTGGTTTGTCTGTATCCTGCATTTGTTGATAAAGATGGATCTTGTGCTGAAAGAAAATACATTATTTTTATTTATCCAAAGCTCGCGCTTGGCTTATTGACCATTTGACGCCAAGCCTCTCAGTACCGACTGACATTGCCGTCAGTCGAGTATTCATCGAATCCAGTTCATTGAAGCAGATGGTCGCCATCCATTCTGGCATGGCTGCAGAGTGGACAGGCCTCGTCAGCAGCCAAGCCAATCCAGTGGAGATATACTCCCAAAAAGTCATGTCCGGTGATTAAGTGAAAGCGGACAATAGCTTCGGCTATCTCCAGATGCCTCAGGATCTGACCTACAGTGACCAGAATTTCTCATGGCTTTCCAAAGCTCTTAGAGTTTTGGTTCATGGTAGTATATTTGTCAATGAATGTGAAAATAATGCCCTTTGCTCTTCTGAGAGTCATGGGGACTTCCGGTTGAGACGACGGGGCTCTGTCTTGGCAAAGAGGGAAAATACATTATGCTTTGGGGTACTTTTCTGGTGTTGCTGTAAGAAATGTCTATCTCTCGAGCTAATGTACGTGCATTACTGCGTCAAAAGTCAGATGTTTGTGGACCATGACAGCTCTGTCTCAACTCCTCAACAACCACATATATGATGGTTTTACAGTGTCTTTCGAATTGTACGACATAATTTCCTGGTCTTCTCAAATCAGTTTATTATAGTCCGAACAACTTTAACAATGACTGATCCACGACGCTGTGCATTCTCCAGACAGAAAAGTTCGCAAACCGCAGCAACAAGAATTTCCATTGTTTCCGAAAAACACCTTCACCGGTAATCCACGTTCGACTAATAATAGTCATTGTTAGGAACGTCTTAAGCAATGTGCCAACTAGGCCAGGCCCAGGGCCAGTAGCGGATTGATCAAAGAAATCAGCCCTAGCAGGGGGAAAATCCCGACCCTAAGCAATGGTGGATTGGCCAAAGAAGTTGATTTTTGGCAGGAAAAATCGCCGGTTCACCGAACATCTGCCCGGTCGCCTGCCGGTCCTATTTGCCACTGGACAGGACCTTGGCATCGGTCAAAAAGGGTTCGTCGGATTCAATATGATCATAATCCGAATAATTTTAATCGTCAAATGTTATTCCTGGATATGTCCTCCAAAAAGCTGGAAATTTCCAACCCTGTACCAACTAGCAACATGGTAAGACGGCATTATTTTCCGTGGTCCATGTCTAGTCTAAGATCTACCCCCATACGCCATCATTACTCACTTAGTTGAAAGGTCGGTCGAGTCACTTTGTACCTAAGTTTGTGAGACTGTGAGTCGCGCACATTTATTTGTTACGGGTTACCATTTGTTCGAGTATTTGACAACGTATGCATGTATTGTTTACTTAAAAAGATCGCAGGTGGAACTTACTTTTGCATAGGGCCTCAAGAAGTCTTAAGAAGCCACTGGTCATCGTGATAACCGGAAATTTTGGAACGAAACATGAATACTTTCACAAATGTTTTAAACCCACACAGACCCGTGTTACATAACATTTTCCTCTTGATTCACACATATACTTTTTTTTAGAACCGATACGATATCCTTCTCGGCTTAACATGCATTCTTTATGAATCATCTATTTTGTTAAATGTACATCTTTCCAGAAAAAAGCCCCCTAGTAGACATTTTTGAACTTTTTAAAAAAGTCTTGAGTCATTTCATGTATAATCAAAATTTAATGCCGTATACTAAATTCGGGGACAATTTTCATACTCGTTTTAGCTGCACAATGCTGGTAATATGGAAAGTTTAATTACAACTTTACTTTGCCCTTTAAAATAAACTAATTCAACACATAATTATGTTAAATACCAATTCGATTAAGGAATTGAATATTTTTGTAATATAATTGAATTATTACTGTATATTTAAATGAAACGCCTTCCAAAAAATAGCATTTTTTTTTTCTTTCATTAATTTAAAATACATTCTTATCATTCGGGTGACATTAAAAAAATTTCGTAAAAATCCATTTCAAGTATGAGATTATATTAGTTCTGAAACTTAGAATCAATTTTCTAAAGAACACTTCAAAATAACCTTTTTCTTTGATAGTTCGATTATTCCATTTGTAATTATAATAATTCTTTGAAATGGAATTTATTAAGTTTCATTTTAGTTAAATGAATTTATTTCAAATCTCTTTGCTCTAAAGATTCACAATTACATAGTGACGATTATATTTTAAGAAAAATTATTTTGATAATTATTAGAATCAAAACGAAGAAAATCACAAAATTGCAGCTTTATAAATAATTATGCATAAACATATTATGATATGCATAAGAAAGAAATATATGAAATTTAAATGATTGAGTTTTTCTTTAAAAGAAGGGGGAAGATAAAAATGAAAATTAATAAATTGTAACAAATTCAGTCTAAATCCGAACAAGTTAACTGGTTGTAACATCTGGGATTATGTAAAGTAAATAATAAATATAACGCTTTAAATAAAATTAATATTTGAACGTATTACAAATGTACGGTTTAAGCTATTCAATAGCTTAATTATGCATAATTTTATAGTTTCAATGTCAAACTTCTTCAATGTTCTCCATCTAACAGCATAATCGTCGAGATCCAAAAGCACAACTTAAAAGCCTAAAATATAAACACTTATCGATAGATTTTGCATTTGTTCGCGGACACACGGGCGTTCTTGGAAAAGAGCGGGCCGATTGGCTTGCAAAGGCTGCAACCAAGCGCAAAATTGACATTGCCGTTAATATTCCTAAGTCATTTTGCAAGAAGTTTATAAAAGAAAGAATTGTGTGAAGTTTTGGAATCATTTCAATTAAAGGAAACTTAACAAAGAATTTTTTTCCAACCATTAATAAGAGACTGCCATGTCATCATTTTTATACTTATTACAAAATAATCCAATTTCTCACTGGTCATGGTAACTTTAAGCTACTTGAACAAATTTATAATTGAGTTTCGTCATCTTCCTGTCATTGTAATATTGGTGGCGAGGGAAATGTAGAACATGTGCTACTTCTGTGTTCCAAGTATGTCAGAAAGAGAAAGATCATAAGACAATGTTCAAGGGATTTAATATAAATTGACCTCCGAATTTTCACCAACTTCTTTCCACCAGAAGTGCTTTTAAAAAGTTCTGCGAATTTGTTGTAAATATTTGTAATCCTTCATAACCTCAAATTTTTTCCCCTTCTTTCCTTTGAAAAAGGGATTAATACTTACTTCCGTGTGATACTTTGTGGTGCACGGGGATTTTATAATTATTTTCAATAAAAACAATGTTGCACTTTCGGCCAACATTTTTTTCCAAAATTATCGATTAACAGATTATTTAAACAAATTTTTTTATAATAAATTACGTGTCGGTAAACTACTTTTGAACAAGCCATTCAATAAAGATAGACATCCTCCTGCTTTTTTGAGTTCTTTCGAATTTTTTCGGGGAAAAAAATTTTTTATCTCAAATCGCTAACATTTACTTAAAAACTCATTTTTAAATTTAACTTCGAAATACTTTTTCAATCACTGCTGAATTAACATGTTTATTTTTCCTAGTAATCAGTAATTAAGCAACTTTTAATGATGTCAGATGATGTAATTCACAAACTAAAAAAAAATTAAACAGAATTTTACAAAGAACTTTCGTAAAAAAATTTCATTCTAAACAAGACATTTAGAAAAGTGTTTTATCTTAAAAGACTAGTTTCCTCCAATTCCTAAAAGAGAACTTACGAAAAATATCAACAAAAAAGTCTTTTGAAAGACAATGAAAAAGAAGGAAAATATGTTAGCATAACAGAGCAATGTTGATTTAAAAAAAAAAAAACGAATCATGTCTCTTTTCCGTCATGAGAACACAAATACCACAATTGGAATTTTTTCCTTTCTCTTTTCAAACTTGATATTTGAGCTTGTTTAATAGTTTGTAAAAGAATAGTAATTTATTATTGAAGAATCTATTGTGGTAAAAAAGCTTGTAAAAATAATTACTCAAAGTAACATTTTTCCTCTAAAAAGGAAGTTGTATACCAATCTACTTCAAAAAGAACAAAGTAATTTTCATTAACTGCAACTGTGTTCACTGCCAAGAAATCGTTAACGAAAACTAGCACATAGGTAATTGTGGATAATTTGTAAACTCTACACAGTTGTATAGATTTTTCGCTTTCGGTATCCTTTTCTTACAAGCGGATAAACAAAAATTAGTCTGTTTTTTGTTCTAAACCATTTTTTCCCCATTTACATATTGCTTTCCCCTTTAAATGTAAATATTCCAAAGAAAGATTTTGTTTCATTGCAAAAGTTGTACTTATATTCTATTTTTTAAAAATCGCTTTTTATTAATAATTTAATTTATAGTTTGGGCTCCCCTACTAAAAAAGATATTGTTACAAATCTGCGGGGATGAAAAGCAGCTGGAGACTCAAATTATTCGAATAACTGATGTATTAATGTACATGGACAAACAGATGACTACACAAAGACAAATCGACATACATACACAAAGAAATTTTATAACAGATTATTTACAATGGTGCAAATCGCACTCTTTATAAACAAGCTTTACCTTATTTCAGAAACTGCTCTCCAGACAATTCCCCAAGCTGGAACTCAGACAGACATAAAATCTCCCTTATCGCAGTCAACGCACGAATAAACTCTCATTTGAACTGACTCGGACTTTGTCTCAAAGGTCCCTTGTATATCCATAGAAATTCCAGAAGAATCGATCCCAAAGACTTATCGATGGTTCCTTGGAGATATCATTGTTTGCCAAATTTATCACCAAGGGTGATAAAGGCGCTAATCCGGTAACCCTGATCCTATCTTCTTCGGTTGCCAAGATCTTATTTTTCATGTTTATACTGCGAAGCAAACATTGCCTGTAAAATTTAATTTTCTTTCAAGAAGAGTGTTCCTGCGGAAAAAAACATACGTGACGTGTTTCAATACAATATCCAAACAGTAAAAATCGTAGCTCATTCTTTTGCTGCAACCAAGAGGGCTTCCGTAATTTTTAAAATAGAGCCCAGTCTAACCAAAGATAACTAAAAAAACTTAACATCGTTAGGGTAAACCAAAAATGTGTTTGCTAGTGTTATTGAACCAAACACACACAAACCACTAAATTTGACGTGGGTTCTATATTTTCCCTTCGATTGTAAAAACACTAACTTTAATCTTCAGTTCTATAAACTTTGGGGAAAAATTATTTGTGTGGTGGCTGCCTTTAAAAATTCAGCAACAGCTTTTCAAAGCATAACACACATACAAGAGTTCCAGAGTCTAAATTATTACTATAAATCCTTGAATAAAATATTTTCATGTATTACTGTATGAATTCCCGATTTTGGAAAGGCTTCATCGAAAGTGATGTACTGGATGCATTTATGATTGAATTTTATACGTACTTTAGGAATAAAATCCTCTTATTGCTTCAAGTCGTTGAAAGAGAATTTATGCTTCTAAGAATTCAATTTATTTTCTACAATCATATACGTATAATATTTCTTTTGAAAAGAAATATAAAATATGTGTGAATCCTATCCAAAATGCATCGATTTGACATCATGCTGCAGTATTAAAATCGAACAATGGCGAGAAAGGATTTAGGAAATATATTTCCTGGAACATTTTTATTTTCTGATATCGGAAGAGATTCTGAAAGGGAATAACATAACATTCTAAGTTGAAAATAAAGTTTACAGACGCAAGAACAATACATTATGGAGTCGGAAGGAAAAAAGAATATTTTAGCTCACGAAAAGGACTCACTAGCGGTATATTGATTTGTTTCTGCTGAAATAACCACACAAGCAGCAAAGTTTTGTAAAAAAAGAAAATGATATACTTAACATCTCCTGAGAGTTTGAGAAGTGTTATTATTGTTGTTTGTTGCATGGGGAGCCACAAAACTCCGGTGAGAACAAATCGATTTGTTTTTAAATTGGGTTCTTTTAAAATAAAATTATTTCTCCGCTGGAGGTTGTTTATTTCGAATCACGCGATAAAAGTAAAGGAACAAATCTAATACTCTAGCCCGTGCATTCAAATGCAAATTGTAATCGCAGAAGATAAAAAAAAATTTTTAAAAAAAACTTGTTTGTTCTAAATAACTTTTTTTTTTCGAATCTAATCAAAATAGTTCTTTTTTTTTTTCACAGAAGCATTGTTTTAATTGCTTTTTCTCTGTAGAATAAATAATAGCTCATAAATTAATTTATTACAGGCTAATTTTGTCAAAAAATGTTTTGAAAGAATTCTGTTACAGAAAATTAATAATTGAAACTCCAAACACATAAAAATATAAGTTATTTATGTATTTATTAAATTTTTTGCTTCCATTATTTTAACTTCCAACGTTTAATTTTCGGTTGGAAACTAGAGAGAAAAAAGATTCATCCCTACTACAATTATTTGTAATGAAAACTGATCGCGTATTTAAATAAATTGATTCATCAATTTTGAGGGAAAAACTGACTTTAACCATAATTTCAGTTAACTCTAATTCCATTTCTAAAAAAGTTCCAAAAAAGTAATTTCTTTAATCAATAATTGTAATAAACCGTGCGTAAAAAATATTTCCACATATTTTGCCTGAGCAAATTTTCTTAAGTGACTTTTTAAATGATAATAAAATGACTTTTGCCAACAAAATTGTATTTTTTTGCTATGAATTTAATAAAGTGTTAAAAAAAGAAATGACTCGTAAATGATGAAGGATTTGCCTGCGATGCATCCAAACTAATAACTGTTTTGCAATACTTGTTTTCGAGGTTAATTAAATATTTGTTTTTCTTTATCTTTTTTATAAGAACAATCTTACAATTAATCTTGAATTCACCCCCATTGTTTTCAAAAGGCCTCCGTGTTGCTGAAGAGCGTGACGTTAATATTCACTCATTCACCTCCTCCCCCCCCCCCAGTTTTCAAACTTCCATATCATTCCAACGTGAGGACTTTGAACTTCGACAGAGCTAGCATCAGTTTCTCCACACTAAATAAATTACTTACAGAACAAGCGTAATTCGGTTTGTTATGCGACAAGAATCGTAACTTACAATAAAACTTATGAGAAATTTGAATTATAAATAGCTTTCTTAATCCGAAAAAGCGAATGTGACGAAAAAGAGCCATTGAAAAAGACAAGCTATAAGCTTCGTAATACAAATAGATACATGATGTATAACAGACCAATTTAAATAATTTTTGTTGCACGCTGTGTCACATTAAGACAATAAAGTGGAAGAAACTAACTGCAAGAATATATGAAAAAAATAAATTATAGTTTAAAAAAAACTAAAAACACCCTTTTACGGTTAATCAAACTAAGCTTAACTTAATCTTTATTCGCCAAATCTGGAAATGGGATCTGAAATGAGTCGCCAGATGCAGGATGGGGTCTGAAAATGGGAAATCGATAATCCTGATCAGAACAATGGAACAAAATTATTCAATTACTGTATTGTCATCAGTCCTGGACAAGTGAACAAAATATCGAATTAATCTGACCTTTTAAAGAGAGTAAAAATATATATATTGAGCTTAAAGATTCCGTTACGTACAAGTGAAGCTTATAAAAGGGTGTTAAAAACAGTGGCGTGTTCTAGAAAAGTGGTGGGAATTTGGACACATTTTCTGAGTACATAAAAAAAAATAAACATTTTAATTAAAACGGTAATATCGATCAGCTGAAAAGCTTTCGCTTTCTCTTGTAGCCAAGTGGTCAAGGTCACGAACTCGTGGCTGATATGTCATGAGTTCGAGTCTAGTATCACTGTATGCATGTATATGCCAAGGCTCAAACGTCCTCCCGTAGGTGTGGCGTGGAAGTTAGGAAAAAGGGATGTCAGCTCAGGTGTGATCCTCATCACTTGACCATGATTCAAAATGACGAATCCTGTCACCAATAGCCCTCGTACAGCTTTGCAGTCGAACGTAAATATAACTCTCTCTCACTCTATCTAACTAACCAACTAAAGAAGGCAGCTTTTATATATAAATATAAACACAGAAATTGCATTTTCTTCGCTTTTTTTTACTATGAAAACTTTAGTATATCTCATTGAAGAATATAGATATCAGTCGAGCAAGTTCTTTAAATTTGTCAAATAAAAATAGAGTTTGAAAGTAATCCTTCCAATAAATTGATGTTCATGATGGATGAAAGCAAGCATCAATCGTGGGAATATAGACAAGGACGTCTTAAGACTCTTCGAGGCCTTGGGCCCCTATGCAAAAGTAGACCCAGCCTGAGATCTTTAAAAATGGACGGTAAACAACATGCATTGTCAAATAATCGTTCAAACAGTAATTTGAAATAAATAAATGTGCACAACGCACTTTACGGTAATCAAAAACCTAGGCACAACCGGCTGAACCTATGGCCACATTTCGACTAAATGAGTTGGATAAATGTTTATGGTTTTAGGCCTAGGCCTAAACAGGACAACGGTCATCACATAATAATAGTCTTATCACTTTTACCAATTGCTATGCAGTTTGAAATTCAATGTTTTTGGGAGAATATGTACGGGAATAATATTTGACCACATTAAAATTATCCGGATCATGATCTTATTAAGACGGAGTCGAGAACGAAAAGAGGCCCTGGGCCCACGCCTTAAAACGTCTCTGAATACAGAATATGAGAGTCCAAGAGTGAATGATCGACAGATGGAAAAGCATATTTTTATCAATATGCTCCAGAAGCCTCTCATCTCATTGAATAACTTTAATTCACATGATTGTAAGTAAAAGCTAAAATACTTAAGAAATCTGTTTAGGATTTAAAGACATCAATTTCTATATAATATTAAAAACTGAAGAGCATATATGACTTTTCTCATGTAAAATTTCTTGAATGAAAATGGCAATTAGATAAAATTTTGAATCAATAATATTGTTTGGAGTTTGTGTACTAAAGAACTCAAATGAGTTAAAGAACAGTGGACTGTAGTAAATTTTGTACATATATTTATTAAACAGTGTTAGAGAAGCGCAATGTTTGCATCTGTACTCAGGGTTAGTGTAGTGTCTCATATACAAGCATTTGCCCTAGATGAGGTTATAATAATATAAGAATACAGCCAAGTAACCATTCAAGCGGGGATGTTCTATCACAAGACATTTCCCTACGGAACAAATGTTTTAAAGTATTATTGTTTCAAAATCTTATTTTTAAAATAATCACATTTTATTTAAATTTTTATTTCATCCCCCCCCCTTTTTAATTTTTTCTTCTTTTATTTATACTTGGAAAGGGCAGTCAGAATCTGTTTATTATTATCTTTACAAAAATGTATCCAAAAATGGAGTTTTTCTAAATTTGAAAAACAATGACCCCCTTGTGGGACACTATGTACCCTCTTTTACCCCATATAAGATTTACTACAAGTATGGCTCATCTTATATATTGTGAACTATCAATATGTGGAAATAAAACAATCCATACAATAAAAGGGAGACAAGTCAAAGTAAAAAGTGCAAACAAATTAATAGCAAAAATAATACAATTATTTAAAATTTTAAAAAACAACTCTGAGCCAGGTAAATAAAACAAAAAAAATATAATCACAGGTTCTTGAAAAGAAATAATTGACATAAAATTTCAAAGAACCTATAAAAAAAAGTTTACTATCATTGAGAAACACTACAAACTTAAGACTGATTTTAGCTTCAAAAATTAGTACTAATCTTTTTCAAAGCAGGCAAGATTAAATATGGATCAAACATGTTTTTATTTATAGCAACATATATTAAGATCACCTGACCAGAACATCAGCTCTTGCACCTCAGCACCCAAGGTCATGTATACTGATTTGAGTACAGTAGGCCTTGGCCCACATGAGCTGTTGCGGCACAAAGTTATATTAAGGTCACTCAAAAATTAAAAGTTAATTTTCAAATCTTTACAGTTTTATCTATTATAGTTTGTTTAATGAAATATTTTCAGGGATGTAGCTACTGCCGTATCAATAATATGGGGCCCCAAAATGTATAAGAAAGAAAATCACGAAACATTGAGAGCCCACCAAAAAGGGCCTCCAAGGAATTTTGATATGGGGCTCTCTTGGGACTAGCTATGCCAGTGAATATTGGTAAGTATTTTTTAATTAAATTTTAATTTATTTTCCTCTACTTATTTGACTTTATAGATAAATATATTTTTCATAACCCGATAAATGCATAAGAGGAAGATTGCCAATGTAAATGCATATTTTAGTCCTAAACCTGAATGCGTCTTTCGGTTGTTATACCTTCCATATTGATCTTGGTTTCTCAATCCATAGTCTGAATTTTTATGTAATGCTTTTTTCCAAAACTTAATCCTAAGGATGTATTAAATCTTCCCACATTGTTACATTTTAATTTGTTAAAAAAGGGAAAAACTATAGTAAATTTAAATTTTGAACAACTGTAGAATGAAAATAATTTCGCCTAGTTATTTTTAAATTTCCTTAAGGCATTGACTGCATGGTTTTTCAAAATAAAATTTGATAATTAATGTAGTTAAGCTTAGTTAAAATTTAAAGAAAGTTTGCATTTCACTTTATAAACCATTTGATTTCAAAGGCTTGCAATGCCGAAAATCTTTCAGAATTAAAATTTAATATATAAGGGTGGGAAATGGTTAATACAATGATTCAACCCATAATGAGTTAATACAATGATACCCATTCAACCCCTTTATGCCACAGGTTGCAATTTTGCACAAAATTCATAAATGTTAGGTAGAAAAATGGCTAAAAAGTTACTTTCACCTGACTGCTGTTCTAAAAATAGAACAGTAGGGATAAATGGGTTAAAAAAGATGATGGCTTACTGGTTGGACCTGTTTAAATTTCTATTTTATTCCATATTATCTGCTTTTGAAATGAAGAATTTTGCACTTACATTTTAAAAATTAACAGAAAAATGCATGTTTAATCAGAAATAATTAAATAGTAGATAATAATTGCATTATATTAAAAAAGTAACTAAAATAATGACAAACTAACCATTAAAAACATTCAAACAAGACAATTTGTTTGAAGAAATAGGTAAACTTTATTTATATAAAATTACATATAAAATCTACAAAAGAGAACATAAAATAAAATAGCTGTTTCAGAATAAATTTTGTATATTGTAAAGAAATTTCAAAAACTTTCAATAAAAATGCTAAATAACACATCTAACATTTTCTTGTTTTATTAATAAAGATAAAAATGGAATGTATTGCAATACATATTTATGGTTGAAAACAAAAAAATATATTATAGACTAGTTAAAAACATAGAACAGACACCCAGTCATTGATGGCTGTCAAATGTGAATACAATTTATTTTTAATATCCCATAGTTACTTATTCAATGTGTATTTTAAATAATTTTATAATAAAATTCTATAAAAACAAAGATAACATTTATCTAGAACTAACAACATGATTCACTATACGTAAAGTAAAAGAAAATTCCAGAAGAACATTTGAATGTATTTCATTCATAGCAATATAAGAATAACTATTTGAATTTTAAAATTGAAAGATAGAAAAAAAATTATGTACAAAAATCAATTCATAGAAAAATCCCTGAAATCAAGACTGGGCGTTAGGAAATAAATATATATTTTTGATTTTTATTAAAAAATAATTCTCCATTCAACATCTATATTCTTAATAAGAAGTAGTTATATGAAGGTTAAAAAGAGATTCAGATATCGAATAATGACTGAACAATATTTCCCAGAATTTCAACAACTTACTTATAATTAACAACTAAGACCTAAATCTACAGTATTTTCAACAATTCTGATAACTTAAGACATCTTTTTTAAAGGTAAGACCTCTTGATATAAAATAAGGAGTGATTAAAAAAACAGTTACATTTAAGCCAAATTAAAATATCACAAATATAAATTCATCTTACAACCACGTCTTTAACTGCCCCGAAACAACAAATTCATTAAAATAGTGTTGTAACAATTTCAACATTGGTGTCAAATGCCTTAAACTTCAATTTAATTATCTTATTAACACTATATACAGAGCTATTTTCACTTCTGTAAAGAAAAAATAAAAAAATAATAATTTTTCCACTTGTAAAATAACAAATATAAACATTTCCTTACTTCAAAAGAAAATAAAAAGGACGGATATTAAATCAGTAATGAAAAAAAGATGGACAAAAATGAAACATAACCATGAAACAAAATCTTCACAAAAGCACCATTTAAAGTAACATTTAAATTTCAAACTCTGCTACAAGGAAAGTTACAAAAAAAAATTTCAGAATTTTATAAAATCGTAGTATGAAGAGAAAGAGGTATAAAAAAGAAAAGTTATGTATATTAATTGTCAGAGCATATTATTTCAAATTTTTAAAATAATTATATTTCAAGTAAACTTTCTATAAATATATTCTAATGAAGAAATTCAATATGATATATATACATACATGATATGACTGAGATTCAAGAAAATGCAAAATGATTTAAAAAATGAATGTAATAAAAAAAAAACAATATACATGCAAATAAAACTGTATAATAAAATTTCAGATTATACTATCACCGGAATATTAAAAAATTTGCTATAATACAAAAAATTGTGATTGCTTCTAAATTTTCACAATATATCATAATTTATTTCTATAAATAATATTTATAACAGAAATATTTCATTAAAAAATAATTGGTTTCAATCAGATACAAATTTTTAAACTTCAAAATGAATTTCTATTCTTTAGCAAGAGATTAATTAATAAGCATGCACACAAAAAAAGGCGAACTGAATAGGACAAAATTCATGGTTACTAATAAATACTTCCAATAAGACCCCAATGCAACAACACATAGTCTAAAGACACACACATATAATAAAAATAAAATACCCAATATCAATCATTAAAACAACAGGAAACAGAAACGCAAGGAATGCTTTGATTTTTGGAAGAAAAACATTGTGTAACAGATTGAGTATCAGTTCTGAAGACATTTTAAGAAGTAAATTAATAGCTGCAGATTTTACACATTGGGATAAATACAGGAAATGGCAGTGTAGAAACAGATATAATTTAATATTTTGCTTTTCATGTGATTTTTAATAAACAATTCAATATAATACAGATTAAGTGTTAGCAAAAGATTAGTCAAAGGATAGCTTCTGTTATGAAAAATAAATTTAAATTCCGTGCAGAAAAATAAACGAGTCCTTCCTTTTTCTATAGTTGAGTGCACATTAGATACAACTTTGTTATTTCAGGATACTGATTATGAACACATATACAATCAATATCACAAATTACAGATAAAGAAAATCTGTCATCCCTAAACCCTTTTTTATAATGTATTTGTTGAGCAAGACAAGAACATGATCCATGGCATTACCCAAGGTATTACTTTTGTTGTACTTCATCTACTTCTCATAGCTGTCAATACTATGATACTTTTCATATAAACCACTCTTCCTTTTTAGGTACTCCATGACCAGTTTTGCCCATCCGCACAGCAGTATCGGCATCTGGAGCATCTTTTGCACCTGTGTCCTCGTGAGTTTTATATTCTCCTTTATGCCTTGACATATATCGACCAATCAGGATGGCCATTAATATTAAAGCAATGAAAATCAATGCTAATATACCTAAAACAAAAATATTTTATTAATATTAAAAAAAATAATACATATAAATAAAAGAATATACAGAACATAAGCCTCATAATTTGAAACAAAAACGCATATTAAAAATTCATCAAGACAACCCTATAAATTTTCAGCAATAAAAATCTAGAAATACTTTTAAACAGAAAATGATATAAATGTGAATGTGGTGCTTTAAATTCTTTTAGTTAAGTGATGTATGAATGAAAATTTTTATAATGTCAGTGAATAATCACAAATTTAAAAGCTCAATGTCATTTTTATGTTAATTTTATATTATTAAGTAATGATCCAAATTGATTCTTATAGATTCAGATGAAATGCATCTTATAAAAATGGGAATTAAAACTTGTCCATATCTTACTGGTAAAATAATTATACTCTATACTAGGCATCTGCATTATATGGCATGCATGCCACATTTGACATGTGGTGCAATTCTCAAATGGCCCTACTCATACACTACTCTACAAATTTTAAAAAAATTTTGAGTTTATAGAAAATGATAATTTTGAAATTGAGCTTATTGGACTAACATCTACACACAGAACAATGGAAAGGAAAATTTATGGAATCAAAAAAAAAATTTGAATGATAAATGTACAATAATTTTAAAGTGGTAGTCACTGATGAAGAGATTTAATTGTTTGTAAAGAAAATTGCATTATACTCTGCTTTCCGCTTTTAGTTCTACCTATCTAATCAAAATATTTTGAGTCCATAAAGAAGTTGTTTAACAACTGAATGTTGAGAATTATGTCAAATTGAACATCACAAATTATACCACTGATCTTGCAATATGAAGCAAAGCTGTACAGAGACAAGGTTCATATAAAAATATTTATTTATCTTTATTTAACAGAAATACTTGTTTTATGTTGTTCAATAAATATGTTTAAAATATACATAATATATGTATAATTTTTATTTATATTGAATGAATAATTATATTATATATTCTTTACTTTTATGTTAAAAGATATTTATTATTATTTATTAATTTTATATCATTTAACTTTAAATTTGTATTCTTGGTTTCTATTCTGTAACTCTGCATGCATTGTAATGGGAATTGAATTGTTTCAAATATTTCCTACAGTGTAGCACCTTGAATTTTATTGGTAGATTCGTATGGCATGCCACAACTACAAGGTCGCCGACCCTAGCTTTATACAAATCAATGAAAGATGGTAAGTAGTACTATTTAAATCTTGTAAATTTTATTGTAAGTATTGAAATGAAAACATTTATATAACATCTGCACAAAAATTATTTTAATAGGGAGGAGAATGAAAAGAAAAAGCAAGTATAATGCATAGAACACTAACTTAAATTACAAAAAGACATTATGTACAAGGTTTGTTCAAAAAGTATCCAACCTTGAATTTTCCAAAGAAAAGTAGATTCTAAAGTGGTGTCACTATGCATAGTGGGAGGTGACAACTTAATGCACATACTTGAATTTTTTCCCTTCTTTCTAGTGTATTAGTCGTTTCCTGTAGGCAGTCGAGTGAGGTGCTGTTGTGTCCGCCGGGTTTTTATTTCTTTAAAGATGACTGAACAACTTGAGCAGGGATATTGCCTTGAATTTTTTGTTTTAAGTGAAACAATATGTAAGGTTCAGTAAGTGTTTAGAGACGATGCTAGGGGGGTTCTCAAATTACGGAGGGATTCAATAGATTGAAAAGCGACCACGCACACCAGCAATCTGGAAGACCACAAACTGTTCAAAATGCAGCTGTTGTTGAAAAGATAGAAAATCTGATAATGAAAGATCATCATTTGACCATACAAGAGATTGCTCAACAGTTTGAGATCAGTACAGGTCCTTCAAATGCAATTTTGTGTGATCATACATAGAGTGGCTGCAAAATTTGTTTCCAAGACAGGGGAAATGAAAGAACCTTGTCTTGTAGTTGCACAGGACTTCTATAGAACACTATTGTAGCAGAATCAGGCTTCTTGCAACTTTTGGCTGTTCCCAGAAATAAAAATGCCATTGAAAGAATTGCATTTTCTGATAAGAGATTAAATAAGACAGAACGCGATGGCAGACTTGAACACCATTCCAAAACAGGAAAGAATGCTATGCTGTGTGAAGGTGTAAGAGGCCAACTTTGATTAGGATCCTAATCCCACAAAGTAACTATATAGGATATTTTTTCTAGACAAAAGTCGGGTGCTTTTTTTGAACAGATCTTGTATATCTAAATAATTGTCTTAAACTTAAAAAGTAAGATTTGATGTGCTTTACAAATAAAGAAATAACTTTCTGGAACACTATTTGAATTTTTTGTAAAGCCTTGAAAAGAATGTAACAAATATATTACTGGTTTTACTTTTAAAATGATGAAGGACCCATTTGAAAAAATACAAACATAAAATAAACTTGATTTTTAAGATACTCAATGTAATATATTTAAAATGAATTAAAAGCTTGTTAAAAATTTGACAGAATTACCTCCTAATATTGCTGAATCATCTCCTCCTGCTGTGAAAGCTTCTATACTAACACCAGGAGGTAAAGTTGGTGGTGGGCGGGTTTCTCTAATTTCTGGTGGATGAGTAACTGGCTCAATACCACAATCATCTTCTCTAATATCATCAGGTACCGCCCAAACATTGGATCTTCGACTCTCTTGAAATAATCTTCGAAGGGGGAAATGATCATCAAATTGAACACGGGAAATGCAGCCACTGAAACCCTCTCCAGTACCCATAGATTCTATATAAAATAAGCAAATTAAAAAATACATTAATTTTTCTTTCACATTTGTAAATTATTTAAGATTGCTCACACATTAATGCTAATAAAGAATACAATACATGACAAAAGAAATATACAAATTTTATTAGTACACTCCAATTCATTACTATTAAGAAATAAGTAGATAATATAACATAAAAATATATTTTAAATAATTTCCCAATACTCCATAAGATATAAATTGAACGTTTTAATTGCATTTTATATTTCCAACAGATGCTTCTCCCCACCCCCACAAAATTTATTCCTTTAAAAGGAGCATAGTTTTAAAAAATTGTTATTCCCTAAGAAATGCTCCATATTTAATTGGATCACTAATAAATACTGACTGTGCGGTGTATTTAACTATAAACAGTTCTAAGATAACTGTAATGAAACCGAGTATAAAAATGCAAAAAAATGCTGCGTTCGACACAGAATATTTGTATTGTTCTTGTAATATACTTGTATTGTGTCATGTATCATGAATTAAATAAATTAGCTTAATAGTAATATGCAGCTGATCATTGAGAACCCACGTTAAGCTGTTGGTGATGAAAATCTTTGTATGGTATTTTGTTTTTATGCTTAAGTTTTGAAGGAGACATGTTTTCCGGGAAATGAAATTCTCGATGAAGCAACACTGGAAATAATCTTGATGAAAAAAATCTTTCCTTTTGGCTGAAAATGGCTCAAGATAAAAAAAAAAATTTTTATTCCTTTTTTAATCCGGAGGAATTATGGAGCAGCAAATTGCAGAAATGCTCAAGCACTGCAAAATAAAGACAATTCGAAAAATTTTTAATGCATTTAGGTGTACAGAATGTACTGATAAATAATAGAGCTAAAGATTTTTTTTAAGTGCTAAGATGTACCAGTTACTAAAAAAATTTCCTTGCACCTGATATTCCTTCTCTGACCAAACTTAAGATAAGTTAAAAGGTGTACTTAAGAAAATTATACCTTCTGGCAGTTAATTTTTGAATCAAAGCAGAGTGAGAGAAGGCATATAAGCTTAGAACTTAAGCAATGAATTTCGATTGTAATAAGGATGTTAAATATTATGGGACCCAATGTGTTTGTAAGTGGGTTGCAGGATCAAATAATTTTAGATTGCTCATTTGAAGGGGATTACATTGATTTTGAGAAAACATTACATATAGCATTGGCTATGGAAAAAGCTTTTAAAGGGGCAAATGATGTTATGGCCCACAGAATTAACTTTAATTCAATGCAGACATTTAACCAGTTAGCTGTGATTGACAAATATACTAGTCATAAAGAAATTGTAGGATTTTGTGTCATGACAAGTATACTCGTCATGCCTAAAATGTAGTGACCATTGGCTATTTAAATCATAACTTTTGAGGGGGGAAAAACATATTCTCAAATTTCAAGATGTTTAGAATATTTTGTGGCCAGGCTAGAGTAAAACAAATAAATAGAAAATGTAAAAAAATTTAAGATGAACTCGTATGACCCAGTAAGCACAGGCTGATGCAGCATATAAGTTCACAATGCTAATTTAGTTAAGTGTGATAATAATGTTTTATAGAAGTTAGCCTTAATAGGACAAAGGCAAAGTTGATTTATAATAGGGTTTCTTCAGGTTCTATGATTGGCCATGGAACAAATACATGATCCCCACCAGCCGCAGAGCTCATTGATAGCTGCTGGTCCGAAGGTACCTAGCCATCAAGTGGTGTAAATGCCAATTGTTTGATGTTACAGCCTCGTGCTGCCTAAAGAACAGTTATTTTATTGGAGGGGGGGGGGCAAGGATTTTTTCTGGTAAGAGAATTGTGATCAGCCATACAGCACTTACTCCAGAACTTCCTTACTGTCAAGACAGGTAGAAAATACTTTTTTTAGTAAAAAAGGAAGTAAATCACAGTGTATGTTAAAGTCTCTCAGTTCAGAAATTTTGTGTGTGGTCACTAAAATTCATAGATATTCAGAAAAACTTATGGTTGCACCAAGCCAAATTACTTTAAAGTTCTGTACATAGATTCCCCATAAAATAAGTATTAGTAACAAAATTGGCAATTTTATAGAATAAACCCATCTTCATCCAATATTTTAAAAGAAACACTTTTACTGAGTTTGATGAGTATACTCATCATTGCTCGATTTTCGTGACACACATAGTTGTGCATTTTCAAACAGGGGCGCTACAGTTAACTGGTTAAAAAACTCATAGATAAAAATCCAGTTTTGTTCACAATGCACATGTACTAACCATGTAAAAGTAAAATGTAGGTTTATTTCTCTAGTAAGTATAATTTTTCTGTAAAAAGATTGGACATATCAGCAGGCATGATTCACAGCTAAACAAGCACATGCGAAGCCTGTTAAGCAAAAACAGGTAAATCAGGATTGAGTTGAGGAGAAAAGCGAAATTATGTTATATGAATTAAATATTAATGATTGTGTATTATACGAGGAAGAACCCAAATGACCTCCAATAATTATAAATTTAAAGCAAAAATTGTTCCAAAGAATTCGAATGGGGTAGTGGTTAGTGTAATGAGTTTTAAGAATTATAGGTTTATTTTGTTTATTCGAAATAATGCGGATTCATTAATATCATTAGAAAACTTGGATACAATTCTTAGTTGTGAATGGCTCTATAAAATTCATTTAAATTGGCTGCCTTTTAAAAGCAAAAACTCCAAGAAATGTAAATGACCTTTTAAAAAATATATAAACATTTTTGATAATAAACAACTATGGAGTAAAACCTATATTTTGTAAGGTTAAAAACCCTCTGCATGAACAATGCCAGTAGTTCCTTTTGTTAAAACTGATGGCAAAGGAAGCAGTTATGTGTCAGTTATTCAGAAACCCAAAATCCAAATTTAATTGTCCCTCAGCATCCATTATCAAGACTGTAGGAAATTTTTGATAGTTTAAATAAGAAAAACAATCTACAAATAGGCCTGTTTAAAATCTAAGTCCATCAGGATAGTCAAAATTTAATTACCATTAATACTCATAAGAGATTATGTATTTGTTAAAGAAATATTTATGGAAAAAATAGGGCTTCTGCTATTTGGCAGCACTACGTAGACTGACTATTCCAAGGTGTTTATGGACGATGCTAGATTAACAGAGTCCAATTAAGTTTAACATTTTAGTTTAAGATGCACAGAATACAGTCCAAAGCTTAATTTAAATAAGGGTTAAGTTTTTCCAAAATTGAATAAATTTACTTAGGGATAAAATCAATGCAAAAGGGCAACACAAAAATCTCGGGTGTAGTTAATGCTCCTTTACCAAACAATTATCACAAAGAATAAAGTTTCTTAGGGTTAGTTTTGCTAAAATTTAGTGACTATTGCTAATCCTCTTAATAATCTGACAAAGAAAAATGTTAGATCTTTATGATTGCCAGATTGCCTCTGAACAAATAAAGAAGGATATCTGTACATTATGATCTTAATTTAAATTTAATTTTAGCTAGAAATGTATCCCCAGTTGGCATTGATTGTGTTCAGTGACACGTATATTCAGATGACTTTGTTAAAGTTCTTGATGTGAACATGATTTGGTGTTCAAAGTCCGAACAAAAATGCTCTTGTAATAATTTGGGCAGTAAAAAAAAAAATATTTATACTTGATAGGTAGAAGTTTCACTAATCTTTAGATCAAAAAGGTTTACCAGTGCAGACAGCTACCAAACTTTCACATAATGCAATAATTTCAGTTTGATATAGTATTCTGTAAAACGACTGAATATGGAAATGCAGACATTAGAAGAACTTGAGGTTAAAGATGCCATCCAAATATTTTACATGTCACTGATCAAAACATTACCTTTTACTTCTAACGAGTTATGGCAGGAGATAAAGAGCTGAATTCTGTATTATCGGAGGTTTGAACTCGGTACCTTCCGATTCATAAGCACGTAACTTACCACTAGACAAAAGTGATCACTCCTGTCCGGAGGCTGTTACTGGCTTATTTAGATTCCGCCACAGTACTCCCCCACCAGTGAGTCGGTGGATAGGCAAACGAACGAGATATTTGTTGTTATGGCGAGCGTGGGAGTTGCTACTATTGCGTCAAGTGGGTCCAGCGACTTTTGCTGCGCCAAGTGAGTCTTGACGACTTTGCTTGCTCTTGCAGTAGATGGCGCCATGACACATCAGAAGATTTTGCGTTTTTCTTTTCAGCCGAGGTCACCAATATCGGAGGTTTGAACTCTGTACCTTCGATTCGTAAGCACGTAACTTACCACTAGACAAAAGTGATCACTCCTGTCCGGAGGCTGTTACTGGCTTATTTAGATTCCGCCACATGTATTTTAATGAAATTTCAGAAAAATGTTCTGGGAGAATTACATGGTGAACACTTAAGAACAGTTGAAATGAAGGCCATAGCTAGATCATTTGCCTATTGGAAAGATATCGAAGAAACCACAAAAAAAAACTGTGTTGATTGTGCCGGACAAAAGACTGATCCCACAAAAGCTACATTTTGCTGGAACAATTTTTGAACATTTATTTACGCTCATTCCAAATGGTTAGAAGTATATCTCATGAAGACAGTTTTATAAGATTTGGATTACCCCAGGTATTTGTCAGCGATAATGGTTCTCAGTTTACATCCTATGAGTTCTAAGTATTTATGCAAGGTAAAAGTTCCACTATTTTTGTATTTTATAAACAATGGACAGGCAGAATGCTATTTTGCTACTTTAAAGCAATCATTAAGAGTTAGGCAGAAGTATGAAGGTACCATACAACAGAAGTTCAGCACATTTTTACCGAAATAACAAAAAGCTCCTAATGTAACAACACACAGTCCAGCTATGTTAAAGCAGTTAATACCAGATGGCGTACTCCACTACAACATATTGAATAGATCCATCTATTGGGTGATCAAGAGCAGGAGAATTTCATTTCAAATGTTCACCAGAGGGTTGAGAAAAACAACCCAAACCTTCAGTATGCAGAAACAGCAGAAGATCTGAAAAAGGGTTTAGGATCATTTTCCATATCAGAAGTGCAATCACCTGATCTTTGAAGGTGTATTTAACTGTAACTACCTCTAAGACGAGAAGTGCCGCGTGAGACAAAGAATGCATAATTAATCTTATTCTTATATTGTGTCCATGAATCATAATATAAATAAATTAGTTTAACAGTAATATGCAGCTGATCATTAAGAACCCACCAAAAGCAATTAATTTGCCAAATTGTGTTGAGTAATATTGAAACTTACCATTACGACCAACATAAATACTTTTTAATCGATTAAACTGTGCATCAGCTTTATCATCAATTTTGAAGGTATGGACTATGGGCTCATAATTATCAACCTGAAAATATAATAAATACACCTTTTATAGCAAATCTTTTTTTTTTTTGTATAAACTTGGACCAGTTTGAAAAAACAAAATTAACTTACATAAATTGTTATCTTTGCACCTTTATCACTTCTAAGTATACGTAAATCATGATGTTGTCCCAAAGCAAAGTTTTCATTTTTTATAATTATTTCTTGTCTTTCAAAACCAAAGTCAAATACTAAACGCAAATGACCTAAAAAAATTATATTTTTAGTTTGTATATAATTTACATACTAAAATGTCTTTTAAATTTTCTTTTAAAATTAAGTAAAATACATTTTTATAAGTGAGTAATAAATGTTTGAACTTTACCACTAGTAGACATCATTAGATTCAAATATTCTTCACTATATGAGGACATTCCAACAATCATTCCTGTTTTATCAGTTGTGGTAAAGCCAACACGAATATATTCTTCAAGAGTAGAGATGGAGTTCTCAAAATTGTACCGAATGTAACTATCAGATCGCAAATTCACTCCAATTTCTGAAAGAAAAATCAATACATGTTTACTCGAACGCAATAATTACCATGAGGAACACATATAAAGTATAAATTATGTAGATATTCCTCACTTTGATATTTATAACAATCAATGTTAAAATTATTCAATATTTACATTTTTTGAAAAAATTAGAGAAGTTCTACACTTGCTATTAAAAATCTTAATTTTATATTCAATTAAATACAATTTTTTTATTATTTTTAGTAAGGGTTTTCAGCTAACATATCAAACAGAAGAAAATAAATTTTAACTAGAAACTGAAGAATGATATTTTCAATTCTATAATAATATGTATAAAATTTCAAAATATAAATGCATAACTTCTTCAATGAATAAAAATTTCAGTACAAATTAGGTTCAAATAAATGGACTCAAAATTCTAAGACTTAATTTCTTAATACTTTTCAATTAATCAAATGCATCTCTCACCAAACAGACATTTTTAGCTAAGATATCCAATATATGCACAAAAAAAAGCTACTTACACTTAGTTGTTACTAATTGTACTGAATTTCTACTAAAAGCCACACAGATAACAGTGTGAATATAGCAGCTAAGTGTTTATTGTAGTAAAGTTGTGGTTTGTGTACTATAAATAAGCATTAAAAACCTATGCCATGTAGCACCAGTTGATGTAAATTAAATCTGTCAAAGTTCAATTCCAAGTCTTGTTATGGTGCGGAAACTTGGGAGTGAGGTGTCAGCTGAGGTATTATTTTCGTCATTTGATTGTGGTTCAAAACTATAAAGTTTGTTACAAATAGCCTTTGTATTGTCTAATACACAATTAGTAGAGAATAATGGGAAATTATTGCAGTTGGCAATATTACATCTAGGGCTGACAGCAACACTTGTCACTGTCACCAAAATTACCAATTTCTCCTTTAAAAAGGTTTTAAAAAATAAGACAGAAAAATCAACTTCGCAAGAAAAAATAATTCTTTTAAAACAAACTTACCATCAGCACAAATAGGACCTTTGAATCCAGTCCATTGACAATCACACACATAGCTAGAATAACCTTCAATGCATGTGCCATTATTCAAACATGGGCTACTCTGACATTTACCAACACAGCCACTATCAATACCATAAGGATAGTCTGCTGCCATTCGTTGTAAATCAACAACAGCACCGTTTAACATGAATGCTCGCATACACCCAACAAAACCTTCTCTGTATTCAACTGTAGCACCTATAGTAAGATGAAAAAAACATCTATGTAAATTTTGGACAATTAAAAATAAAATTCTTCTCAAAATTAACATTCAAAAATAAATATTTAACGATAATTGTATCTTAAAAAATTATTAATATGTCTTTAGGCACATTTTTTTAAAGATTTGAGGCAAAGGCAACAAATATATCACAGGTTTAATTTAATTTATAACTTACTTTTACTTAAAACATGCAGTCTACCCTAAGTTTTAATAGTCAAAAACTTTCATAATTGCTTTAAAATCAAATTTAAATAGCCAGTTAATTGGAATAATTGTCTATGTTACATTAGCAAATGTTCCTAGAAAATCAAAATATGATACAAGAAAACTGATAAACAGTACAAATTCAATAAAAATTTATTTATACCAATTATAAGTTTGCTGGTAAGATACAAAGCACGAACAGGTCCGGTTCTTTCCCTAATTTCGCCACTCAAGCTGCCATCAACAACAACACGAGCTTCTTTTCTGTTACGTTCTACCAAAACTGAATGCCAATTGTTGTCATTCAGTTTATAAGATGTTTCAACACTCACACCTAAGGGCCCATTGCCAGCATGGTACTGAAATTGTATCTGATCCCCTTCTGCAAATACAAAATTAATTTATATTACAAAACCAACTTTTTCAATTTTCAATATAAGATTTTAAAAACTATATTAATATCAAAGAAACAAAAATACATTTAGAAGTTACAGCCAGACTTCTATTTAACAAAGTCGCTAAATCTCGAAAAAAGTTAGTTATGTGGAAAATTCATTAGAGATTCCTTTTCAATACACTTTATGTGCTTAATTCCAGGAAAAGTTTATAAAATAGATGAGATTCCCAAAATAGTGGTTCATAAAATGGAGGACCAGCTGTATTTTGAAATTTCAAAATTGCAAGACATAAATAATTAAAGAAAACATACAGTAGAACCTGTTTTAGTGCGGTCCTTTTTTGTGCAATTTGTTTTGTGCGGCATATGAATTTTAATGGCTTTGGCGCCTCTGTAACGTTTTCTATCAATGTACACATTTTCACTTCAAGATACTCTATTAATTTGATGTAAATAGTCTCTCCACAATGCACTTTCAATTGCTTTCCCTCAACACGCGCTTGATTGAAGATGAAACTTTCAATGACAGTGACATCATCAATAATTTTATAGATGAAAGACGAACACGAAAAATCATATTCTTTGAGAGCAGATGAGAAAAAATGCAAAGATCCAGATTTCCAACAAATTGGAAAAGCATTTTCTTAAAGTAGATACCAATTCCAAAATCCAAAAAGAGCTTCAATCATGCACATCTAGTTATTGTGATGTTTACAAGCAACTGACCAACCGACGGCAAGTGACCACCATCACTTGCTTTATGGTGCTAAAAAATAAATCATTTGAAATAGCATCTTCAAGTGATGAAAGCAATTTTGAACTAATTTATGACAAGACAACGCACACATTGGATTATGATGAGTAGCAGTGAATTATAAATATGCATTTTGAAAACTTTTCCATGTATACAATGAGAAATTAAATGTTTTTAAAATGTTAACATGAGTAGTTTAATTATTTATTTTTCTTGGAAGAACTTTCTCATTAAGTTTGTAAATAATTGACGTATTTTCTAAAAATGACTTTTTTTATATGATCCCCCTCCATCACATAAAAAAAAATTTGCAGTATGTTGACAAAGTTGTTTATTATATGTAAATATTTATGAAATTTCCAAATATTTTTTGTGCAGTTTCTTTTTATGTGACCCCTATCTACCACACAAAAACAGGTTTTACTGTAAATAATAAGGTCAAATAAAATAATATCCACATGTAAATATTTGTACTCACCAACAAGCATAACTTTAATATAATCAGTTGGACCTCTGCTACTCACAAACACACCATTTTCAGCAGTTGTCTTGAATTGAAAATAAATATCACCAGAATGACCCATGTCAAAAGAAGGAAGGTCTATAGTTGCATCTTCATAGTAGAAAGTTACTGTGTTATCAAATAGGGCTGAAAAAAAGATAATTAAATTTATAAAAGAAATAAAGAAAAAGCTTTTATTTACTCTCTTTTAAGACAATAATAATTGTCCCCTTTACATATTTTGAATGATAATTACAAATATAAATATCATAATGTAAAAATAGACAGATTTACCATAAAATCCAGTATATACAGTGCACTTTTAACACAAAAATAAAAAAATTATACTTCTGCATATATTGAAATATGTTTATTTAAAAGAAATGATATTCCTTATGAACTTGAAGGGCTATAGTTCTAGAAGTGTACTATCTTTTCTTAAATTTTTGAGATAATACCTTGAATAAATTACTTCAAAACATATAACAGCATTGCATATCTACATTTTAGAATTCTTTGTAAAAGGAGTTGTGCATTATTTGCCGAATTTTATGGTAATACAGTATAATAATTCATTATAATTTAATTTCTTCAAAATTTTCAACTCTCATTAAATTATGTTCTAAAACAACATTTATTTTTACTACTTATATTGTTATGATTCAGATCGCTTCTTTGGTTTTCAAATACGTTTTATTTTCACATTCACAAGACAGAGGTGATAATGAGGCTATTTACATGAAGAAGTTTGACAGAATATTTGTAATATGTACATCTTCGAGATGAAATACACTTAAAAATACTTTATTTCGTAAACATAATGTAAATTAACTTAACACAACGTAACGGACAAATTCCGCGATTTAATTGAGCACACGCTCCGTAAACATAAAATATAATTAAGTTCTTTGCTTAGCGTAAAACTAAGAATATTCCATAAACTTATTTACTGAAATTCTGTTGCCAGATTCAGAAGTGAATAAACAAGTGCAAACAATTATCAAGTAATATAAAACAGGAAATGTTGATCTTATTAGGAGTGGCAACATACTCCCACCTTTTGTATTGCGAGCAAAGCTGAAAGCAATACATACAAAATTACAATTGCCTGTTTTAAGCATAGGACAAATAAATATATAATACAGTGCTAACAAAATAAAATGAAAAATATAGCATTAGTTGATATTTACAGCAGTCTACAAGTTCAAACTTTGTCTGGGAAATGTCTAAAGTCACGTAAGCTTTGCCAAGGCACTTTCGTAGAATCTGTTTGATGCTGCGAACCATCTTCTCCCACCAACCACCATGCCATGGTGCTGAAGGTGAACTGAAATGCCACTTGATCTTTTCCTTTGACTCAGAGGATTGTACTTTGTCAATGACAGCAAATCTTGCTCTCTGTATTTCTTCAATTGTTAGCTCTGATCTGATCCATGAGGTTTTCTTCTTAGTATTGTTCCCTTTATCCTTTAGTGAAGAAGGATTTTCTTTGCATAAATATAGTAGCGTGTGAAGTCTCCATTCACAAATCGAGGACTTCACACTACTGTGACACTTTTTTGCAATATGACCAGGTTTAAGGCAAACAAGGGAGCATCTCCGACATATAACCTCCGATTTTTGGTCTTCATAGCTCTTGTTTGAGATTTCTTGACAATCCTGGCTTGAATGAGGACGGTCACAAAATATACAGCTTATTTTCCCTGCATATGCATTTGCTACTAATGTTGTAGCCGTAGGTTCATCTCGTTGAACTTGTTTATGAGACTCCGTTCGGTTCGTTTTACTTCCAAATCCATTTTCTGCTAAAATACGACGTTCTTCTCCCTCTACTTCATGACGTAGGAAAGTCATCAAATTTTCTAGAACTTTTTCCTTTCCAAGGACTAGATCTTTTGAGATCTCTCTGTTCAGTCTATGTCTGTCCCAAGCCTTTAAGACTTCAGCTGGGAGACATGATTCCACAACAGGATGCAGCATAATTTGATGTTGTCACATTTAATGTTTCTAATGCTCGTAAATCGGAACCAAATTTATCGTATAAATCAGTTAACTTTATGGCTGATTTATTATTCACTAAAGCCAAAAGATCTCGAATATAGATTTCAATCAGTAAATCTTTTCTTCCAAATCGAGACTTTAAATGGTCAATAACTTTTAAATAATTGCCTTTAGAAGGAGGATAACTTTCAGCAATATCATGTGCTTTAGTTCTTGGTTTTAAAGAAGAAAGTAGGTATTGGAACTTATCTTCTTCTCTTAAGTTTTTATCTTCATGAACCCGGCAAAATTGACCCCAAAATGCAATCCATGACCTAGGCATAAGATCATGCTCTTTTAAACTTAATTTAGGGAAGTTTCAAATTATCCGGTGCAATCTCACTTGAAATTCCAGATTTACTTTCATCATGTTTGTTATAATTCTTTCTATTGACTTATTTCAGTAAATCTGTTGTACATTCATTTTCATATTCTTCTAGAATAATTATTTTTAGTTTTCTTCTGAATCTACTTTTCAATGTATAATTTCTGTATTACTATCAGTAAATTTCTTGATTTTTATCTTTTATATTTTTTTTTTTTTTTTTTTTTGTTTTTCGTAACTTTACTGAATGTTCTTTTCCCTATTCATACTACGATGAATATCATCAAAAGAATTAGCTGCTACAGTAAACAGATGGCGTAAACTAGCTCTTTCAGCTTTTAACTTAGCCTCCTTATTAGCTTCAATTTTTACTTCAGCCTCATTCTCCTTTTTGTCTGAATCTCGAGTCATTTTACTTATTTCGAACGTATATTAAATTTATCTCAAACACTCAAAACGAGACAGAACTTCTTATAAATAACACAGAAGCAATCACAAATTAATCACTTTACCTTTAAAAAGTAATAATTCAGTGCGTAAATTTGGACACTTCAGGTTGGCTAGATTACAGTATTTTGTCCAGTCAGCGGACGCCAGTTTGTTGTGACTCGAGAAAAACTATTCTTCAATTAAATATTCCTTTATTATTCTACGATACGCAGGATAAATGAGGCTATTTACAGTTTGAATAAATGAAGCTATTTACATAAAAGAAAGAATTAATTGAGCACACACTTCGTAAACATAAAATATAATTAAGTTATTTGCTTAGCGTAAAACTACTTAGAATATTCCATAAACTTATTTACTGAAATTCTGTTGCCAGATTCAGAAGTGAATAAACAAACGCAAACAATTATCAAGTAATATAAAACAGGAAATGTTGATCTTATTAGGAGTGGCAACATATATACATAAACTATTTTCATGTTGCATAACATTGAAAATACAAAAAAACTTGGAAGATTTATTTTATTGATTACATAAAAAAAAAATTTTCAAAAGAAATAGTTTATTTTACAAATACTACTTTTTTGTATCATCTTTTAACTCCTTAACAGTCAAGGAAAAGTAGCATGATTCACTCCCCAGTGCCACCGGTTTTCCCACAGTATTGGGGGGTGAAAAAAGGCATAAATAAATAAATTCTACACAAACACTGTCAAGGTCATCGTATTGCAATTTTAAGTTTTTGGAATAGTTTTACAGATAACAGCACAAACCAAATGTTTGTTATTCATACAGATGTGTATATATAGGCCAGGGACAGTTACGGGGTAATAAAAAATGCTGACAAATAAAATGTATAAATATCAATGTTAAATACTTACTATCACCCTCGCATATTAAAGGTCCTAAATAATAACGACCTTTCTTTTCATCCAATGTTGTTCCAGTATCACCAATACGAAGCTGTCGTACAGGCAGAAATTCTTTTTGTATTAAATCTCCTTCATCAGACAACCATCCATCTTTATCATAAGTCTCAGAATCACAATTACACCATTTAGTAGGATCTTTGCAGGTTCCATACAGTCCACAGTTACATTTCCGTGAACCAGGCAAAGATCCACCCCAATAATCCATCTGCATGTTGTTACGGCTCACCCACCAAGAATACGGCTCAAATGGCGCGTGTTCAGGAACTGCAAAACACATTTTAATTAATCATTCGGAAAAAATTTTTTTTAAATTAAAAATAAAAAACATTTTAATCATGCAAACCTGGAGAATTGAATAGTCTTGCTTTATAGCATTCAAATCGCAAATTCTGTCGACAACTATATGATCGATTTACTAATTGAATTATTTGTTCCATTTCAGCATTGTAAATAATATTCTGAATGAAACTGCCAGGCTTGCTAAATCCTTTGACATCAGTTGGCCTTTCATTTTTATGATGCAAAATTGTAATGGCAGAACCTTCAACTGTAATAAAATAGAGAAGTAGGAATCATTCTAAAAAATATTCAAGAACTATTTCTTAAAAATAAAACAAACAACTTCAAAAAATATATTAATTTTTTATTTATATAATAACAAGCAATTTCTTAAAAAATGGCAATAAATAAAAGATTGAATATTTTATTACAATTTCATTTAACAGGGCAAAAAAAAAAATTACAAATGAGAGTAAAAATACTGTCAATCTGTTCTATAACAAATAAAATTAATGGTTAAAAATACTGCTCAAATTTTAGCTTAATTTTTTTTTATCATGAGTATTATGCCTTATAAAAAAAAACTTGTAACAATCTACAAATTAAGAAACTAGGGGGAAAACTACAAAGTAATTTGAAAAATCATGATTAATATTATGTTCCAGTTTTCTAAATTCTTCAAATGTTTATCTAAAGAAAGAAAAATGGATATGAGTTATGAGAATTATAAAAACTTATTATGGGTGTTACAAATTTAACATTATCATATGACCTTAATAATAAGCTTCTGATAATCAGCAGAAACAATTTAAAAGTTCAGTTACAGTTGAAAATAAAACTCAAATTGTTTAGTTTTTTTTTAATATTAAATTAATAATTAATACTATTTTTTCTTTAACATAATAAGACCAGTAATAAAAATCTGCGGTTAAACATTAAAGTATTACGTACAAGGATATTCGCATGTGACTGGAAAATGATTAAGAGGTCCACTTCCATCAATATCAATATTTATATCAACTCTTCTGGTTTTAGGAAATGATAATTTATATGCTTCACAAGATAATGGATTCACCGCTGAAAATAAGATTATCAGATTATTAAGAATATGAGAAAACTTTGTACATTTTTCATGAACAACAGAGGGAAAAAATTATTTTACCAATATGACAAACAGCTCCAGAATAACCTGTTCCTTCACAATCACATTTAAATTCTTCCCAATTCTGTTTGCATATACCACCATGTTCACAAGGGTTTGGATTACATCTATGAAATTTAAAAGCATATAACATAAAAATTTACTTGAATAACAAATGAATTCCCATAATATACATATAAAATACAATATGTAAATTATACATTTAAAATAAAAGCTAAAACTTAATACAGAAGCACAGATAATCATAGATACATTACTGTATCAAAATTAGGGAGCATACTAAATTTTATGTTTTAAAATTTTTTTTTACTATAGACAGTATACCCCTTCCAAGAAAATTATTGTGAATCAAAAGTTATTTTCCACAGCCAACTTACTAATATTTAAAAATAATCCTTATTACAGTGGCAATTGATATAAAATATTTTAATACATTTTTTTTTCAAGAATTAAAACAATGTTTACATCATAATATTCCCAACATAAATA
The DNA here is from genome assembly GCA_019973975.1 of Trichonephila clavata. Taxonomy (NCBI): domain Eukaryota; kingdom Metazoa; phylum Arthropoda; class Arachnida; order Araneae; family Nephilidae; genus Trichonephila; species Trichonephila clavata. Next base: position 206,999 of record BMAO01039231.1, read on the forward strand.
AAGTATTGTCATGCAAAAGATGCTACTCTTTAATACAATCACACAGTACAGGGTGACCGATAAAAGCCGCTGCATGAATATACAGAAGTACAAAGTAAATTACTAAAATATTATAATTTTTTTTAAAGTATTAAATACAAAATATTATATAAAACATATTGAACATTCAATAGTTTCATACTGAACTCTCAAGAGCTATTCAAAAACCATATATATTATAACTCTGGGTTTTTTCCTGGCCAGTGCCTTAAAGTACTTGTGATTCAAACATTGAAAATTTGCTACAAATACTCACATTACAAAACCCTAAAAAAAATTCTTTAAATAAGTATTTTTTTACATAATTATATGTGTTCAAAAACAGAAAAATGTCTAAATATGAATAAAAGAAAATAAGGTATATAAATGGATAATTATTAAATCTATTGATCTTTTACTTTCATTTTATTAACATACAAACTTGTTGTGACAATACTTGCGCATGTGACTTGCAAACATGTGCACTCTTAGAATTCTTGCAGATAACTTTAATCTCATCATTATTTATGAGCAACTTATGTATAAGTACACTACACCCACAGCCTTTAAAATACACTGCATCACTCAGATTCTTGTTCAAATATTAGATATGTCTAATAATTCACCAAATTCTTATAGAAAAACATATTGTATAAATTTAGTTTAATACCATTTTCTATTATTTTAAGCATAGAAAATAAATGTTTAGTGCACAGAATTATTTGATATATATATTACAAAATATAATCAAGATCCATCAATCTATTTCCTTTTAATAAGTTAATACACTTAAAATGTGTTTTTGAAAGAAATATCAAATTACTAATTAACTAAGTCAGGAATCCTGTTTAATATTTTTAAAAAATTTGTGTAATTTCGATGAAGTGTGAGCTTAATAACCTTTGAAGCGTGGAAAAAAAATTCGCTGAATTTTCAAAATAAAATTATAAATGCAAGTATGGAACCTAAGAACAGAGAAAATACTTAAAAAAAATTAGAGTACATCCCCCCCGAGGGGGAGGTTTCATAGAATACCACGCGCACTTACGACATAATTCTCGATGAACAAAAAAATGATTGCGTCAGATATGTAAGTATAATATATTTTGTAATAAATTACTAAAAATGCGATATAAATATAGAATACTTTTAAATATTAAATAATACAAAATATAACTATAAGCGATTAAAATCAACTGCAATAGCCAGTAAAGTTTTTTTCCATGTTTCTTATTATTAAATTATTAAAACCATGCAGTAATACTGAAATAATAAACCCTCCCCCAAATCAATGGCAAAACCCCCATAATTTATTAGTTATTTCACTGCCTGAGTCAAAGAAAAGAAAAAAAGGGCTAAATCTCTCACGTGTGCGTGCTATAAGCCGGAGAAGAAACGGACAATTTTCATGTTCTAGGTGCGCGGTGGTATCAGTCTGAAACCACACGAAAATATCTTTATATAAGGCACTTCTTTCATTATTATCATACTAAAAATTAGTTAAGCTATGAACAGCATATGCAGCAAAAATGTACATACCTTACTTTTAATTTTTGTCTATTTTTATTTGCTAAAAAAAATCTTTTTGAAAGTGGTTAAAAAAGGCTTTTAAAATGATGCATTTTTCTCACAGAAATAAAAGTTTTCTGTCTCGTGCTGACATCTAGTGTCTTTTATAAGAGTTAAAAGATATGTTTAGGACCAATGGTTTCATTGAAATACCATTGCACGTTTAGAGATATTTTTTAGAAAATGGTGGTTTCAGAGAGATACCACCGCGCGTTAAAGGGTTAACAATGTTTCAAGTTTAATTGACCCACATGGAATAGCTTCGTTGAAATGTAGCTCATTTTTTTTAAAAAAATAAACACTATTTTCATAAATATTAATTTATCTAACATAATTACCGATCAGTCATCTGACATGCATCAAATAGCACACCCTCAGCAGAATAACGATGACTTGGTAAAGAAGTTACTCTAATATAATGTCCTTCTATATGAATATATCTCATACATCCAATAAAACCTGGAGATCCATAAAGACCACCTATAGAGAATTTTTTTTAAATATTTATAAACATAAAAATACTGATAAGAAAAACACATTCAATTCTAAAATAACATTCAAGAATCATTTTGAAAAAAAATTATAGTAATGTAATAAATCCATCAATTTTTAATACAATAAAAAATTCCCTCAAAAAGATATTAATTAAAAACTTAGATTTCATTATAAAAAAATTATTACCTCCCATCAGATATTCATCACCAGTAAGCATTGAAAATTGTCTAGTAGTAATACTAGGTTTTTCATCAACATGCAACTCTATTCGATTCTTCTCAAGAATCAGCATAATTCTATGCCACAAACCATCACTTAAGTATCCTAGAAGAAATTAAAAACCTAATTGTTAAAAAGAAAATAACTTATTGTTGAATTTAAAGATTTTATTGTTCTCAAATATGAAAACACTTACTGTCAGATGCTTGAGTGATAACTTTAGGTGTATTTTGCCCCTGCAACTCAATTTTAATTTTTCCTTTTTCTATATACACCTAGAAAAGTTAAACAATTTACTGCAAAAAAAAAATTTAAGTTTTGAACAAGTAACAACAAGTATACCATACAGAGAGGAAACTTAATAAATTTTCTGATTAAACATTTGAAAAGAACAAATTTGTATGCTGTTAAGATGAAAATCGGAAATGATAACAGAAGACAAATGAGGTTTCATCACAAGTTCTGGAAATTTTATTACAGTAATACATGAAACTACTAAACTTTAAAAAAAATCCACCAAGACTGTCACACAATTAAGTAACAGTTAACGATTTAAAAAATAATTTCTAACAAGAATTAGTGCACAAATTATGGATTAAAATATTTTGACAAAATATATTACTAAAAAAATTTAAATTATACCTTTACAAATCCCTCTTGAGAAAACTTATTATATAGAAGTAGACCATCTTCATTGAACGTTCTAAAATCAAAACTACAGTTCATTAGAGATTGCTTGTAGCCTGACAGTTTAAGATGAGCTTCAGAAGTCATAAAAGTGACTGGAATCACTTGTTCATACTGAAAGAAAAATATCACATGAAAATAGAACATATAATTAAAAAAATACAAAAAGTACATTTAAATTAAGAATTCAATATTTATGATAAATGCAACATTTTTCTAACTATCTGTGTGAACTAATAAAAGCTGTACATTGCAGCTTGCTATACTCATAATCAATGATATGTGACAACAAATTGAAAAATAAAGAGAATATGTAATATACAAGGTCACATCAATAGTTAATAAAATTTTGGTTAAATTAAAAAGAATGCTTACTACTACTTGAAAATCAATGAAGAAATACTTGAGAATGAATGTTCCATGCATTAAACTTTTCATATATTATGAACTCAGCATTAAACAGAAAAAAATATTGATACTAATATTTGTTTATAATTCAGAAAATATTTTTTATTTTGCAAAATATTTATATTTTTATTTTATAATCCCAAACATAACAATGTTTTCGACTCCATTTTTGTAAATAATAAATTGTTTAATTAAATGTGAACACATTAAATGTTTAATTAACAAGAAAAAATAATTCCAATATTGCACCCCTTCAATCACCATACTACCTTTTTTTAAAATAATAAACATCAATACAACATGAATTCATTTTTTTTTCAATAACAAAAATATAAAAGTTTTACTATTAATATTAGAATGAAATTTAATATTAATTTAATTTGATTTTCAAATGTCATACACTGAAGCTACAAGGGACTGTCTGTCTCTTATAGTAAACAGACCACATAAATTTTGAGCCAGTTCAAGTGATGTCATGAAGTGCAAGCTCAATTGTTGTCAATTAGCCCCTCTTTAGTGGCACCAGGACTCACACTCACTGTTTAGTAGAAATCATTGCATGAACAAATTTGTGATCTACATCACATTGCTATCGTGAAAATAATTTAAATCAGCATATATAAATTTAAAATAAGAAATAAAAATTTGCAATAGTGTTCTTAATTTTGAAAACACAATATTACTCTTACCTGGCATGAAAATGTAATATCACCATACTGTCGGTATTGTGGTTTCTTTTCTTTCAGTTCAGATATAAAATTTGAATTGTTGAAAAAAAGATTTTCAATACAACCAGTAAAATTTTTTGTAGCCATTATTCCTACTTGATTAAAATTTTGAATTCCACCAACATGAATCTAAAATAAGATGAGAAAAAAAATTATTTAAAATATACTTTAATAAATAAATACATATTTTCAGGATTTTAACAAAAGAAATAATTGTTAGTAATTTCACTATTTTATTCCAACAAGAAAATGTGTTAAGTGGAAATTAATTTAACAAATTCACAATTCAGCTTAAAATTATTATTCATGTATAAGAAATATATAATTTTCATCAAAAGTACACTAAATCATTCAGAATCCAATGAAATATTTTTTAAAAGTTACTAATAAAAAAATTTTACATATCCCCCCCCCCTCCATTAAGTTAAACAAATACTTAAACATTCCCTTAGATTTCCATGAATACAATCACATAAATATTCATAACCAAAAATGAACAAAATTTAGACTACAATTCTGGACTAGGTACATATAAGAAAAGCAAACCTTAATATTTATCATAGTAAATTATATGAAATGTTATATTTACATTTTAAAAAATACAACAATAACATGTATATCATGTCAATTATTTTATCTCCCACATTTTTCAAAATATAATGAAATTCACTTCAATATTAATTATCTGAACATGTCATACAGAGGAAAAAGCACTTGTTTTGACAAATCACTTTCAAAGAGATTTAATCCCCAATTTATAACAAAAATTAAATACAATGATTTAACACAAAATTATGGCAATACCATAACAAATGAATAATACATAATATAACATGAAATTATATTTAACTTTCCATTTAATGTTCACTTTTGATAACAAGCAACTCTATTTGTGACTTTAAAAAAATAACCTGCACATTCATTTTTATACTTTTAAAAGTAATTTCTGACATAAGCATACACATCATGATATAAAAAAAAAAATTTAAGTCAATTCCTACTTTGAATGGATAAATAGAAAGTATTTTATTAACGACTGAAAATTTGAACAAAACATGTATATATATTTGCTTAATTATAGAATTGTATGATTCATTTATGTATATAATTTTATATATAAGCTGTCCTAAATCAGCAATGTTTATAATACTGTAGCATCCATACTTTTATATTTAACTCTTACATTAATTTTTCATAAATCCTTTTTTAAATATATTGTCTGGTTATCTTGCAATTTCAATTTTTTTCAGTTTTGATTAATGTTTATTCATCTCTCTCTCGTAGAGAAATTTTGATTATATATATATATAGGGAGAGAGTGAACTAAATAGTAGGAATTGAAAAAAGAGCACGATTTGAGTCAGCATTACTGTAACAATGCACATCTGGTTTGGCTAGTTTGGCTGAAAAACCTATTTTTGACATTGTTTTAACAGTTACATCGTTACAACAATTAATTAAATTAATTAATATTTGAGAAACTGTATTAACATCAAATGTCATCCATTATAAGTTTTAAAAAATTTACTTGAACTTGAATGAACGAAAAGAAAGTTTTTTTATTAACGATTGAAAATTTGAACAAGATAAATGAGAGCTGAGCTAATAGAAGAAATTGAAAAATGGTATCATTCAGTTAGCCAGTCCAGTTTTTAGTAGTTATTCAATACAATTAGTAACAAATAATAATAAGTAGATTTTATTAAAGTGTATTGTGTGTCATATCCCAAAGTATTTGCTTGATGAGTTTGTACCCAGCAAATTAATGTACTGTGAGAAAGAGAATTACTTTTAAAAAACTTTCCACTTACTTCTCGCTTAATATCTAATTTTGAGAAATCTCCTCTGATTTTAGCTGGTACAATAACTCTATCAACAGAAAAAGTAACATCTCTATTTTTACGAACAATGTACACATCATGCCACATATTGTCATCTAACAAACTACCAACAGATATGCTAGTAATTATACCTTCCCCACCTGTAAAAAAATAATACATTTTACTCAAATCAATTTAATATAAAAAACACTATAAGGGTGTTTTTAAAAGCACTTGTCTAAGGTATTTACAGGAAATTATCACATATTTTAATATTTTTAAGTGAAGAAAAATATACCTTTTTTAAATATTAACGAAAATTAGTCAGCTGTACACAAATATTAGAACACATAATACCAGTACCAACAAGATTTTAAAATTGATCAAGCAAATAAAAAAGATATAAATACTTCAAGTTTATACGCTAATAAATATTTGTATAATAAAAATAAAATAGTATAAACAATGACATAATATAATAAATATCTATAAAATATTAAAAGAATGTAGCTACTGATATCTCTTTCTAATATAATGAATAAATTCATTACATTAATTAATAATTTTAATGACATCTCTTAATATTAATAAAAAAATGCATAACAGAAAATTAAGTTTATAGTATTTCACAATATCCCAAACCAATTCTTAAAAAATATTTTTTTCAAATGAAAAAGAAAAATGTCTTAGTGACAATGACCTTCAAAATAACATACCCAAATCAACATTAAGAAGAAGTTTATTATGTATTAACTGTAGAGCAAAAAAATCCCCTTGACTGCCTTTGCTGTACAAAATAATTCCATCTGCATCATTTGTTCGAAATCTAAACCGTATATTTTCATATTCACTTGATATACCATAAAACAACTCCTTGGTGAAATAACTCTGTCCATCAAAATTCACATTTTCACTAACTGGAAAAAAGCAAGAAATGAAACTTAACATAAGATTTACTCATACATTCATAAAAACAAGAAAAGTTTCTTAAAATCTCAAAAAAAATTTATTGGATTTTGTGGGAGAAAAATTAGTTTAAACCTCTATGGGTTTTTTTTAACGTTCCTTTTTAAGAATTACGAAATTATTTCATACCATAATCACAGCCATAAAGTTCAACTCTCATGGATATTCTATCTCTCCATCTGGTTGGGTTAATTCTAACCCATTGGGCAATAATGGGTGAATCAAATTTGTTAAACTTAATAGAGTCACCATCTATATTTCCCGTGAAAAGCTGTAAAAGTAACACACAATAAGAAATCAATATCAGTACTTGACTTTTACATATAATAAATACTTTATTTTGCTTAAATAATATAAGTACTTTACTTGTTCAAAAAAAACTTTTTTTAGTCTTAAGCAGAGAAAAACAATTTTTTCATGCAATGTGATTAAAAAAATGATATCAAAGTATATCAGGATTAATAAGAGTAAATATAATAAAACAAATTAGGATTATGATTTAAAAATATTCTTCACAACTTAAATTTTTTAAAAAAAGAAAAATTACCATACTATAGTTGCAACATTAAAAAAAATGCTTGTTATGTATGTAAGATTGTATATTTTTCAGGTTAGAAAACATTAAGTACTTGGATATTTTTTTTTAATTCAATATTATTAAGTAAACATGAAAAATATTTTCATTAACATGAACAATTTCATCAAGACTAAAGATAAATCTATGCCATAAAAAATAGTTCATTAATAAGTTATAAATTATTGACTAATGATATAAAAACAATCCACAAATGAATCACAAAATACAAAAACAAAAAAAATCGAATACAAGCAGAGAATATAAAAACAATCCATGCATAAATCACTAAGTGCAATAAAAATAGTCAGAAAGCAGTGAAAAGAAAGAATAATAAGTTCAGAAAAATTTCATCTAACACTGCAAAATGAAAAACAAAATGAACAAACGAAATAATAAATTATAGATCAAAATGCAGAATTTCTTTTGAACAAGCAAAACTAAAAGAAGTTATGATGTCAATTTTAGGCAACCAAAACTTTATTTAAAAATCCATTACTTTAATTCTACTTTTAAAAAAAAGAATTAAAGCAATGCAAAATTTTTATTCCAAAAAAAGAAAATATTCCTCATTGAGTAGACTCATAAATTAGATTAATGCTGCATTGATCGAACCTGCGTATCACCATCAGTTGAAGTATAAGTTCTCCAAGCATCTCCATCATAACTATATTGAATACAATATTCAGAAACAAATTGCATAGTATGGGAATGTCCTTGAGTAGCAATAAGATGAATAATTTTTCTACGACGTAATTTTAAAGTTAAATATTGAAAATAATCATTATAACCTGCAGTCCAAGAGTACAGACCTAGGGAAATAAATTAAATCATGCTAAAAATTTATGGCAAAAAAACATGAAAACATTTCTATATCCATCCAAAAATCATTGTATTTCAAAATACTTAAACAAAAATTGAAAGTAAAAGCTAAAAGAAAGAAACACACACATCATGTTAAGTACAATGTATCAAAATGCTTAATTAGAAGTGACAAAGCATTTTTAAATCATCATCATCATAAAAATCATTATTACTTAATTAAATAAAATTGAGCACAGAATTCATTAAATACATCATAGTAAATTCCAATAAGGAATTTTAACAAAAAAGAAAAAGGATAATAGAAAAGAAGCATAGAGTTTCCAACACCAATGCCATAGCAGAAAAATCAGTCTTAACCAAGACAGAGGTGTTTACATAAAGCAAAAAAAGTTTTAAGATACTAAGAAACCCCATTTCCAGCCCACCCCCACCACCAAGAGAAAAAGCCTCAAATTTCACAGAAAGAATGAATGTGTGATAGGCAAGTGAAGAAGAAACCAAAATTCCACACTATATATCCTACCCTTGTATGCCCTTCTCGGTCTTTATATTCAGAATAATCCATGGCTTTATTTCCATACTCAATACGATATTCTTGGACAAACTCTGATGTAAAAGGACGACCTTGAGTAGCTATAGCTGTAATGTTACGTTTCTGGCGCAAATCGACGATCAAATATTGACTGAAATCAGATGACTTAGCTGTCCATGCTCCATTTCCTATAATGTTTCACCATGAAATAAATGACTGATAATTTCTAATTCTAGGCTAATTTTAATTTTCTATAATTACAAGTTCTAAGAAAGTATTACTGCAGAGGCTTTGTTACAATAAACAACATTTGAACAGATGCTGTCTAAAATCAACCACTATAAGTAAATCGCAGAAATTATTTAAACAACTTCTTTCCTTTGACCACCCTTTCTTTTCTCTTGTAAGGTATACATCTCTTTTAAAATAAACCTTTAAGTCTAAAGAGATGAGAACATAAATATCCACCTTCAAAAATAAATCTTAACAAAATTTAAACTAATGCTTCTTTTTAATAACAAAATAATCAAAATTTGATGTCTTTAAAATTTAGCATGATTGTGAATAGTTTCAAGAAATAATCAATTTGATAATAATTATATTTAAGAAAAAAAGAATTTCACATTATCTGCAAGAAATTTATACAGAATTGTAACTCTCAAACACTGTTTACATTCTATTCTAAATTACTTATTGAAATATGAATTTGAATATGCCAAATAAAATATCATATCTTACCAAAATAACATTTCAACAAAAATTTTAGTACAATACTTTTTAATTAAATTTTTAAAAATATATAATATTATAATAGAATATTTAAAAATATTATAAAAAGTACAACATTAGTACATTTACTCACTCAGAACTAATTAAAAAATTATTCAAAAACTTGATCATGATACCAATAATTTATTATACCATACACAATGTGGATGTTCAACTAAGTGTCAGTACATTTTACCATGTGCTTATGATAACTTAAACACTAATAAGTCTGCCAAATGTGCTAGAATATATAAGAAAGTAGGCTTCCTTATTTTATTCCATCAAATGTATAGTTCACATCCTTGCCAATAGATAACAATAATGTTTCAGAGTGGTTGAAGTATCTGTCATTATTTCATCTAGAGCAGGTAGGCCAAACTTTTTGAGAAGAGTGCCACTATTTGAAAAAAAATAATTATGTGAGCCACTTCCAACTTTTCCAACAAATATGGAAAAGGGAATATATTACTAATAGGCTTATTCTGGGGCTTTTACATAAATAGCCAAAATTTTAATGTAAGTATGTAGTGGAAATTTAAAAATAATATAATAAACAAGACAATGGTACAAACTTAGGTTTTACTGTTAATAAATCTTTTACGAATTAAATCAATTAGGTCATGTATATAATAAAAATGAGTTACTTGAATCATTTAATTCAAAATAATTATTAAAAGCTCAGTACGAACTTATGAGGCTTTTGAATTACTACTTTTTTTATAACAAATCATTTATACTAGGATTAGCTCTTACATATGCTGACAAAATTAGGCTGTTATAGGTACACATCAGTTTGTTGTGAGTGATATTTATTTTATTGTGTTCATAGCAGAAAATGGTTAGTCATTATCTTTTCAAAATTTTTTTAATTTTTCAGTAAATCCTCGTGTATCACTGTTACAACTTCACTGTGCAGCAGATTGGTCACCCCTGATATGGAGCAATAAATATATACATGTTTTTGACATCCATTTGAAATAAGAGAGTAAGCTAAATGAATGGTCCAAGGAAACACAAGTAGTAATTCGTTTCTGGGAGGAAAGGGTTTAAGGGATGCCAGCCTCTGAAATTTGCCATGGAATTACTAAACCAGACAGAATGGTGAACTTCAAAATGCAAGGATCAGTGTTCTGAATAAGATTAACAGGTTGACCAATTTTGGTGAGTACTTTAATATTCACATGGCACAACATGTGGAATACAGTTTACTAATGTAGATCTGTTACAATGTAGTATATTACTAAATGTCATATATGAGTCACAAGGAAACACAAGTAGTAATTCGTTTCTGGGAGGAAAGGTTTAAGGGATGCCAGCCTCTGAAATTTGCCATGGAATTACTAAACCAGACAGAATGGTGAACTTCAAAATGCAAGGATCAGTGTTCTGAATAAGATTAACAGGTTGACCAATTTTGGTGAGTACTTTAATATTCATATGGCACAACATGGGAATACAGTTTACTAATGTATTAATATTACTGAAAAATTAGTAGTAGGAAAGTTTCCAGATAATTAATAGTACAGCACAAAAAATTACACAACTTCACTTGATTTTTCACAATATTATGTGGAATATGGCAAGAAATTTTAGTCCTGAATTATTACAAGATGGAAAAAAAAACATAAGTGTTTCATTATTGTCATGCACATAAAAATAAATTAATGACTCAGAAACAGGCTATTTCTTCCACAGCCAAAAAAATTCAAAATGTTGACAAGCATCAAACAGGTGATGGAAGCCATTTTTTAGAACATGTCCGGAATGTGTTTAGTAGAATTTGCTTCTCACAATGCAACAATTAATGTAGCTTCCTACCAGTTCATCCTGAAAATTATTCACTTCAAAATTTTTTGAAAGAACAGATTACTGTCCTAGAGCTGCTATAGCTCAACAACACAAGATTGCCTACAATTCATGACAAACGAAACCTTTCAGATTCCAGGCACATGTAAATTTCTGCCATATATTCCTTTAAATTTAATCCCTTCTAACATCACTTATTCCCCAAATACCTTCAATGATATTTTACTGCAGATGATGGCATTAAATAATATGCTGAAAAATTGGCTTCATCAAGACACATTGTATTATTACTAAAGTTTTGATTCCTTGATCTATCAATATGACAAATGCATCAACAAATCAGCAAATTATGTAGAAAAATAAAGTAAATATGCACCTTCATAAAAGCTAGCCTTTCTTCTTTGTATACTAAAAAAAAATTTTTAAATATAGAGAATCTCATTTTTTTATTTTTTTACATATTATATATTTATATACATTATATCTATAGGTGTATAATAGGTAAGTATAACATATGAGCTGAAGACTATTTAGTTTCATCAAGGAGAAAATAAAATCAAACAATTTATTTGAAAGTACAGCATACTTATTTTCATGTACATATTCTAAAAATTATATACTTCAGATGACACACTCTTCAACTGTAATTATTTTATAAATAAAGAGAATAAAATACTTACCATCTAATCTAGCTTTTTCTGGACCTCTATCATTGGACATATATGATGAGGCAAATATTTTGGCATTATCAAGAAGAGGATTATTACATTCATCTGAAAAGTATTTTAGCACAGATGACATTTATATAAATATGGATGAAAGCAATCACAAACTGCAATGAAATAATTTTAAAATATTGAAATTGCATTAGGAAATCACAACTCATCAGGAAGTTAAGAACAAAAAAAAAAATTAAAAAGAATTAAAATAAGAATAAATTAAGATTAAATTTAAATTAGCCTTTTATTAGCAATTTCTGTGTTTAATTATGTCACACTAAGAAAAGTCCAATTCATTAACAGCTTTGTTGATTATTTTTTTTAAAAAACTCTATTTCACTATTTTTAGGTACCAAATTGTTCCTTTAATAAAAAAAAAAGGGAGAAAAAGGAAAAATTTCACAAAGAAAAAAAAACGATGATTAATTTTAAACATTTACAAATGGTGGTTATTGCTCAATTACACACAACTTTTAAAATATCATTGAGTCTTTTAGTCTTTTTTCTGTTTGAAAGTGCACTGTTGAATTAATTCAACAAAACATATTGAAAAGTGTGTTTTCCTCACAGCTTCTTGTATACCTGGCCACTAAAAAAAAATCTAAAGTGGTTTGAAATACAAGGGGTGATCAAATGAAAAGGTACGAAACGACATAAAAATGAAGCAGTTAAATATTTGCATATTCCGCCAAGGGAGAATGTAGCGAGACATCTCGGGATGCCATTGGAGACTCTGACTGGGATCAGATCATGCGCGGGTGCCCGCATGCGCAGGAGAGAGCAAAGGCTCTTATAAAAAGCGGCGTCCAAATGATGCGAGCACAGAATTACTCGAGCACAGAAAAAGCATTAACTCCAATGTGTACTGTGAGACACTCCGACGCCTACGCAGGTCCATCAAGAACAAAAGACCGGGGCTGCTCACGGAGGGTGTGGTTCTGCTCCATGATAACGCGCGTCCACATGTCTCCAGAGTCACACAAATGGAACTGGACAAGTTCCAATGGGAGACGTTGGACCCTCCGTCCTACAGTCCGGACATGTCACCCTGCGATTTCCATGTGTTTGGTCCACTGAAGAAACACCTGAAAGGAAAGCGCTTCAACTCGGACGACGTACTCAAGGACACTGTGAAGGACTGGGTCTCGTCACAGCCACAGGAATTCTGGGAACAAGGAATCCTGTGGCTTGTTCATCAGTGGGATCGTTGTGCTCAGGCCTATGGTGTATATTTTGAATAAAGTCTATATTTGTACCCACCGTGTCGTTTCGTACCTTTTCATTTGATCACCCCTTGTATTATGTGCGAGTGTTTTCTCGAGCAAAAGACTTGTATTTGTTGTTCACTTTTAAGAAGTCACATACAAAAGAATAAGATTTGAGGCTCAAACCTATCCTACACACCAAAAGATTTAATTTTTAGCATGATGGATAATGCCTTGATGTTTTTGTCTAAGTGCGGCTCAAGTGTAGTATAGGGGAGGGGGGCCCTTTCGATTTGGCGATTTTTCATTGGATTTGGCAATTTTTATACAGATATTATGGTGAGAAAACGAATTCATTCTGGCTTCCGGACATCTATCACTAAGTAAAATAGCTTGGCGATCGATTTTAGACACCAAAAAAATTTGATATGCCCTATACTACACTTTAACCCTAAGTGCTTTTGAAAATGTAAACCACACCCATAAAAGTAATCTGCAAGCTGCTGCTTTTAAGTGATCATAGTTAGCTCATATCTATTCTTACCATTATTGATGCCATAACCTTCTCACTATAGAAAAATATTTTATCTTTGATATGTTAAAGAATTTCTGAAATCCATGTCTTACTTGAATAGACACATGGGAATAGTTTTGATACACAGCAGAACTTTCCAAAAGCTCCACCAACAAAACATTATGAATAATGGGCTCAATTCATGTGACGTCACGATCATGTGATGAGGATAGCATGTGACTATGTTTACGTTTGTTTCCCGCTTAACTCAGACCTAACACTTTGTTTATTATTGCTACAAGTATTTTGTTTCTGCATTATACCCACTAAAATTTCGTATTTGACTATATATGGTTGCTAGATCACTCTAAAATATAATATGATTGAAGGAAAAAAATCTTTTTTTATAATATCCCAGTATAAATTCAAGTGTTTTGTAAACATGATTCAGAATGATGAAGCATAAAGATTTTAAACCATCTCCTCGCTAGTTATTTTATTCTGACCACTTTGAATATGCTTGTTTTCAATACCAACCATTTAGAAATCGTCGCCAGCTAAAACAGAGATTCCTACAATTTTTGTGTTTACAAAAGAAACTTCTAAAAGAATTTTGGACAGATGTCTTCAGAAATGTAAATGCTTCAAAGTAAATTTTTGTTTATTTTAAATTAAATTATACTGAGAACATACATAAAAAGATAAAATCTATTTAGTTTCCTTAAATTTTACTTATTTTACACATCTTCAGAGTAGTTAAAAAGCCTATTTCTTTAAACATGTTTCTTAATTTATTTTAAAAAGTCCAATTCATTTCTTTCTGAATGTTAAAGACAGGTATTTCCAAAAAAATTATAACCTTTTGAAGGGTAATAATTACAAAGGAAGTCAGACTATAAAATGTATCAAATGTTTATTACTAGATTATTTCAGATACCTAAACCCTTTAAATGATGTTAAAAGCATTTTCATTACCATCACAGAATTCGTAATTCTTAATCAAAAACTTTCATATTAACCAAATATTATTTTATACACTCTGCTCTCAAAAAGTATGAACCTCTTTTTAAACATTAGAAATAGATATAAATTTTTTAAATAAACAAAAATATTCATGTTACTGACAAATTCTAATATCAATTCATTTCCAAAATTATGTTTACATGCATTTCATGTTTCTAAATGTTCCATGGTCTTCTATAATAGAAATTATAGAGGCAGCATTTCTAAAAAAATGAAACATTTGTAGCTGGTAAATACTAAGGGAAACAGACAATATGAAAGGTATAAACATTAATATTTCAAAATGGGACCATTTCATATCTACAGAGGTTTCTTAGATATTGAACTATTTTATGAATTTATATGGAGTGATAAACTATCTAGGAATAAGTAATTGGAAACCTATGAGAAGTTTTTTCAAATTCAGTAGTCTCAATTTTATACTGTAAATCATTATTGTGTGTAAATAAACATAATCTACTAAAAAAATACTAAGGACTAAATATAAGTATACTAAAAAAATAACCTCTAGGACTATTAAATATATATGTAAACAAACACTGCAAGTAATCGCCGGCTTTGCACAGTAACATCAAATGGCATATACTAAACTAAAACAAAAATTATACTAAAAAAATTACGAAAATTAATTCCTACCTAATTATGAAACAAGGAAAATGCAAAATCATAATAAAAATAAATAAAGTTTCAGAAATAAACTTCATAAAGAAGATATAAACAGTTCAAGTATAGGAATGTCACACACTAAAGCAAAGGCCGGGGAAATGTTTGTATACTTGTCACGTGATTCTGACTTGGCGCCGACTAGTCGTGAATCGACCCCATTCAATAAATCTGTAAATGAATCATTCAATGAATCCACCCCCCCCACACACACACAATATTTGTACACACTTTGCAGAAATTTTTACACTATAGTTAATGTGGACAATTATTAATTATTATGATTACGTTATTAATTTTCTTTTAGAGAATTTTACTAATATACTTCTATAAAACTGCAAGTATTAGGTTTGACTGTAGGTTTGAAGAGAGCTGTGCCATCATTACAATATTTACTTGAGTAATTCATTTGTTAAAAAGCAATATATCTCAAAAAAATTCTGTGAAGAATTAAGAAAATCATTCAACAGACAACACAAAACCTTATTTTTTGCACTCTTAGCAACACATTTTCACAAGAAATCCAATGTTTTATTCATGATCAGAAAGTTCCACAGCCCAAGTATATAATAGTAAACCATATTTACAGGACAGAATTTCTACATGGTACCTTTATATTCCAACAATATGCAGCTAGTCAGCAGCAGGCAGAACACATGGCATGACCTGCACATGAAGCCTGAGGATAAGGTCAAGATCTGATCTAACAGTAGTTGAAACTCTGCTGACCTCAAACAGGTCCAGACCAGATATCTGGTGGCTGCTTATGTGATTTTCGTTTACAACCAGTTCACTAAGAAACTGTTGAAGTAAATGCTTCAATGGTAATTGCATATTATTGCAATTGTATTGGCAACATTTTATGAAACGAAGCACATGGTTGCCAATTCAGCATGTATGACACTTGCATAGTCAGAGTTGCAAACTTGGTGAGTTATCTTGAAAGTTGGCATTGTTGCAATAGTACACAACTACGGCTTCAACTATAACCCTTAAGAAAAATGCATTACATCATATGATTTTTGCTGAGGCAAAACACAAATCCATCACACACTTAACTTATCTTCTAGGTCTTCAGTTAAAACTACTTCGAGTTTGGCTACAATGAACATTGACAATTAATAAATTAATGATTTTTTTAAGCATTTCTTACTTTACAATGAATATTCTAGTCCTTCTTTCTAGATATCATCACATTCTGAACAAAATTGTCTTTAAAATTTCATGTGTTCTCTTTAACACTTTTTGACTAAATTTTATACAATGTATTAACTGAAAACTAATATGAATGTAATCTGTATATATTAAACTTCAAATATAAGAATCATAATGTTGATCATTTGTAATAAATTATAATGATACTAAATTTTCTCTATCTTTACACAAAATGTATCACATATTCTGTTCTTCAAAAAACTTATATCATGAAATTTCAGTTTCGTTAATTCAGTAACATCAAACGAATTTCCAAAAGATGGAATATCACAAAGCAAAAATATTTTTGAATCGGTAGTTAAAATTCTATCGAAATGTATTCTCTATCAGGTAGTTTTCACATTTATAATACTTCATGTAATTTCACTATAAGTAATGATTCACCATCAGTGATTTCCAGTTATTCTAATTGTTAATCAAAAATTGCAATCAAAAAAGGTTGTAAATAATTCATTCTACACTGAGCTTCTCTATAATGCTAATTAATTTTTTGGGTGTAATCTGACCGAATAAATGCAGTTATAAAAAGATGAAATTGCATCGTAAAAACAAAGTTAAATAGTTCATATAAAAATTTTGATTCCCACATTTTTAAAGAAAATTCTACATAAAATAATCTTTACATAATAAAACATAGTTTTAGTTTATACAAACATCAACCATAAAATCGTTACTAGACACATTAATTTGAAAATTAAAAGAGTAACATACCATCGGCTTTTAAATACGTAAAACCGGTAAAAAAGATGAAAATCAATCCTAAATGATTAATTTTTATCATGACTGAATACTCTCAGATGAGTCTAATGAATTTAAAACACATTGCTTTCAAACGTAAACATTCAAAACAAAAATTTTTAACACAGCATATGCCAAATCAAAGCATGTTGTATTTTCAGTATGAACACACCCTAAACAGGATGACGAACGAAATTCCGCCTTGTCTTATCGTGGCAATAAAAGCTAAATTCACAAAGTTTCGCACTCTTATAACTGAATAAAATGCTAAATAGAAAAGAAATTTCTGAAATATTGGTTTCAAACATACAATAAACATTTATAAAAGATTTAATTTAATAAAAAATAAGGAAAATATAATAATTTAACAGCAAAAATTCTTTTCTTAACCGTAACTGTGGGTTTCTCAAAGTATTTAAAGAGTGAAAATAAACAAATAGGTAAACAAAGTGTAAAATGTGTATCTATGATGTTGAACTTGTATCCGTAATTTGAAAAACGGACATAAAAATTCTTTTTCCATACCATTTGAAGCTTATAAAGAAATTTCGTTCCTTCCTTCCTTGTGGTAAGCAAAACTTTTTTAACCATCAAAAGCACGTGTTACCCAAACATATATATCTCATTTTCTCACTAGAACTATTACCAGAAGTTTAGTGAAGTCGTAAATCGTTTTTTATCTGTTAAAAAGGAATTATTCTATGAAGATATTTTAAATACTGTGATTTCTATTTGTGAAAGTGTTTAGACAACAGTACATGATATGACTAATGTATCATTAAAACCAGTTTTGAAGAAAATGAAAGTCATTACTTCCGGGTTCTAAACAATACGATATATCTAATAACAGTGAACAAATTCATTGTAATCAAGTAAGAAAATTCATGTATTTTATTAGTTTAAAATATCGTTTTTGTGTTGATAAATATTCATATTACAATTTTAAATAACTTTGTTTTCACTATCGAGTTACCTGTTATTTCTTACAATTGATTTTTACTGTATAGTTTCGATTTCATTTTTCTTTGTTAACCTTGCAGTGCAAACGGAATATCTCATAGATTTCAGATATATTTTGTGCTAGAAATATATTTTGGTGTTCAGATCAAACATTTAAGTTTTGACAAGCAACAGTACTTTAGTAAAAGCAATGTACCTAATTTATTAGAAAAATTTTAAACCAATTATATAACTTCCTACCAAAAATATACCTTGCATCTCTGAGGCACTAAATAACTAATATCATCAGCTATTTTTATAAAACTATGACTTGATTTTTGCTATATTAGTTGGTTTAGTATTTTTAATTCTATATATTTTCTCTGTTTATTGCAAAAACTGTATATAGCTGCCTTTGTGTAGCAGATATCCAAAAATTGTGAAGAATATATAATTTGCTTTTATCCAACATCTATTCATCTAATGTAGTGACAGTAGGATGAAGTTACAATTCATTTACTCTTAACCTGTTCAGGATCGTGCGATTTTTCCTGTTTAGTGTAACCATTTAAAGATTCATATAAAATCATTATTGTAATAGCATATGCTGCAATTTATTGTTTATAATCATTTCAAATTCCATGTGTTCCAAATTCAGATCACCTGAGTGTGCTCCTGAGCCTCAGAACGGAGAAAATAAATCAATTGGGGACCCTGAAAGGAAAACACCTGGTAACATATATATGATCATGTTCTGTCTTCAAAGTATTTTTTGAAACTTGAGAAACTGCAGTAAAATTACTCATGTATTTAATATTTATTAACAAAAAGCTTGCTGGTCCTTAACATATATTATGAAAAGTTACATATTATTAAATATTTGCATTTAAATTAATAACAATCATTTATATAATTTCATTTTAATATCAAAATAATTAGAATCATACAATATTTTTTATCAATTTACTTTATATGTAACAAAGAATAAAATGTGTGCTTTAATTTCTTTAAATATTTATGATAGAAAATTTACTACTAAGCAAAAGAAAATAATTTGGCTTGCCTAACAAATATACTTATTTGTAAAAGTATTGAGACTCAGGACATCAATGTATATTTGGGGGGAGGAAAGGCTCTGTCAAATTTTTAGATTTAATTCTTAAAGAATTTTCTGCTTTAACTCTGATTATAGATATTTATTCAAGTAAGCTTTTGTCTTACATGAAAAATATATAAAATTTACTATATTCTTCAGAAATGTTCTGGATTTTTTCTTTGATTTATTTTGATAAATCTTTTTATTTCAATAATTTTCAATGTTATTTTATTTTGAAAAAAATTTAAGCGAATATTTTGTGGTTGTTACAATTGCATTCATACAACTATTATTTTTCTGGCTAATGTAGAATTGAAAATTGTTCTCTTTGATAAAGTAGCTTATCTTGAAGTAACATATTTCTGATGCATACTGTTCTGAGTGTCACATTCTTTTTTATAATAAATGTTATTATTGCAATAAAACTGATATGTAATCATTTTTTATCTAAATTTAATCATTAAAAGATTTAAAACAATCTCTAGGTATTCTTATACTGATATATATTTATGTTGATACACGAATACACACTGGCTTAAAAGGCAGCGTTATTTACAACCATTAGATTAGATAAAAAACATTATATACTTTTAGACTTCTTATGCTGTGGGTTTCTAAAGTTTCTATTCCTGTAAAATTTTAATGTGTCCTTGCAAAGTAAGAAATCTATGGTGTTAAGCATTGCACTCTTAATTTAAAAGTTTCATTTTTTACAATCCTTTAAAATTTATGTATGAGTGTTATTAATGTTTTTTATATCAAAATAGTAATTTATTGATAAATGTATGACCAATTTTTTTATATCTTTTGCATTAGATATAATTTGAATTACGCTGATCGAAATGCTAAACTTCCCTGTATGTGTGAATTATTTAAAGCTAAAGCTATGGAATGGTTTCCTGAGCGCATTATTTCTGGAGGTATATTTGGTTTTTCATTTTTAAAGGGAGTTATAAAATTAATTTATTTTTATATATAACAACCTCCAGTTTTATCATTTTCTATAATAAAAAAGGAAAATGAAGAAATTTTAATTCATAGAATAGATAAATATTTGAATATGTCAATGTACTTTGTTCAGAAAAACTGATTAAATAAAATTATGAATTATATTGCACATATTGCAGTTGTAAATCATTACCAAAAAACTATTCTAACATTCATTTACTGTATGTTATAAAATTTCTGGATCTCAGTACCTACATTATGTTATTAAACATTACAAGCAGAAATTTGATTTTAAAAAAAAGTATTAAAAGTAGTTTATTATAAAAAAAAGTGGGGAAGGATTTCTATGTTCCATTTATTTAATTTGTTAAATGTATAATAAAACATTTTCCGGGATTTTTTTTTATCATTTACTTCTTAAACAACTTTTTAGTTAAGTGTCATGTAAAATGATGATTTACACGTAACAAGAAATCTTAAATATAATTCCCACTTTCCCTGTGGCATAATAGAGATTATTAATCCCCCCTCCTTGTGAAGTCAGGTTTTGGGTCCCAAGTCAGATTTTACAAAGGGTATATATTTGGCATCAGTCGGTCTTTGGGACCCCCCTACAATGTGGGGTGTATGTTAGGCCACTGCACTTTCCTCATTTAGAGATTATGTTCTAACTGTTGGATCTCAAAAAATTTTAAGTAAATTTGCAAGGAAGATAATTGAATCCTTATATATAAATTTAATTTGATGCTTGCGTGTAAAGTAAACCTTGTAGGTCTATCTATCTATATATATATATATATAAATTTTCTTAATACTGACATTGTTTTCCAGAAGAATCTATTGTTTTATTGATCTTAAATCAACCACTTCAAAAAGGATGTAAAGTGTTTGTGAAGAAGATTTGGAAATCAGGTAAATTATGTTAATTTAATTTCTATTAAAAATTAAATTATTAATCTATTTTTTAATAAAAAAACATTAATGTCAATTTATTTTATTTTTCAAAAAATGTTGTATGATACCTTGAAATGAATGTATGCTTTATTAAAATTTTGAAGTAATATTTTCACCAATTAGGAAATAATGTATAAAATTCTCATTTATTAGTGAAAGATTAACAGAAAATTTGATTAAAACCAAAAAAGAAAGTGTGAAATAACTGTAGGCTTTCAATTTCTAAAAGAAAAACTCATAGAATTCACCTTTTCTTTTAGCTTTGTTTCATGTTGCTGTCGATGGTGGTGCAAATGTATTAAAAGAGCTTTCTGGAGAAGAAATTACTTTTATACCTGATTTAATTTGTGGAGATTTTGACTCTGCTACTCCAGAAGTTTTAAATTTTTACAGATCTCAGGTTTAAAAAAAAAACCATTTGATTTTTAATCTATTTTTTTTTTATTTGTTAGTTGCATTGGTTTATCATTTATTAACTTTTAAAAACTAAATTATTTTGAAATCTTAGCTACAAGAGTACCTCTTAAATTAACCTAAATTTCATTCTTAGCAACTGTTACTTTATGTCCAATAAAAAGCAGACTATGCATTAGGGAATTTATAAATTGTATATTGCCCTGTTTGACTCTATCGCACCATAGTAATTCACTCATAAATTAATTTTTTGAGTCCACTCTATGCCAAGAAGTAAAAAGTGTTGACATGGCTAATTAGTTGTATTGTTTTATTATTAGGTTGAATCATTTTATCAGAGAGAGTATAAAATACATTACCTGAATAATTTTCTAATTTAAGATAATATAAAAATTGAGCATCTTATAACTATCAAAATTTGTATTAAAAATTTCAAACTAGATTAGAATGTTATACACCTGATAACACATTAAGTCATTTGCAGTAAAGTACTTTCTATGTCAGTGCAGTGGTAAAACTAGAATTTAGATAACTTTTTCCTTTGACTTTTGTAGAAAGGAGTATACAAGTTATGACAGGGGAAAAAATTATATTTTAATTTTGAATATTTTTAAAGCTACACAATAAAGTAAATTGCAAATATTCATTAAAAATAAGTACTATAAGCCCATTTCTTGACCAATTTATTTCTGTCCTTAGTGGTCAATGTACAAAGATGCTACTGTATTTTAAATCAACAACTGTAGTATCCTTATATCTTCCTTTTCTCTCTCGCGCTTTTATTGTAATCTGCTACAGATATGTTATGTTGGGGGTTAATATTTTATTTTTCCATAATGTGTACATTTTATTAAAATTATTGACATTGAATTACTAATGCTATATTTTAAAGTTTCATTTTGTTAAAGAAATAGCATGCACAACCGTTAAAATAATTCGTGCTAGAAGTTGTGCTCCCCCTCCCCTTCCAATATAAGAAAACCACATTATTAGATTGTATAAATAGTAATATAGAAATCCTTTGAGTACCAAAAGTGTTGAGTTGATTATCTTAAAATTAAGCATCTTTTATGTAGAAATTTTTATTTATTTATACTTTGAAATTTAAAAATTTTAAACAGCTGAAATTTTTTGTGCAGGGAGTAGCAGTTATTGAAACTCCAGATCAAGATGAAACTGATTTCACCAAAGCTTTAAGATTAACAGAAAAATATTTAAAGGATTTAAAATTGAAGGTATTATGATGTAAAAATTTTTCTAATTTTCTTTTTATTACTCGTGTAGTGATTTTGTTAATTCTATTGGTAAATAGGATGAACATCTTAAAAACATTTCACTCTGTTTTTGAATACAAGGTATCAATTTTAAAATGTTTAATGAGGAAAATTAATATGCTTTGTTTGTTTTATTTTTGTATGTAAACTATGCTTGAAATAACTTTTTTCCAAATATAAGAAATTTAAATCATTCAGACTAATTAATTAAGACTTGAAACATAAGCTGACAAATTACTAGTGAATATGAAGGAAATTGTACTTAACCATTTTATTTCTGATGTGTGTGTGTGTGTGTATTTCATGAAAACAATATTAAACCTCTTTTTTTTAAATTAAAGGTGCTTTTTACAGTCAAAGACAAATTTTCTCTAACCCTGTCCCTTGGGGGGTTGTTTTTGAGAGCAAAGTATTTTCCTTATAAATTATTATGCTGTTGTATCTTGAAGTAATAGTAATATATGTGTTTTCTAAATATTTCTGTATTATATTTGAATGTTTAAGTATTTAATATTTTTTATACAAGAGTTTTTTTTTTTAAATTATGCTGTTTTATGTTTCTTTAAGATTATTCAGTTTATGCTTTTATTAAAATAATATTGTTATTTCATTTGGTTATGTTATTTTTTTAGATTAAAATTAATAAATAAGTGAAAATTAGCATTTATTTTACAGGCATCATCAGTAATAGCTGTTGCTAGAAATGGAGATCGATTGGATCATATATTGGGGAATTTGAACACCCTTTATTCAGCTGCTGATATCATTTCTTTGCCTGTTCTGATATTAGGGCACAATTCTCTTACATGGCTTCTTTCTATTGTTAGTAAATTTATTGAAGTTATTGTTTATTGTTAAATTTATTGAAGTGTTTTAAAATATATTTTTAATTTTATATTCTTAAAAATAAAAGACTAAATCTAACTTAGAGTTGATAAAGTTTATACTTAGAGAATATTCTATAGCTAATATGCAGATTTATTTTAAAAAATTTTGTTAAAAAAATAAATTAAGTGTACTGAAAGTTAAAATATCCATCCTCGTCACATCCCTCTTAATTTTTCTTTGTTATCTACTGTACATTTATTTATTTAGGTGAGCTTGTTTTGAATGGGACTTGGAATGATTTACTTTAGATAGCTTTATAAAAAAGAGCATCAATAAAGAACAGAAAAATTCTCTTTTTAAGGAGGTGTAAAATAGAAAATTGTGTTACTCTTGAAAACATTTTCAGTAGGGCCAAATTTTATTGATAGAATCATATATTTTTCAGTTTGATTGTTGTGTTGTTCGATAATTTGTGTACTAGGAAAAAATAAAGCTATATCAACTATGTAGGTTTATATTATGTTTTAATTTTTTTACTGTTAAAAAATAGCCTAATAGAACTGATTTAAGAAGAATTTTCTTGCTAGTGTTGTAATAAAGCTTGGAAATCAAGACCTTTTTCACACATACATAATTTTTAAGAAAGTCAAATCAAAATGAAAATGAAATCAAATGGAATAATCTTCCATTTGATATTAAAATATATCTATTTAATAACAATAAAAATTGGATAACTATATCAAATCAAGAAAAGAGTACCCAGCTGCTCTTTGAAATGGCTGACCTACATTGTGTTATCTTGATTTATCTATATCAATGCTTCTTGCAATGTTAAATTTTTTTCTTCTGGTTGTGGCATTGAGTTAATCAACATTAAATTTGGTAAACTGTAGAAGTCCTGAACTAATCTGAGAGCTATAAAGATTTACTGGAGGTAAATAGTTTGAAGCATTTCGTTTCTAAGAAAGAAAGTTTTCAAAAGAATTTTATTGGAACCGCAACCAAAAAAAAAAAATTAACATGTTCCTAGAGCTAAAATTCATAATAAAGAATTTTTTTTAAAAAAAAAGCTACATATTCTCATGAAGCATTTTTCTCATAGTTCATGTTCTGGACTTGTAAAACATTTCTCTTTGACATTTATAATTCATTCTTGTTAGAGGTGTTGAAAGGGAGCTTTTGCATAAGGCTATAGTCTTGTTTTGATACATTTAGTTTATTTGAGAAGTCACATATAATATTGAATATAATATTACTCTATAACTGAGGAAATTTGCTCCATAAAAAGTTTTATTTATCATCAACTACTT
Organism: Trichonephila clavata; assembly: GCA_019973975.1. Taxonomy (NCBI): domain Eukaryota; kingdom Metazoa; phylum Arthropoda; class Arachnida; order Araneae; family Nephilidae; genus Trichonephila; species Trichonephila clavata. The sequence continues at coordinate 232,254 of BMAO01039231.1, forward strand.
TTAGTGTTGATATAAATAATTGCTGAAAATATTTCAATGATATGATCTACGGTTAAAGCACCTAATTTTTTATTATCACTGACTGGTCATAAATATATATAAAAAAATTGCTGATAAGTTTATGGAGACTATGCTCTCATCTTGTGAAAAAGAATTTATTCTGATCTAGTACAACAAAAAATGAAAACAGAGTAAAAAACCAGTTAATTTGTTGTCAATTAAAAACTTTAAGGTAAGGAAATTTGTTTAAAAAAATTGTTCCACAATTATTTAAAAAAATGATTGTGTGATGGAAAAAAAAATCAATAGTTTTTAACATCCATATTTTATCTAAATCACATAATTGTAAACCTCAAGCAAAACTTTTTTTTTGTATACAAATGTTGTTAATTAAGCAAATGGTAATAATTGTTGGTAACACATGAAAAAATTATGAATGCAGATATTATTCATTAACTCTTCTTAAATTTTCTGAACCTTTTAACTATACTTATTTTAAAAATCCTTGCAAAACTGTTGACAGTTTTGTAAAATAGAAAAAAAAAACATATTATTTGAGATATTGTTGTATAAAATCTAGCTTGTTCTCAAATTTTTAACCTTTTATTTATTTAAAACGAACTTTGACTTTATGGTCATCAAAATATGTAAAAAAAAAGTTAAGGAATAAATGCATTTATTTTGTTTAATTGAGATACTTCCTTTATTTCAAACATTTGCTGTGCAATATTTTTTATAAATATTTTATATTTCTTATCACTACTTAAAATAATGGACTTTGAACTTGTTTGGGAAATTATGAAAACCTAATTTTCTGATTGTTGAATCATTTTAATTTTTCCCTTAACTTTCATTATTTTTATTATAATTGTTTATAAAAGTGTAAATGACCAAGCATGTAGATTAGTTAACTGGATTAAAGCTGAATAAATTGAAACTGACAATTTCTTTTTATTTTAAGGGGCATCACAAGATTCATGTTTCAGAAAAAATGATGGATTCTCATGTTGGTCTCATTCCACTTGGGAGTGAATGCAAAGCGACCACTACAGGATTAAAATGGAATTTAAGTTAGTAATTAATTAATTATTGTAAGTCTTCAATTTTTTAATATACTTTCTTGAAAATAAGACCTAAGACATATTTTAATTTTTTGCTGCAAAAGATGTGTTAAGGCTTATTTTTAAGAATGTCTTACTGTACATATACTATAATTTACATTTTATTCAGAGTCAAGAATCACACTTATTCAGATACAGCCATGTCATTTTTTAAAAACATGATCAAATAGTTCATAACCAGAGGAAGGTGTCCTTCCAGTGTTCTAATTATTTGAATTCTACCAATGATTAGTCTTAAATGTGAAGGTATAGCAAGTACAAATGCTTGAATATCAGCCCTTTGAACAGCCAAACACTTTGCTTTCTTATCAGCAATCATCTGATGGATGTCATCTTTCAACTCTGAGAATAATGTTACATTTATCAATCACCTAGTCAATCTGTTCATTCAAATTATCATACTCACGACTACTGCCATTTTTGAATTGTTGAAGGAGCCAATTTCTTTTCTCAAAAGGCTGTAAAATTTTCACCCCTAGAGTCCTCCTTCATTGTTGTTCTTATACTAAATGTGGGGTTTTTTTTGTCCTGTTTGAGGATGTTTATTTTTTAATCAGGTGCTAATCATTTGTTGCAGCATATAACTCAATGAATATTGAAGATTCTAATTAGTCACATGCTCATTAATTCTCAGATTTACCTGTGTGTTGTATCTGAATTTCAATTGATCATTCAGCTATGTGTGGTGCCTATTTTACAAACAATCTTGCATGAATATGGGAGATGAGTATTCCCATCTTTTATTGTTCCTGCTGATGGTGACAGAAATTCACATACTTTACAAATACTTACAAAAAAAAATATGCAGCAGTTCAAGCTATATACTTTTCACTGCATACTTACTAGCATCCTGAAGAATCATGTTAGGATTTAGTTTTTGATTAGGTCTTGTGGGAAAACAAAGTATTTTAGTGTAATATAAAAAAATTATTTCATTTTGTAATTTAAAATAATTTTGAAATAGAAAGGTACAATGGGTTATTCCTATACATTTTTTTTTCTTGTGAAATTGTCTTTATGCAGATTTTCTTCTTTTTTTTTTTTTCCTGTCAAATATTCCTTGTTTAGTGTAAAGAGGAAAAAATGGACTTTAGACAATGTTCTCTGGATAAACAGAAAAGTACTAGTGAATATCAAAACAGGAAATCGAAAAGTAATATGCATGTAATGATAATTATATAATTGACATTAAATTAGAAAAATTTATGAGTTAGTTACAATAAAAAAATGACTGAAGATATATCGAACCGAAATAAACTAATATTTTTTTCGACTCAGTTCTGGATTTTGTTCTGACCAAAGCAACAGTTTTTTCCAGTTTCCAATTTGAAGTCCTGGGAAAAACTCTGGGGAAAATTTTACTGTCGTATGACAATAGTTATCTAATATTATGGTTGCCATTTTAGAGCTAATTGTTTTTTTCCCCTAAGGGGTACATCAAAATAGGATCCAAATTTTTTTTCATATTTGAACAGAATGAATATTTTAAAGGAAAGAATTGTAAATTTATGAATTCCATATTGGATTGCTTTCAAAATGCTCAACATAAAATGAACTGTACTTAGTGTAATTTTTTTATTAGCAATTGATAAATTATATACACTGAAACTCATCTGTGAAGTAAATAAATTTTAATATTTCTTTCTTTAGACAATGATAAAATGAAATTTGGAGGATTGATTAGTACCTGCAACATGTTTGATGGCAGCAAAGTAGTTACAGTTACAACTGATTCTCCGCTTGTCTGGACCATGGAAGTGACAATGGATAAAAATTAATTTGTCGATTTATTATATCTCACAAATATCATCTATCTTTAATCATTATTAAAATAGCCAAATCTATTTTTTGATTGATACATTTTATGGATAACCAAAAGATAGTTAAAAAATGAAATGGTGATGGTTATCAATTGCGCTTCTGATTTCTGAGATAATTTATTTGTAAAACTAGGTAGGTGTGATTTAGTTTTTGTAAAGGTTAACATGTTTATGGAAGTTTTGTTTGTACTTATTGTCTAGTCATGTCATATTTACATTCTGTGTGTAAAGAAAATATGTTATCTATGCAAGTTGAAAAAAGTATGATTCAATAGGATTACAATTCTCTTACTAAAACTTTCAGACAAATTTTGTTGTGCAATAACATTTTTATTAGATTGTTTATGAAACATGTTTTTCTATGATTTTTTTCTCTACCCGTGAATTTTTAGAATTTCGCTTATTTGCAGCATTTATTGAAAGATCTGTATTTGTTTGGTTCTTTAATCACAATTTTGAGCTATTGTTTCAAGTTATATTGAAAGAAAACATTTTCTGATCTGAAATTAAGTTTTCCAAAATTAGTGATATATATTTTATTCATGTTTATAAAATTGTTTCAGTATTGAAATGTGATATTTATCTAAGAAAGAGTATTATTTCAAATGAATCATTAATTACTTAATTCTGAATATTTAAAAAATATACCATATTGCTATTGTAGTTTTATTTTTTAACCTTTTTTTTATTATTTTAAATCTACTTGAGATTCAGTATTTGGCTGGGTTTTTTTTCCATATTGCGCAAACAAGATACCTTATATAGACTATATTTTTTTATATAGTACAAGTATTGAAAAAAATTATTTTATTATATATTTTTTTTTATATAACTGATGCTGTATCCCATTAAAACTGTTAAATTTATATGAATTTTTTTGTATGTGACCAGTAAAAATCTTTCGAGAGAAAGAAATATAATGGTTATTGTTCAATAAAGAGTTAAGTTCCAAATGTGTAGTCTCAATTTTCAATATTCCAAACATAAAAAATACACCTAGATCTGTTTAATGTATTGCAGATTTCAAATATACATTTAAAATGTTTGGCAAAGACAGTACTTAAAATAACCAAAAATTTTAGACTAATCTTATTTGATTGATACATTTATTAGGTGTAAGTTGCATATGTACTGAGTATTTTAAGTTATACAAACATTAAGTTTGTGTGATGATTAGTAAAGGGCTCCAACCATTTATCATTGAAATCACGTAATTTTGATTCCTTAATTTGTGTAGTGCCATTATAAAGTTTGCTTTAATATTGTGTAGCTCTAAAACAGTGGTCACCAAACTTAGGAAGCTTTTGAGCTACAAATAACTATTTTAAAATACAAAAAAAACTTAAATGTAATTGAATGTAGTGGTAACAAAAGCTCTAACAGGTGCACAAATCAGCTGTATAGACAAAAATTCCTTTGAAGATAATGAAGAATGATGGCATTCATATGGTGCTGGTTCTCCAGTAACATGACTAAATCTCAAAAGATGGCTGTATTTGTAATGAGCATAATACAAATTTTTGTATTTAAAAGAAATTCTCCAACTGAAACTCATGGGCAATTGGTAGGAACAGTATAATTTTGGTGCATGGAATTTGACAAAGGCAAGCATATGTGCGAGATGAAGAAAGAGCATTTTTGGTGGGAGGTATTGGACCTCCCTTTGAACAGTCCTGACCTCACAACTAGTGATTTCCATCACTTTGGACCTTTAAAGAAACACTTTTCAGGTCAATGCTGATGTTCAGCATCTTGACATGCTTTTACAACTTTGACACTGATTAGTAGTATCAATGGAACGAATGCCTCCATAAATATAACTGTGGAGAAGTAATATATACCTGTGTCTTCCTCTACAATGTATAAATATTTTTATTTCCTGAATAAGCTTGTTACCTTACTTTTTGAAACCACTACATAGTTAGTAATATAATATGTATATTTTATGTAAGTCTCAACTCTATGGAGGAATCTAGGTTAGCCACCTAAAATTTTAACACAATGTGCCGAAAATATACCCACATGCTATTAATAGTTCACGATGGATGGTTTGGCACGATTACCAAGAAAATTTCAACAGTTTCCCCCTTGAATAATGCTTGTTTTCAACTGGAGTCTTGAGTAAGAAATATGGAAGAATTGTGATTTAAATCGGATTTAATTGTATAATGGTAACCTTTGAAAAGTAAGAACTCAAAAATGGCTTTTGCACTGCTATTTATTTTAATCTACAAATTTGTATAACATTTGACAACATAAATAAAATATTACAAAAAATGTGTAATGAATATTTACATAATTTCAACAATAACTTAAGCATATCCAATAACAGCAACATATTTTACTTAAATCGAATCAAGATTTTATTAATATGCAAAGTAATTAAAAGTTTCATAAACAGATCGATTCAAATGAAGTTTTAAACACGTAGCTCTCTATCATTAAATATTAATTTATATGACAGGATTTGATGACTCTCATTACAACTTATTGTAGACCTTTGAACACATACAATGGCAACAACTTTTTAAAAAAATGCAATTTATAAATAAAACTAACATACTACTAGATGTGTACTAGTATCTCTCAGTTATATTGCTTAAATATGTTGAACTATATTTCTATCTAAAATTTATGGCTGCAAAATGACAACTATTATAACATTTCTTTCACAGACAAGATATTTGCCCATGATTTATTAGATAAATGCAACACAAGATTATTTTAAATAAAACTTGGTCAAAAATATTTTTTGTAATCAAAGATTTTCCCCTAAATGAATTCCACTCATGTTAATTTTTGACAATGAACATAATTAATCAACTATTCTAAAGGAGTTTTTTTTTGTTGTTAATTAACAGTGTAAGTCACATTATGTATGTTAAAACAATGAAATTAAAAAAAACAGTAAAAGGACCACATGAAATTATGAACACGTCATGGCAAGTTCAGAAATCAAGCTTTTAATAAATGCTGATAAAATTCTAAAAAAATAAATTGCTAAATTTTTTTTTTCTAAAAACTTATTGTAAAATAAATTAAAATGTACAATATGAATTAAGTAATTTACCTTTTTAAAGTTTTTATAAATTTTGATACTAGAAATTAACTTTTCAAATAAAATTATAACAAGCTGTAAAATATAAGCTCAATCTAAAGAATAAAATATAAAAAGTCCATAAATTGTACACTTTTTCTTTTCATCCTCTGAATCATGCACACTTATATATACACAAAAGTTTAATGTAGAAATGATTATACTTTAAATAAATAATCTCAGTTTTAAATTAATTCTAATCTTCGGCTCCAGCAGCTTCTAGTATAGTATCGAATGAGAATGGGATAAACATATAACCAGTTCCTGAATAAAATTTGCTCTGAAATTCCACCCTAAAAATTGGATACAATAAAAAATATCAACAGAATGTATAGTAAAATTTAATTAATGTATGCAGCTTAAAAAATAAATTTGCTATTTTTTTAATAAAAAACGAATGCATAAACTTAAAACCTTAATTTCAATAAGATTTGAAATAAAAATTTTATAAATATGTAATTTTTTAGAAGAAACTAAACACAGTAATAACAAAGGTCTCCCAATATAATTTATTGCTTGAACAAGAATTAAAATGTTAATCTATACATATGAAAAATGTGCATTTAACTCATATCCTAATGCATAATTATTAATTTAATTTGTAAATTATTAAGGTCCTTGACTAATCTTCAATTTACTAGAAAAGAGAATTTTTTATTACAGTTATAAAATAAAACTCAAAATTGGAACATTTTTTCAGATGGAAAAGTGCAAAACAATTAATATATTCTTACTTTACTGTCTTATACAGAGAGGCATGCTCAATTATACTACTCATTTTTATTTGAAATGAATGCTTTTTTTTCGCCTTGGTATAAAATGTGCTGTATACTTTATTTCCTATATTATAATGTAAAATGAATTTTCACTTTACATGTTAAAAGAAAAAATCATTTATGGAATCTTCTAAATTTTAAAAATAGTACTATTAACAGATACATGGATTAAAACAATGCAATTTTCTATGTAAAGAAACTTTTCTGCCTAAAAATATTTTCTTAGTTCAGTGCAGACTCATAATCAACGAAGACAGCCTCTTAAGACGCAGAATGTGAAAACATTTATTTAACATGAATAGCTTAAATCTGTATAAATATTAAGTTGTCATAAATCTTATATATTACATAAAAAAATTCAAGAGTATACATTAAATTTTTTTTTTTTTGTACGCATGTGTGAATAAGCACAATATTATACTTACCAATGCAATCGCAAAGCATGTAAGAATGCTGATAAACCTTCCATTACCAGCAAAACACCAATAGTAAGTACTGCCCAAGCAGCAAATACTAGATATAGAACAACACCTCCACTTCCTCCAAGGCCAATACGCAATACCATGTTCCATAATACTTCAGATAATTCTGTGTTTTAAAAAAATAACACTTTAATGATTTAAATATAATAGCTGACACTTTAAAAGCACTACTTACAACTTGTAAACAACAAACATCATTCAACAACATTGTTGCTCATCTTAGCCATACCGTAAAAAAAAGTAGGATATTATTCTTATAAATTAATATTCTTTAGGAAATTAGAAACTGAATTTCTTCCAAATTACTGCGGATTGTTTAGATTTAACATTCATGGATAACTTTACAAACGTTTCATCTTTTTACTAGGGTGACAAAAGCAGACATTTACATCATTATAAGTATAAGAATATTCAAATAGTGGTTATTTACCTAACAAGACAAATAATTTTTAAAGTTTCATAAAATCTAAATAAATGCTGAAACCATATTAATATTTTTAATTTTCACAATACTATTATAATATATTCATGAAATATTCAAAATAATATGACTTCAAATTTCTTATCAAAATAAAATCCACTAGTAATACTAATTAATATGTATCTAATTAATTTGCTTCAGATTATACATATACCTTATATTAATTTTATAAAATATTTAAATGATATCTTTAAAATAAATCAAAAAATATTTATTATTTATAGAACTGAACCCTATCCTGATATATACAAGATTTTATCCCAAAACAAATAAGGTTTTCCTTTGATCAATGTTTGAAAAACAGATCTAAATAACTGAATGAACATAAGAATACTACAAATAGAACAATGCAAATTCAATATAAAGTAGCGCAGTATGAAATCTGACAATTACCTATTTTATAACATATGCAGATGAAGGTGCACTAGTTAAGGAATTTCTATTCCTTATAGAAAGAATATAAATTCTGTTTGTAATATAATTGGACAGTCCTTTGAAAGCAACAAAAATCAAAAAAACAATATGGAGGGATGATCTTGGATGTGAATGAGCATGGAAAGCAAATCTTGTCACTATCGAACCCACAAGGTTTTTTACCAGAGGTAATTAAATATGCTTGCATTTCATCTTATCTTCTGTTATAAGTTGCATTCTAAAATTAAATGGCATGCCAATTTGAAATTTTTTAGAGAAATTGGATGAAATTTAAAGGAGTGTTTACAGATGTTTACTCATACTTATGGAGAATATATGCAAAGTTCACAGAAAGTCATGAGGAAGTAGAAAACAATGAATTCTCTGGGTAGCTGGCAACATCGAAAACCAATGAAGACTTGAGAAAAAATCTGTCAGATTGTTTAAATACACCATTGACTGTCTGAATGACATTTGAAAACAGCAACATTTACAAAGACATTAAGAGGGAAAAATTTGTTGAAAGATGTCAACATGAAAGCAATCAGAGCCAAATTGGTTCTGCATCAAGACAATGTTCTTTTGCATACAATAATCTTAGTGAAGCAGTTTTGGGTTGAAAAATGGATTACAATACAGAAACATCTTCCATATTACTCTGATGTGGTACCCAAAAAACTTTTCTTGTTTCGCAAAAATAAAATCTGTGCTAAAAGAAAATCTTCTTGAATCAATGAATGTTATTACAAAACATTGTAAAAACATTAAACAATCAGAAAATAAGACATAAGAATGGGTTAATGTATGAATGCCAATTTGGGATACATTGATGCCATATTTCCATACTTGTCATAAATTATAAATATCCTTTTTTAACCAGTCATGTTATTTTACGGGCAAGTCTTATATATTTCTTTAAATTACACATGTGATAAATTACCTTAACATTAAAAACACTTAATTCAAAGGAAGTATTTATGATTATGATACATAAATCAGATAATTCTCTTACGTGCATGAGCCAAACTTAAAGCCCAAAGTCGAAGGTATGATGCAGTATGAGATATAGATCCAAGACAGTATTCAATTGTATGAATTGCTTGGTTGATGAATAAATCACCAAAATCTATTTCTTCTGGTACAGTAACTTCTGTTGGTTGAGTCTGCTGTACTACTCCATCTCCGCCCATTTTTCCATCCTCTGCTGCAGCTTGGGAATCATTCATCTAAAAAATATTTATAATGCAGCATAAGATTTTTAATTATATTTATTATCTGTACTACAAAGCTGTTAGAGGTATCATTTAATAAAAAATATATTTCAATACATAGAATCAAATTCAAAAACATATTAGAGAGGAAAACATACAATTCATTCCTCTCATTACAACAATATTAACAAAATTGCTATGTTAAAGCAGTTGAGGAACTTCATATTTTATTTATGTCAAATTACACGTGTACCACATTAGATCAATTCATAATTATATAAATATAATCATATAGAAATGACAAACAATAAGCACTTAAACCAATGAAAATTACATAAATTAATCAATGACATACTGTGTATTCCAGTGTATAACATGCATTTTTAACACTAAAAATAAGATTGAAATTTACAGATGTGCATTATATAGTGAGCATAAAAATGATAGCTTTAAAAATAAAGAAAAGATGAGCACATAAAAATAAGATTTTTACATATGCATCTAGCGTCCTTTTGTAAATATTATTTCACCTTTGTAAATATTATTTCATATTCCACTGTCATTTTAAATTTGCCTTGAATGATTTCTTAAAGCACATTTAAAGAGTGAACTTATGGCATTTGTGTGTTGTTGTGACTAATGCCACCTGTCTGACATAGTCAGATCGAGGCCCACGAAATTCATCATGGAATAGGGCTAGATTGTACGCCTGTCGTTAGCCGTAGCTTTGAGCACCATGCAGGTGACAGTACGTTTTGGCTCGGTTCCACCCCAATTTTGAGGGAGAACACCCTAGGGGTGGTCAGGGGCCTCCCACCTCTCTTCCTCTTCCACCAACCTCACGAGAGGACTTGCAGCTCGACGGCTCTTTAGAGTACCCCCATGCCGCGAAGGCACTATACATTTACAAACATCCATGCCTTCTCCGGGATTTGAACCCAGGCCCTACGGCACAGCAACCTGCATCGCTAACCACTATACCAGATGGGCGACACTTATGGCATTTATCCAGCTGGAATAACTGCCATGTCTGTATTGCACTCTGTTAGCAATTTCTTCATATTATGTCAGATGGACTTTGAACATGTCCCAAACTAAAAGATTTTCTTTTTTTTTCTTTATGATACTTGGATGCTAAAGCCAAACAATTCTGATTCAATTTTACACAGTTTATGTGCATGCAAGTGAAAACACCTTCTGCGAAAATAGATTTAGACACTGATTTTCTTTTAAAAGTAACCAAGGGTTTTCATGTTCTACAGTTCACTAAGCAACACTATGGTGAAGTGAGATATTTTGCAATCTGTTGTTTTTGTGTAAATTATTTTTATCAAAAGATAACATCATTGCATACATGTACATTTCAAGTTTCCTTGTAAAAAAAAAGGATATGCATTATACGGCAGAATATATGGCATCTTAAATACTACACAAAATCAACTTTTGCAAAGATGAACAAATATTTAGAGAACCATACCAAAATCTAATTAGAATTTAGAACTATAAATAATTATTAATTTTATTCATCTAATAGAAACTTACTAGAGTTGGTCTTCTCAACCATTGTTTGTATAACATATAAGGTTTGGCGAATAACATCCAGGGGATGCATATCAATGCAATGACAACAAGCATTCCTTGAATAACTGGCTGAATAGAGAAAAAATAAAACATAATCAGTCAAAATTTACATTTTCAAAAACATCAATCAAATCATTGCAGCCATATTTAATTAATACACTTTGACATTATATTAAAAAATGAAAATGATTGCATTTAAAGTCTTAACCTTATAACTGCTGAGGGCATATATAAATATGTACACCTCACTCAGCAGGTGCATTAACTGCCCCAGGCATACATGTATGCCTTTCCAAATAATGAATTTTTGCTTTGCACTGCCATCTGCTAAGCTATTCTGAAGGCTTTGGAATACAATGAACTTGACAGTGTTCATGAAGGATTTACTTAATTCAGAGAAGGATTTATTTATGCCTTTTTTATCCCCAATACACCAACATAATAATGTGTGCGTCTGTAATCGGCAACACTGGGGAGCATATCATTCGACTTTTCTTCAACAGTTAAGGGGTTAAGACATACTAATATAGACTATAGCTGGGATTTAAACTTAAGATTACTTTAAATAAAATTAGATTTCTATTACAAAGCATTAAGCTGAAAAATTAATATAAATGTTAAGTTACCATTCTCTTTAGAAACAAATATAAATATATTACATTAATTTTTTTTAATTAATGATTACATATTTTTACACAAAATGCAAATATATAATATGCACACAAAAAATTATAGCCAAGTTTTACAGCATAATAAAAATAAGGCATTGAAATTCCACAATTCAATACATCAAGTCAGACTTACCTGACCAGCATACATATTTTTTAAATAACATGGTTCTGAAGGATATTTAAACAGGAACATATTGATAAGCATAATTAAAAGACTAGGAGCACAAGCAGCCATTGAGGCATCATAATTGGTCCATTTTGAAAAGATCAAAAGTACTAAATATCCAAATATCGCAATGAGGAAGATAAGCTGTGGCACAAATTCACACATAACATTTAATCGTCGTTTAAAATACCTGTAAGAGAAAAAGAGTTACAAATTATATCAAAAAATGTATATAACAAAGTAAAACTGAAAAAAAAATCCTTTACATTGTGTTCCATATGTTTTCAACAGTTTTGTGATTCAAATATATGTATATACACTTTAACATCATAAGATCCTAAATAACCTTCACAGTGGGTTCTAATAGTAAATAGTATTGTAGTAGCGGAGCGGGGATGCTGGAGAGGTTAAAGTAATGAGTAAAAACTATTCATAATAGCGGAAAAAAATGAAGCTGAAGATGAAAATATTTCTTACTAAGGTTTAGACCATATGATTAAATTTTACTAAATTTTTAAGTTGCATGGTAGTTGCATGCATTGTGAATTACCATTCATATATACAAAAACAAATTTTTTGTATAAAATACACTTTAACATACAAACATCAACATTATATAAGATTTTTTTTCCTTTAAAATACTTAATGAATTTTTATATAATACAACAGAAAAGATTTTTATTATGTTACTTAACCCTATTGGGACGCCAAAGCATGCGTACCGCCAGAACTGGAGGGTTTTGTGTAGTTAATCCTAAATTGATGTAATCAGCATACAGATGTCTGAAATATCATCATCATAAAATTCGCAATTAACAGAACAATCATAATATATTATTTGTCATTATCATTACTCTCAGATTCTAATTTAGAATCAATTTTGCATCATTCTTATATTCCAAGTTACTTTGACCTTGTAAAAGTTTAAAAAAATCAATTTTATCTACCAGATCTAATTATCCATTAAAAACTAAGCTGCAAACCCAAACCAAATGCTCTAGCAAAAATAAATCTCTCATCTTCACTATAAACAAGAACCACGTGTCCATTTGAAGAACAGTCATAAAGTATTCAATTTGGAAATATTCCCTTCCCCTTATGTTTATAAAACAAAAACCACGTGTATGTGAGTAATATTTCTCTCATTTCGAGAAGAAGGTCAGATCTACATGAATCTCAAACCTTATGGACAAATAATGCCATCTATTGCCAAAAAATTGAGTTTAAAAAATGTTCCAAGTGTGTGGCCCAGATACTGGATGTTCGTCCTGAAGGGGTTATTTTTATATTTTGAGTAAAATAATATAATATAAAAATTGTTCATCTTAAATATAAGTGTTATTTTCTGAAAAAAACATTAAAAAAATGGTTATATAAATTGAATATATAACAAAATAAATTTTTCTATAGTATTACAACATAATTTGCTACAAAGTGAATTATTTTTGGGCATAAAAGTCATATTTAATGTATTTTTTAATACATGTGATATATACATTTGCGTACATTTGCATGAGTAAAATGTAACTTAAACAAATAATTAAGACAGAAAAATAAAAAATTATTAGTATACAAAAGTGGTCAAAATTTCTTGCAACTTATCAAAAAACAAAGGAAATCAAGTAACATTACTTGATTGATGAAAACTAAATTTTATATCACAATAAAATAATGATTCTAAACCATAATCTAAGAATAGGCTTATTATGCTGGCAAAATTTGAAAAACAATTCAAAATCTTTAATATATTTATTTTTGAATGATCAATTTGTATATATTCAGCTCAAAATTATTTCCTCAACTATTTAAATTTCATTTTGACAAATCAACGAAGCTACTTCCATTTTAAGAGGCAAATAGGATAGATAGGCAAAAATCTTATTTTATTAAAAATATTTAATAAGTTAACTAAATACAATTTGTGAATAAAATATACTCATTTAAAAAAAAAATTTAATACACACAATAATGTATATTATTGTGTGTGTATTAATGGGACACAAACATGGATGCAAAGACATTGATAACAGTTTTGAGCAATCATCATTAAACCTTAACAATAAAAAAATATTTTAAAATTAATGGAAATAATGAACATTACAGAGAATATTGTTTATGTTAAAACAAAGTTTTATCACAAATACTAATTTATCAATTCTTTTGTTCTTGAGGCAGTAACAAAAATATTTTTCTGTCTCATAACATCCATCATACTTTAAATAATGTTATACTTACCGATGATTCCATAAACTTAAGACTACTCCAAACATCATTTGAGAGACACCCAAGATAACAGATGATTTCATCTTATAAGAATTTAGAAAAAGAATTTTGTTTGTTGATATCTGCCAAACCTGAATGGGAATATAATAATCATTTTAATAACATTTAAATGACACTAAAAGTACATGAAAATTTGATAGCACAAAAATAGCTTAATAATAATAAATAAAAAACAATACTTAAAATATATATAAATATTTTCATCTAAAGGGAGACAAGCTTACAAAAGCGTTTTGAACTAAAAAACCATCTTCTTGTTTTTAAAAATATAAACAGATTTATATTTAAATACACATGTGTGGGTATAATTTTATATCATTATGTGTACATAAGGCCCATCCTTCACACAAATGGCAATATAAATAAATTTATGTCATCAGATATATCCAGTGCAATAATGGCTTAAATCTGTTTACAATACCTTAAAGCTACATTATATTTTGGTCCAAAAGCTGAAACCAAGAAGCATAATTCAATAAAACATCTAGAGATTTGCAGTAAAATTTTGATTCCCAGATAAAATTTAGATTAAAAATTTTAGATTTAATCATTCTATGGAATATTGGTGAGATAATTCCAACTCTAGTGGGAAATTCCATATAGTGAACAGGAATTCACATCCATATCATATTCAGCACAAATTATGTATCTGTGGATTTAAGTGGAGAATATGCAGGTTCGAGTATCACTGTATGACAAAGTTCAAGACACATATGAAGCACAAACTGTTAAATAAGAATCAAGTACATAAATTACAAATTTCACATAAATATCAAAGTAATAATAATGACAAAATTATTTCATATGAAACTTACAGGATCTACTCCAAATGGATAAGGTATTCCCATGTAATCAGTGTTGTTAGGATTTAGTTGATAAAGTTTAGGCAAAGGTTCATTCCCGCTGCAAAATATAACAGATTTAATTTTTTAACTAAAATAAGTATTTAAAATTATACCAAACTAAATTTTAAGAAAAAAGAGATAAGTAATCTACATACTATCATACCATTCATAATTTTATAACAAGCAAGTTTTTAATGGTCTTTTGAAAACACCTTATATAAATTAGTATAGTTCTTCCAGAGGCAAAGTTTATACAACAATTTAATCAAATGAATAGTCCTACATAAAATTTTATCAAAATATTTACTATTGTATTTATTCGAACCTAAACCACTACTTTTTTTCCAATGTTATTGTTAATGAAAACTGGGAGTGGCTTAGAAACAAAAATTAAAACATTTGTTGAAGTGAGGAAATTAAACACAATACTAATGCCTAGGGCAATTACAGGTACATACATGTATTTAAAAGTTTTTAATACTGGTAAAATAAATTAATTATTCACTTCTTATTAATTCTCATTTTCAAGTTTTTTAATTTCAGAAATATCAGACATCAATAAACCATTTCACACTACTTTTTATTTTTCACAAAAACGTGCCGAGAATTTAGGGTGTAGCTTAGATTCGAATAAATGCAGTACAGTGAATTATGATTTCAAGTTCATCCAATGTTTTTTAATAAATTATACAAAGAAAATTTTAATTGCATTGTTATATTTCTAATAATTCCAAAGCAATAAAATTTAATATTTAATTATAGATTATTCAATACAGTAAAAATTAAAATAAGTTAATGCTGAAATCAAATAGCTGCTGGATGATGTACAATTTTTTTCTCCGAAATTAATATAATTAAATAATATCAATTAAAATTTAAAAACCAAACTGCAATTGTCCCATATGAGTATCATGAAAATTTTCATGCAACTACACTGATCATCAAAATTAAAGGGTTAATAACAGAAATAAAATGCAACTGATACTTAATGAAAACTTATTAATAAAAACTTGTACAAAACCATTAGTTGACATTAATTACAATGTTTGGTAGTTGATTATTCACAAAATATTGAAATAAAAACCAAAGTTATGGAAAATTAGAAAAATTAATTCGTCTCTTGTGGAAATTTTTATTCTTTACCAAGGTGTATGATCACCTCAGACAGATATGCATACCTCACAATTTGATTTCATAGAGTTGACCCAAATGTTCATGAAGTCTTATGGAATTGTATGCTACTCTTCAAAAAGTGCACTTTTCAGCTTCTAGATGGTCTAAGGAAGAAATTGGCAAGTTGAAATTCAGCACCCTAAGGCATTCCACACTGCTCATTTGGGTTCAACTGAGTATGTGTAGAATGTCTTAGGGTTGAGTAATGTGGCCAATCCATTCAAGTGATATCCTCTGTGTACAAGTATTCTAACACCACATATTCTCGATGCACCTGAGCATTGTAATACATTAACAAAAACTCTGAGCCAACAGCATCATAAAACAGCTATGTAAATCTAAAACCAAATCTCTTACAGTTGCTTTATAGTTTCCTTGAGCCAACCATGACAGATGAATGGTCTTTGGAAACAATTGTTGCTCTAGATTGCCCTTGAACATACTGCCCATCAACATCCAATGCTTAAAAAGCAATTCCATACTCTTGATATGACACTTTCAGGGATATATGAATTTTGGGTGACCTCCATTTGTACTTGACTACCCTTGATTCAAATGATTATTTGCCACATTTGACCTTTACTTGAATGATGCCTTTGAGCCATAATTAAGGAATACTGATCACTCTCAGAGACCACATTCACTTTAAACAAAACTACAGACATGTGTCTGCTGCCCATCATATTATCAATCACAAATTGGCATATTTCTGGTGTTAAAATATACACCAAAGTGCAATTTTGAGTTCAATTTATTTAATGAAATTAAATAATAGCAGCATCGGGCATTGGTTGCAACACTAACTTAGTGAGCAATTTTTTCTCATTATCCTTTGGTTTTGATGACCAGTGTATTTTGTGTACATATCTACAATTAAATAATGAAGAAAAATAGTAAAACTTACAAATCAGCAGTAGGATACCATGATGAACCAAATAGATTAAAAGCTTTAGAGAATATATCATTGTAAATTAATCCAGTATAGACAGAAAAAATTCCCATAAGCAAAATAATGTATCTGCCATTGAAAAAAGTAAGCCAGATCTAAAAAAAATACAAAAATAAAACTGATTCAATTGAAAGAAAAGATAATTTAAATGAATGAAGTATGGTGAATTTAATTACTCAGTATGTATATTATACAGGGTGTTTCATAAATGATGGGAGTAACTTTAAGGGGTGATAGTACACATCAAGACGAGTAATAGTAAATAGGAAACCAAGTGTCCCAAACGTCTTCCGAAGGAGAAAGGCGCCATCAAAGTTTAGGGTCCTAAATTTCAAATGATGATAAAAAACGGAAAAATGGATCGATTCATTTGCGGTTTTCACTAAAATCATTCTTTAAATTAGTATTTTCTTTAAAAAAAGTTTTAAAGACAAAGTTAAAAAAATGCCATTAGAGGGCGCTCTAGACTTTGGAGTACCGAACAACTACCTTTTACCAGTATTTTTTTTATTTTGTTAAATGTTTACAAAAGCTAAGATTTTAACTTGAATTTTGAGCGCAAAATTGAAACCATCAGGAGCGGTTAAGTGGTGCAAATGTAATGACTTTCGGCAGCTGCAGGAGAGGTGCGCGATACTCCTGGTGTGTTTCAGAGGGTTCGTGAATCCCTTCTTCGCCGTTCTACCGCATGCATCGCCTCCAATGGTCAGTGTTTCGAACAGCTATTGTAATAATTTCTAATTAAACTTTTTTTTATAACGTAAATGTTCTTTGTTTCCTTTTTTGTCTCTTAAAACGAAATCTGTTTCAGCGCCCTCTATCACCTCCGGGTTAAAATTACGAGTATGATTTCTTTGATGAATGTTGCTTGTTTTGGTGTTGTACTATCACCTCTTAAAGTTTGCTTTATCGTTCTTTATTTTGATCATTACATACGAGCATTTCAATTTTTTTTCCCTGAACGCGGTTACATTATGGCAAACGGCTAGATTGTATGCCATCATTATCTGTAGCTTTATGCACCATGCAGTTGACAGTCCAATTTGACTCATTTCCGGCCCCAATTTTGAGGGAGGACACTGGGGGTAGTCGGGTATCCTACCTTCCATCCACCAACCTCACAAGAGGACCTGCGGCTTGATGTCTACTTAGAGTACCCTCATGCTGCAAAAGCACTTTACATTTACAGACATCCATGCCTTCTCCAGGATTCGAACCCAAGTTCTAAGGTACAGTATCCAGTGACACTAACTTCTTTGCGGCTGATCCTTGAATCTGACGAAGTCAGACAAAATCTGTTAAACTGTTAACTCCCAAAAAGTTGAGCACAGGAAGGGGATCTGTGTAGGTATATTTACTTATGAGATCCATACATCACATTATATGCTAGGGAGAAGTCTGATGATCTTGGCATTTTGCTCCGATGGATATTTTTTGTTCTCTGAGAATGAGAGGTTCTTGATGAGGCCACTGGCAAGATGTGAGAAAGTAGTCTGGGGGTTTCTGTCTCACTTAAGGGCTAGGACCAGACCGCATCTATGTAGTGCGATCCAAAAATTTGGGGACTGCGGTCATTGTTGATGATGAAAGCAAGTACCTTTAGTTGAACCACTTGAAATGGATTCTCCAAATCCTTCAACTTACATCAGATAGGCAGTATTAGCAACAACAACATAACAGCATTAACAACAGCATGTCCAATCTAATCATCAGTCCAATTACTATTACTTTTTTGGTAGAAAGGAGATACTTAAACAAGTTTAACATACTTCAGATGGGTATTTAAAATTTAATTTTGTTATAAATAATTTTAATGTATTTATTCATTTTCAATTTATTTTATTTAATTTTCTTTTTAAAAATGCAAAAAGACTGTTCAAGTATTAATAAAACACATAAAAGCAATTTTAATAAAGAAATTGTAATACTTAAAAAACTAGATAAATAAAAGTGCTTATAATAAAATACATTGTAATAATCTAACACAAATCTTCAACACAAAAAATTTTTCATTCATGTATCGTTAATTTTTCACTCCCTCCTCCTTTTTAAAAATACCTTCTGTATTCTTTACAATTACTAGATGAACACTCTTGTCTTATAATACATGTAAAAACCACCACTTTTTATGTAAATAACAACAATGAAAAGAAAAAAATCTTATGTGATATTTAAAAGATCTACTAAATACATTAAAGTTATAAACACATGAGAGAATAATTAAATTATGAATAAAGAATGGTAAAATAACTCTGCAATACCTCATTGTTTGTTCTTTCAGATGCGAGACCTTTTTCTTTCAGAACCATCCACAGAGCAAACAATGTCATAATTAATCCATGACCAGCATCACCAAACATCACAGCAAACAAAAATGGGAAAGTTATAATTGTAAAGAGAGCTGCAAGAAAAAGTTATGTTTACAATTCAAGAATACAATGGTCACATTATAGATAAGATCAATAATAACATTTATGACATAAAAAAAAAATTTGCAACTGTAAAATAATTTTAAAAAATAATCGAGCTAGTTAAATTGTAGTCCACAACACTAAAATTGAAGAGGATTTACAAAAACAAAAACTTTTACATCATGCATTTAAAAAAAATTATATGTGTGCAGGAATTACTTTGTAGACAATTGTGTGGTTAACAAAAAATACATATCTATAAACATTTATATTACACGTTAAAAATATTAATATTAATAATCACACCATACCTGGATTAACTTCTCGGTAACTAGCAACACCATATGCATCCACAATGTTCTGAAATCCTTGACTAAATTTATTTGTGCGATTAAAGGTTGGGGGAACTTCAACAGTTTGCATTCTATGCAGAATGGAAGGAACACTACCACCACAGAGTTCC
Organism: Trichonephila clavata; assembly: GCA_019973975.1. NCBI lineage: Eukaryota > Metazoa > Arthropoda > Arachnida > Araneae > Nephilidae > Trichonephila > Trichonephila clavata. Next base: position 252,198 of record BMAO01039231.1, read on the forward strand.
TTTAACAAATTTTAAAAAGTTATTAATATTCTCAGTTTAAAAAAAAAATTTAAATAATTTAGTTCTATAGATATGTTTTAAAAGAAAGATGTTAGAAGGGATAAATAACTAACCGTTCCACGACATAAAGCCATTTGTATCTTATCCAAATCTGAACATGCACACCAACATTCGGCAATGAGACATTTTTGAGTGACATCCAAATTAAAAAGATTTAAAGTATGATAAATAGCTTTGATCTTCCGCACTTTTACAAACCAACTCTTTATATTTTTGGCAGCAGCTACTAGAACTCTGTAACGATGATCTTGTGTTTGTCCGAGCACCTGTAAAATAAATGTTAAAATATATTACAAAACAAAATTTTAAAAGTTTTCTATGAAGAACACTGCTCAAAATATATCTTAAAATTATACATATTCAATATTTATGAAATAAATCGAATATTACAATATACTGCTATATAGTAATAAATCCTTCTATAATTTTCAAACACTGAAAATTTTTCATACTTCAAATTTTATTAATATGTTGTTGAATTCTTATGAATAAACAGCATAATTTTAAGCTTGTGAGACCCTTATAGTGAGTTAACTTTATACCCATCAAAAATATATTTAAAGTATATGTTTCACTATAATAATTTACACATATTTTGAAATTATACACAATGTAATATAATTTCTTTAAATATATATATATGTACATATATATTATAACATTACTTTGTAATTTACAACAAGAAAAAAATGACATTGTTTTAAAAAAATTTTACATACAAGTGATATTTTAAAATAAATAAGATACTCGTATATTCACTGCCCCATATTTACGCAACTTATACTTAAAATTTTAATAGTACTTACAGTATTCAGATCTTCTATTCTAGTCATTACTCCAATAGACATTTCTCTTCTGTCTGCTGGTGTTTCTGGACAAGGGTATAATGTTGCACGAAACCTGGATGAAGAATTATCTTAAAATAAGTTACTTTTACATTAAAATAAAATATTCGCAACTTTTTCACTAATCAGAATACAGGATGGTTATTAGATTCAGATGTATGAATGCCAATATTATGAAATAAATTACCACTGAACAATAAAACTGTTTACAAAAAAATAATTAAATCCCATAAAAGCAATATACAAATAGAAACAGAACATTTATTACACAAAAATTGTATTGGCTTCAAAATTTTAAAGCATGATCCCCTTCCTTATTTTCAAAGAGTAAATGACAAAAAATAAAATTTAGCTTTCAGAACATACTTTCAAATATGTAATTTAATGAATTTGCAAAACAAACTTTGATACATACATATTTTTATTTTAATCTTCCAAGAAGTATTTTTATCTTTCAATTCTTCATACATTATGCACTAAAAAAATTCAAGATTATAATCATTTCTACACATAAAACTTTTAAAAAAAAATGTTCCTACATTTATGGTTAAGAAAATATTTAAAATCCATGGAAAAGAGAGAAAGGTAAATTTAGGAAAATAAAGCTTTGTAAGAACAAGCACACTGTTAGCATTTGCTTCTACACAAAAAGCTCCACTATATAATTTATAGAATAATTACATTGGTGTACACAAGGCTAGGGTTTGGGGTTCAACCCTATCCTGCCCCCCAAATCAACATATTTTTAATTTTCACCACAGAGATTACCCCTAGGTGCTTTTGTCTATTTTTGTTTTAGAATGAAAACCCCTTTTCTCCCCATAAGAAATGTCTATGTATACTAATAAATTATTATAGCTGTAAAACATACCACTAAATAAAACCAGCCATAAATTTTAATTCACAAGCTACATTTTATAACTCCAGATTACTTTAATCAAATCTTGTTTTGTTTTTCAGAAATACATAATTAATTGGGTATTTAAACCCAAACTATTCATTTATTCAAAATGAGATCCAATTCAGTGGATTTACACATTTTGCAATGACATTTGAAAATTCAGATATTGAAAGAAAAAAATTGTAATTGATTCTGAAGAAAATCTAGATTTCAAAATACTAGCAAAATTATGTATTTAAAACATCAATTGCTGGAATTTGAAGCAAAATGAATACATTTTTTTTTGTCTGATAATTTCGAGAAAACTGATATAAGTTCAAAAATTGACCTTTTCCCATACTTAATTACATTACAATTAAATATGTATCTTTGAATACAAACTTTCACAAATTTTTAAATAAAATGTTTTCATTAAAATTAAGTATTTATTATCATGAAAAATGAGTAATGAAAACTGTGTATCATTCTAATAATACCATGAATATTTTCTTCCAAGAAACCCTTTTATTAATTGAAAGAATTTTCCAAGTAATATTAGATTCAAATAATATTTAAAATTTGTACATTTTTAAATTTTTTTCTATATTTATCAACTTTATATACAATATTATTTTAAATTGGAAGCTTTAAAAGAACTTTCTAACCAAATGTACCTAAAATAAAAATAATAAACAAGAACTCAATAAAAATAAATTAATTTTTAAAATACAGTTGGACTCCGATTTAATGAATTCATTGGGACTGAGCATTTTGTTCATTAAATCAGGGTTATTTGTTATATCAGGGTCTAAAAACATACAAATTTTCTGCACTTCCTTCTTGGAAATTCTATAACAAGCATCTACACAAAAAATGTCCAGTCAGAAACTACACACCTTTTACACTACAGCTAAAAATGTTATTAGTGAATTAATACATGCCAGTCAATTGGACATTTTAATACTGAGTAATATATTGTGACGTTTGATTCAATAATGGTAGCGTGTTTGAAGTATAATAATTTAGTTTAAGTCACAGCTATTATTTACATTAATATACAATTTTGCACTATGAGATGATTTTAGAGTCCAAAATAATTTTGTAAGGGAGGGATTTTGTTGGTGTCCGTCTACTGCCAGTTTCCGCTGTCAACCCTCTTCTCTCTCGTTCCTCTTGTGGCCTCCCCGCGGTTGACCGATCTCTGCGCGTCCTCTTTCACACCCCACATCCGGTGGTGGCAAAATGCTTCCCCTTGGGTCAAAGGTTTCAGGGGCTAATTAAGACACGTCTGTCGCAGTATATTAGCGACTGCAGGTGTTTTTGCATGTGTGGTCATCATTCTTCTAAAAACTGACCCGTCCGTGGGAAGCAAGTCCCAGATGTCTCAAAGGGGGACGCACATACGTAACAATATGTTTAACAATTTTTTGATTCGCAACTCAAAACAGTTCTTTTTTTAACTTTATGCAGAGAAGAAAATACTGAGTAACTTACATCCTACTGCATAAGGTATGCTTTAACAGTGTCCAAACACTGTAAAGCATAAGAAAATGTAACAGCTTTAATAAGTATTTCATTATCAATTTTTGCATCAAAATTGCTATTCATTGGCTCTAACAAATCAACAATTTCTTCAACTACGATTGCACAGCTAGGCAGTCTGTTATCAAATGTAACATATTCTTTAAAATCTCAAAATATCCCCTGCATTGTGGAAAGGAAAGAGATAAAAGGAAATTCTTGTTCTATTCAAAACTCACATGATAGGTTATAATCACAAATCATCTGCACCTGTAAAGACTTATAATGGGTTGCGTCCTTTCCTGATGAAATTTGCTGCCAAGAAAAGTCTTTCTGTTCCGGACAAAAGGCTAAATAAATTTCTTTTCGAATCCAAACAAAAAAGTCTTTCTAACTCTTGAAACAATTCATTAATTTGAGGTTTATTATTCCTTAAATATGGGGTCTTGCCATCCTCTTAATCAGGGAAAGAGAAAAATTTGTTAATAGGGGTTTGTTAAATCGGGGTTCAACTGTATTTCATAAATCTAGATAATAAAGAACTAAAAATGGGCAACTGATGTTAAATATAAGTTTTTAAGACAAAAACTACATACCCTTCACATATTTTTTTAACTCTTGTCTTTAATTGATCACCTTGAAAGAAAATGATGAAAACAGATTTGTACACTTGGTCACCCTACAGATACAATAAAATAGTTATATAATTTGAATCAAACAACTTACAGATCTAATTATATAAAAAAATTAATATTAAATAAAAAGATATTTACTGTGACAGGATCCTCCAAAGGTGTATCAATATCAGCTTGACGTAGGAAAACATTACCATGACAGACTCGCCATAACATTCTTTCAAATGCTGGTAAGCGCTCTCTCAAAATTACACCAGCAACAAATCTTTTTTTCCAAAATATAATACATAAATTAAAACAAGCAGTGTAATTTAAAAATGAAATTTATACAAAGAGTTATATTTTTAAAATAGTAACTACACACAACTACGGATGGGAAACACTGATCTTTTAAATCAAATTTGGATCAAATATATTTTTAAAACTCAAAATTAAAGTAGCACAAATGTAAATGTATAAAATTCCATACATTTTAATATATACAGCCTTAATAAGTACATACTGTATTTAGTTCAGTATTATCAAAATTTTTAAAAAATGTATGCCATTTTTTAAAATTTTTTTTTATTTGTCTGTAATTAGAATGTAATTACACTGAAAGGCTTATTATTATTATTTTTAAAGCAAACCTTTAAAAGAAAATCAATTTAGTGATTTTAATACCAATTAATGTTTTCATTATTTTGATACATACAAAAAAGTCAGATTATTGGTTACATTACAGCAAGTCATACAAGAAAAAAAAATGCTGCCAAACATTGTGTTATCAAAAAACTATAGTAAATCATTTAAATGTGTTCATTTTATGTATTCACATACATTACTCAAAATATATGTAACCCATATTGATTACCCAAGCATAAATATATAAAGATTTTTATTTAATTTAAAAACAAAGCACAATTTTAGAGTCTAAAATAACACTGAATTGATATTTGTACAAAAAAAACTGACTATTTCTTAAAACTATGTCTAATTAGAGAAGTGTAAAAGGATTCCAAGTTCAACATTACAGAAGTGTTAATGCAGAATTTCAAGATAAAAAGGGTTGACAGCAGACTTTACAGCATCGCAGATAGAACAGATGGACTGATTGTAATGTACAAAGAATGATGAGAAGAAAGAATTATTCAGTAAATGAATAAATCAGAGAATAGATACAGGATCAACAAGCATCTTGATTAGCTGTGAGAAGTTACAAATAGAAATCTGACATTAATTTTTTTTTTAAAAATAAAGAAGTTTTTTTTTATTATTATTATATTTCATCCTTTAAAATACCATACTTGAAAACATTTCTTTTTTGTTTTGTTTCAGATTCTAACCATAATTTAAAATTTAAAACTATGGGTTTCAGAGAATTAAAAAAAAATTCAATGGCTTTGGCATTTGCTTTGAAGGTGAATTGATTAGGTATTTACTGAATATTATTAGTAGCAATAATAAGAGAGCAAGGAATACCAGAAGTTGCAGAAAGAACCCAAAATGAAGTGCAATGGCATTCCATACACAAAATACTAGAATAACAATAGAATGAGAATAAAAACTAATTTCAATTAAAATAACAGTTTTGTATAGAAACATTTTAAAAGACATTGAGAAAAAATGCATCGCAATTCTAAAAAAAAAATGCCTTTTTTAAAAATTCCCTTTTGAGAAACTAAATCAATTTACACTAATTTATTTTCATGTGAAGCAATTTGTTCACATTTTCATACTTCGTCTACTATCCAGAAGTGTACAGAAGACAAGGCAATGTACATCAAATGAAACAGATGCAAGTCCAAAGGTGAAGTGCCAGATGTTCCAAAATTATCCAACCAAGTGTAACTAATGTGACCTTGACTGCTTTTGCAACATGTTGCCTGACGTCAACAAGGTGTAAACCTTTGCCCCTAAATGGACACATTAAATCAATTTCCTGGTTCAATCATAGAAATTGTTACACATACAGGCACACATACTCAGCAGTTATGCTTATAGGTACATTTACACTCAGCAGTTATGCTTATAGGTACATTTACACTCAGCAGTTACACTTACACCAGGTTCTAACAATTCATAACCGAGCCTATCCTTCATATCCCTCCAATTATAAAGAAAGGACTTTCGATTTTGGCATTCATCCTGTTGCTTTATTGGAATTCTCCTGATGTTTTATACATTTCAAATTATTATAACATATCCATTTTTCATCTTTTGTCAAGATTTTCCACAAGCTTTTATATATTAGGCTGTTTAGCAGAATGCATTCATTTCAAGACAGGCTCATCCTTATTACTCAGGCACAATACATGAGGCACCCGTCTTCCTTCCTTCTGAATCTTTCCCATGCCATGTAAACCACTGAAAGTCCTTTATTTGAGTACATGTTTTTGTGCATGTGTGTTATAATTTAAATCTTTAGAAATTTCTTTTTGTGTTTAAGAATCTTCATCAAGCAGTACTTGCTAATCCTTAAACTTAGCTTTTAACGGAGAGCTGTAATGTTCTTGATCCCTAACACTAAAATTACTATCTTTAAAATGTCCAAACCATTTGACATGATTTCCTCCCCAAGAACAGAACAGATTGAATAACATGCTTATGCAGCACTTTTTCCCTGATGAAATTTGTAATGAATGCAGTGACAAATAAATGACTTAAAGTATAATATTCTTCATCTTTGAAATTTTAACTTTACATTCACTTTTCACTCAGCTTCTACATCAATTTGACCACATTGAACTGGTTTCTATTACATGACACAGATTCAGTTTATTGATTGGCACACTACTTCATAGTAGATGTCACACAAAACTCACTTAAAAACTTAGTACTACATCCAGTATAAGTATATATACACAAACTTTTAAAATTTAGCTAACATTTGAACTGCTATCTGAAGATGCTACAGGAAAAAAAACTCATTAAAATCAGAGCAAAATTAATTTAATCATATCCTATGAAAATACATTTCATTAAACTAATCAATAAAAGGCAGTTAAATGACAATTTTTTTGTACTCTCTAATGAGAAAAACTTTCTATAGAGAATGTAAAAATCAAACATTGAAATAAAATTTGAAAGCAAAGACAAGAATTCAATAATAAAAGAAATAAAGTAACTTCTTTATTTTTTCAATAAATAGGAAGAATAAAGAAAAAAATTACTTGATTCATTCAATAATTAGAAAGAATAAAGTTGCCTTCAGTAAGGCAAAACTGACTATCTTTAATAATTCATTTCCTTGCTCAATAGAATTAAAAGAAAAAAATTGTTGGCTGTCATTCATTAATAAAAGAGGATCATAATCAATCTCCTTCAATTCCTATACATATGTAAACACACTTAAAAACTACTTCATTGGAAATCTCACAAATTTTTCAATAGTTTTAGATAGAAATTGTTGCAAATAGGAGGCAAAATTGACAGTGACCCATTTACATAAACAAATAGCAGACATTTTAAGTGTGCCTCATTGGATAAAAAAAATATACTTAGCAGCACAATCAACTCTATTAACCACAGATTTAAATACAATACATATTATGGTTTGGTTTTACAAAGTCCACAATTCAATTCAAAAAGATCTAAGAATAATGAATACAAAAATATTAATTACCCTAACTTCAAAGCTTGACCACCAGATCGAAGTCCCTCTTCTCCTAACAGAGTGACATTTTCTTCTTGCATACTGGGATCGTGCATCTGCACATGATGAAATTCTGCCTATTAAGCAAATTCTACTATTTACATGCAATCGGGGCCCAAAACCAAGAGGAAAATAGCATGCAGAATTGAAAATAAAATATAGAAAAGTGCAAATCATAAAATAAGCAAAAAAAATTATAAGATTATTGCTCAAAGCTACTTAAAGAGCATTAATCAGCTTTTGTGTAAAACATGAGCATAATGTGAAAATTAATAAAAAAGGCCCCATTCTATATCTATTTCATGCAAAATTTAAAATACAACAAATACGATTAAACATAGCATTATTGTTCTGTTCAGTTTTTAAAATTTAATTAAAAGAACAAAAAAATTTTAAAGAAAAAAATGCTTAGTGTTCACATTTTTAAAAATTTATTTACATTTATTTTTTAATTTAATTTGTGCCTGAAATAAAAATAACCTTATTCTCACTTCTGTTTTGGGGTATTAATGCTACAAAAAATGTATCAAAAATAAATTTAATTTTAATTAAAAAGGTTTTATTTAATACTGAAGCCTAATTTTCAATATAAATTTATACAAAAAAAAAAATTTTTTTTTTCTTAATTCATTGCATATATTCCTTACAAATAATTTCTTGTAATGTGATGCATGTATCTTTAAATGATCAAATATGTGTATCAAATTTAAATTACTTTTTAAAAAATACATATGAAAAGAATATAAGTCTTGCTTATTGATAGCTATTTTTTTTACAGATAACAAAAAATGAAACGTGAATCATTTTTTCACACTACTCGTCTTGCTCAATTAAATTATTTTCATTTTAAAATTATTGGATATTTTTTAAAAAATTAACTTGACAATAGTACATTCTGAATAAATGTAAACATTTTATTTTAAACACTCTTTTAGAAAAAAGAACTTTAAAAATCAATTGCACAGATAGAATAATTATTGGTAAAAATTAATGACATTATGACAATGTATATTAGCTAGTCTTTTGTAATTAAAAACATTTAAAAATTTTATATATTTATAATAAAAACACATTTCATCTTATAGAAACATTAACTTGTTAATATATAAATTTAAATGTTTTACAAAACTAATATATAAAAAAAATAATAATAAAATAAAACAATTTTTATTTTATCATTAAAAAATGTAGTTTAAAAAAATAAACTTTTAAAACACTTTGTTTTACATGCATCTTTCTTAAAAAAATAATTAATAATGGATCTTACTTATTTATTAAAATCTTAAATATTTCAGATACAAATTAAGTGTACTCTTGAAGATTTGAGTTTTTCAAAAAAAGTTTGATATTAAAATCTGAGCCAATTTTAGTTATGAAAACATTTTTAAACATTTTAAAAGAAACTTTATTTTTCATATTAATATTAACTTGAATTAATAAAAATGTTTTTGCAATAAATACTGCTTATTATGAATAATATACATCACTGTTGAAATAAATGAAGCTAAAACAAAAGCATTATTTTGCAGAATCTAAAGGGAAAAAAACATAATATACCTCATCAAAGAATTGTTGAGTTTTCCTCAAAATGTGCTTCAGTTCAGTTAACTCTAAATAGGTCTTTTTCAGAGCTTCAGCATTTGTATTAACTTCTCGTAATTCATTTTCTAATTTTTCAAAAGTAGCCTAGAATATGAAGGAAAAAACATTAAAAACTAATTTATAATTTAAATATTTCAATCAGAAGCAAAATTTATCAATTAATCTACAGTATGTTTGAAATATATTTTCAATAGTCTGATTAATTTCTTTACATGAACTGAAAAAACATGCACTACTTTAAAAAAAATAACACACTAAGCATTGGAAATACAATACTAAGATGGTGTGGTCAGAAAATTATCTAAATTTCAGGGTAAGCACACCTCCATGAGTAATGCAAATGTGAAATGCACAGCTTCTTGGCACCCTGTAAATAGAATATAAATAAAGGAGTCTTCACAATGGACAATATCTATGCCATTGTTTTAGCCATAAAAAATATTGTGGAATTTCTTTTTTCAGAAGACAAGTATAATATAGCAGAGTCAACCAACATTAACTCATTTGCATTCATTTATTATTCTCATAATCGAGATCAGTTCTTTTTCTGTATTTGTAAGAGATACATATTCAGCCACCATTGTAGATGTGAACTGGCTGTTTTTTGTTTAAATGTATGCCACAAAATGAGTACACTATCAAGTAATATAATTACACCACCCATAAAGATTCAATCATTGGAATTAGAAGGTCTGCATCACTGTGACAGTTTGCTTTTAAATCTGCTATCTTTAAAAGATCTAATTTTTGATTATGTGTATGATAAACATGTTCCATTTAACCTTAAAAAAGAATTCTGTTCTTTTCTTGAATTTGAAAATGAATGTTAACAGCATAACTGATGTCAGATAGAAAGAGTAAGTTAGAGTTTATTGATGTCACACTGTAAAACAATATAAAGACTATTGGTGACAGTAATAGTCTTAATGACCTTGTAATCATGGTCAGATGACAAGGACAACAACTAAGCTGGCACCCCCTCCCTTCCCCCCCCCTTTCAAATTTCTACATCAAGTCAACAGGAGGATGAGCATTAATAGATTTAACATACATCAGGCCCTCTACAGGTCAGGTCATCAATGGCACTATGGATCGACATGCAAGCTAAGAACCCAAGACCGTAACCAATAGGCTACTACAACCTTCTAACGTCAAGTCAGATACTAATAAGCTAAAAAAGCTAAACATCCAATAACATTCCAATAAATGGTATATTAATCCTTTTAGAAATTTCAGCATCAGTATTTGGACATAACTGCTTTTATAACACTGTTACTTTTGTGATAGGAAGTGATGTAATGGGGATATGAAACTTAATATTTCTGGTAAATGTTCTTAACATAATCATGTTGGGGGATATCAATTTTTGCCAATAGTTTCCTCATGCTGAACAACTTATAACCTATGAATTCTTCCCAATACTTTTTTGCCAAATTACATTTTTGCTTCAGACATGCTTTATATTATGGATCGGTCTTTCAAGAAGCACAGTATCGACTACAAAATAAAGCAATACTACAAAATCTCCATATGTATAAACACAGTTTGCACAGTCTAATTTTTTAAAGTTATGCTCCCTTTAAGTATCTTTGAATTAAATTCTGGGGAACATCTAAATGATTAGCTTCAACCCCCCAGATTACAATGGCAACAGAATACAAATTACAAGAAGCATTAGAGAGAAATATCCTTATTATCCACTTATCAGAATTAAAATGAGAAGAATTTGATGTTAAGAGAACAGAATTTAAGTTGCTGTCAAAATTAAATAGCAGCACAAATGATGGGAGTGAGAAACTAGATGTGTGGGGACAGTGCCTTTGATTGACAATTGAAGAGAAATTTTGCCTTCTGCTAAATGGTTTTCCAAGAGTGAAAAAGAGGAAAACTTGAGAAACAAAGGTGTTGTGTTTCTCTGAAGCACAACACATTAGGAGGAAAAATCTGATCGGTTTGCTCACAGGAAAACACATTAACTTTAAATATTGAATAACTTTTAAACTATTATTAAGAAATAGAAAAGAAATATTATTGCTGTGGTTTGTCGCCTTTCATATTAATTAAGTTATCGAGATTAGACAGAATTAACATTAATCACTGCTGATGCCAAGCCCTGATTATGATGAAATTTAAAACTATTAAGCAAAAATTCATAGCAATACAATATCGAAGAATTACAATTATTTCTTACAATTTCATAAAATATAATAAATTATAACTAGCATAATATTTAAATTAGAATGCACTTAACTTAGGAAACTAAGCAACCAAGGAAAAGCTACATAAAAATAATAACTTAATAATATACAACAGTCATTAATATTTTAAAAACTTTTTTCTGCATTATTATAATAAATAATAAGAATTACTTCTAGATCAATCATTTCTCTAGGCTGAGGTGCTTCTGGGTTGTCACCAAAACTCATCATAGCAATACCATCTTTCTTAATTTCCTTTTCCAAAAACCCTGTAAAAGTAAAATACAAATTACCTATTTAGATTCGATACTTGATAACATCATAATATTAAATCAGAAGTACCATAAGTAAGACAAATTTATGTAATTAAAGTTTTTAAAAAATTACTCAGTTTTCTTTCCATTTCATCACACCTCCTCACTTCATTCACAAATTTTCTTTGAAAAGCATTAACATCAGGATTGAGCTGAAAGAAATATACTAAATATACTAACATATTTAATAATACTAAAGAATATTCATCAAATATACTTATTTTTAAAAATACAAAGAGTAAATATTTATTAGTTATGCAAAAACAGTACTTCAACTTTATGATATTACTTAAAATAATTATAAGAAAAACACACAACATACACACACTTATCTATTACTCATGCATTATTTGTAATTTATTAAACTATTTTACATTTGGTGACATTTATAATAAATTAGAATGCAACAAAATAAAAATTTGTATAAAGTTTTCAGCATTTTGTTAATACAATAAACTTAATATATAAGAGAGTATCAGTACTTATGTATTAACATCACCACAGCCAAATTAGCACCACACAAATGGTGCCATTTTCCACCAAAATCTGACTGTTTTTTTTTTTTTTTTACATAAAACACTTATAAATCTTTTTGTTGTATTGATATCATGGCATGATTCATGTGGTGCAATGAGGCTAATATGCAAATACCAAAAAATCTTTATGAGAAAACTATATTTAAAAATTATCCTTAATTAAATTTACATTTTAAAGCTTTTAAATCAGTAAAAATACTTTTGAACAACATTATTTCTTCACAGAAAAACACATCAAAAATCTAATCAATTATGATGGTTTCAATTTTTTCATTTTGTAAAACATCATTAAAATCAATGTTTTTAAAGATTTGACTTTTATATTCAATTTATATATTTCATTTAAAAAATTTATATTCTGAAGAAAAAAGACTGTCCCCCCCCCCCCAATAAATGTAATAATACCGATAATTTTTCTTTAAATTACAAAATTAGAATGTTTTATCTGGAGCATCCTATAAATATTTTATGAAATTGAATTCTAAAACTATTATGACCAGGTCACATTTTACATAAAAAGTTCCTTAATAATTTATTGTTTAAAGAAATTTCATTGAAAAGGAAATGCATGATCAGAATAAAAAAGAAAATAATTCAGAGTATTATGAATGATTTATTTCTTGTGATAACCTGTATGTTTTATTTTCAGATTATGTATATATGAAGTATATATTAAGCATTTATTAAATTCGCAAACTAAAATGAAAAAACTAACCTTATTTTTAATAATATATTCGATAATATATTTAAATTCTTTAAAAAAAATTTTGACACTACCTGAAATCATGCAGTACTCTTATTTTTTTAGGAGAAAATCAAAAACCTCAAATAATCATAATAAATTAAATACAATAGCCTTTAGACTGTAAAATAGAAATAATTAATATTCAATATTTTGAAACATGTAAAATAAATAAATAAAAACAAATTATAGTCAGATACAATGTAATTTTATGTCATATCTATCATATCTTTCAAGATGGCATGATCAATAAACTTTATACAATAGTGTCACATAAAAATCATTTGGACTGTAATATAACTTGCAATTACATACAAAAGATTTATTTCAATCTGAATTAAACATAATTATACAAATCAAGGATCAGTTAAAGGTATCTAAAACAGAAACAATCTGATGAAAATGCATTATATTAATGCAAAATACTTACATCTCGAAATTGTACCAAACCCAGCTCTCCTAATTCGGAAACACATGCATAAGCTGCTTCTGATTGCAGAAACAACTGGCATAAAGTCATTTCTTCGCTACGAAATATGGAGCCCATAATTGATGTTAAGAGGGAAGTTTTTACTAAATGATTAACAAGTTTTTTTTATTTCATACAATGATGATATTACACATCCTCCAAGCTTATAATCACAGACAATATTAGGAAAATTAATGCAAAAATTACACAGATCACAAGATTTAAATGCTTAGATTAAATGAAACCAGAAATACTCTACACACAGGATGCAGAATCTTTATCAACGTTGCCGCGAGAAATCAATAAAGTAAGATTCAATTTCCATCATTGCAGAGCAGTTGCTGTCATGGAAAGGAACTGACGTTGAATAGCATGACGGACACAAAGTAATTCAGATGTTTTGGCAACACCATAATGAGAAAATACTCTAAATTAAAAATACAGTCCTTTATTTTTTTTAACTAGGAATATATTTGTTCTTTCAGCAAATGTAATATAAGAGTAAATTTTATTTTTCAAGTAATGGAAAGCGATTGATTCTTTTTTAGAAGAAGTTCTTAAAAAGCGTCCCACTGAGCAAAAATAAGACAATATTGGATTTTTGTGCTTAATTATTTGTTCAATTTTTTATTAGACATCCCTGTCGATTAATTTTAAAATTTTATCATTTGTTTAAAATTAATTGTTTTACGTTGGCAGCATTTTATTGAAAGACAAAGAAACTGAAAATGTATATTTGAATATCCAAGAGTTCTTAAAATAGTGTTATTTTATCCGTGAATATGTCTCTTGTAAGATTATCATATTTCAGCAGTTTTATTCTTAATCTGAAGAGCAGGATAGTTAAGGATTCATGATCACAAACTCAAGTCTTGACGCTACTAAAGACCAGTCTTCATTTAGGCTCGTGCCATTGAAATCAATCAATTACCCCCGTTGGTGGGGTGCGGAAGTTTGGAGAGGAGTGTGTCAGCTCAGGTGTCGTCCTTGTCACTTGACCATTGTTAAAAATTACGATGTCCCTCATCAATATCCTTCGTGTAGCTATACAGTGCGACGTTAATATACGTTCCCTTGCTGTCAGTTCTCAAAGGTCTCTCTTACCGTAGAATGGATATGAAGAATGGGATGATAACTTATATCTTGATCTCGCTATACGACCATAATTAAAAATTATCTGTATTATTTATTATGTATTATTGTTTTTCACTCGGGCAAAAATATGCAGTCGGAAGTATTCATCAAACTCTTAATTTTAAAATAACTGTGGAAAATATGTGATTATGTATTTTGTTTTCAATTCTGGTAAATGCAACGAAAAACTCACAAGATAGGAAATCACCTTTCAAAATTTGATCTAATTTTTCTAAAGATAGAATCGCGGGATTTTTTATTATTATTATTATTATTTAAGTGACAGATTAAATTCTTGATAAAGTATAAAGGATACTGAAGCATCTTGTATATCTTAATTCTTAAAAATATCAGATAAAAATTAAGTCTAAAGAATATAGTCAAAGAGTCTAAAGATGGTCTTTTCAATATAAATATATCTTGTAAATTAAAATAAGTTAGTTATAATATCTTGCAAAATATATACTTTTTTATTTATTCTCAAATATATGCTCCTGTAATTTATCAAGTTTATAAATTTTGTTCAAATTGTTAGGTGCTCAAAACAAAATTTTCGTTCACGTTAAAATTCCGTTTTTGCTTGACTTCAATCAGGTTCCACAAATAAAATAATAATAATAATATTATAACAATTAAAGGTTTATTTTTAAAAAAATAAAAATAAAATGAAGTGTAAAAAATTTTTAAAAAGCTGTTTTGAATTCCAAGGATATCTTAAATGAAATATTTTTTCAAAAATATTTGCATTTATTTAGGAAATTTGGAATGGAATCGTGAATATCTCTGGAATCATACTTATACTAAAGAAGAGTTAATTGAAAATCTACGTAATATAACTAATGGTTAAATCATTGTTTAAAGAGAAAATACGTTGAATTGGATCCACAACTTGAAAAGAAAGGTGTAAAAGATTGTACAATATAGTATACACCATATTTAAATTCGAATCTAAGTCGAACTTTTTTCCGATGTTAATTCAACTGAAAATCGGGTGCGGATTAGAATCGAAGGCGGAAAAATTCGTTGGATCGGGGAAATTGAACCTGATACTGGTGGTTTGAGTAATTATAGGTTCTCGTATGCATTTAAAAGCTCTTAATACTATTAAAATAAATTAATCGTTTACTTTTTATTACTTCTCAAATAATTTTTTTTAATTTCATAAACATCGGATATCAATTAACCATTTTACACAATTTTTATTTTTTCACAAAAACATGTTGAGAACTTGGGGTACAGCTTGGAATCGATGGTGGCTTAGATTCGAATAAATACGGCATATATCCAATGAAGGATTCATCAAAAATCATTCAAAATATCACAGTAAATAAGAAACAAACCTTGGAAAACTTCCCATATATATATCTTTTTGTTCATTTAATGTATTCACCCAGAAAAAAGAAATTATGTTCCAGTGGAGTTTTTCTTTAGGTAATTCTCATTTCAGTTTCATAAATAAAAGCACAGCTTGAATGTCACATTTATTTAGTCTTCATTCAAATCATGTCCGATGAAATAGAAAATTTAAAAAGTCAAAATTTAGAAGAATAAATTTTCTTTATTCAATAAATGTAATTAAAGTAAGTGCTATACAAAAAATTAAATGTGTTTTACTGCAATTATTCAAAAATCAAAAGTCGGGGGGGGGATAATATATCTGGTTTAATATAACATTTAAAAAGATAAAATTAAATTCTTTTTGTTTTGATTTTGTTTATTTATTTGAAGTATACAGTAAAACTTACGAAGTGTTAAGTAATAGGAGAAAACATAACCTACACACACACAGATCTGCATAAAAAATTTCACAATTTTTAGATTTAATGGTCCCAAAGAACATTGATAGTGAATTTCCGACCAGGTAAGAAAGCGTAACGAAAAATTACGTTTCCGCGAATTTAAGAAAGTCAATTCTTTGTCACTACATAAGTCTTGAATATATTGCTAGACGCAAATTTATATATAGTGCATACTGTATATCCACTACAATAACAATACAATACGGTGTGTATAAGTACAACGGTTTTACAAACTTTCAGAACAGATAGAGTACACTTAGACCATAGGTTCTCAACCTTTTTTGTACTGGCGTCCCCTTTTCTAGTAAATATTTCGATACCACCCCCTTTTCTCATGAATATTTCTCGATACCACCCCCTCCCACTCTAGAAAAATAAGAGTGTACATAATACATGGAGAAAACAAGAGTTAAGTTTTTAAAAGTATCCTATTATTAAAAGAAAATATATTTTTTAATTTCATTTCTTTTTCTAAAGTCCCAATTTTTTTACTTGCGAATCTGAAATATCTATTGCCACAAATATATTTAAATGTGTAATGTTATATATTTTATTCATAAGTAGGATATTGTTGGAACTGAAACGCTACTGAATTTCTTCTTCATTTAAAAGAGTGGAATAAAAGTTTTAGCTTTCCTGTTTTGATGATACGAAGTAATTCATAATAAACTACTGCTTTCAAAATAAATATAAAGTGACAGTTTTAACCTTTAAAGAATCACATTAATTCCTGGTTAACATATTTAATTATGTTTCTTGGATAATATACGTAATGAAATGCAATGGACGAGACACATTTTCTACTGCTCACAGACAAAGACAACACGTGCACTACAGAAATTAAAATGCACTATATCATTCAATTTAATGTAGGTTTGAATGTAATCTAAGTTTTTCATCTACTTCCCGAACTACTGAAATATGTGAATTTTCGTACATGGAAATGATTTAAATACATACAATCAACATAAGCTAAACAGTATTAAAGTTTTCTTTTGTAAATACATAATCAGTTTTTTTTTAATCTTTTTTGGTTAATCTATCCAATCATCTCCATGCCATTTCAACGCCCCCTAATTTTCTCTGGGCCTTGTACTGCCCCCCCCCCCTGAAAGCCTCAAATGCCCACAAGAGGGCGTTATCACCCACGTTGAGAACCTATGACTTAGACGATGGAAATCACATAGCAATACATAGTCGAAAATGCTTTCCTGGTGTGGTAGTGACAACACGAAACATAAGAAAGACATACCTTGAACAAAAAGAGAGAACATGTTCTGCAACCTTAGTACAACAAAAAAAACTAAGAAAAAGAACATTAAAGAGATAACGAGGGTCGTCAAAAAGGGTGCTCGAAATTACCACCCTGGGCCGTGATTCAGGCCTCACATCGGATCGAACTTAAGCGAAAATACCCGGCGTGTCCCGTAGATCTTCTGCGCCCAGGGCCCGAAATGAGCTTAAACCGGCACTAAAGGGACTATTTATAACATTTTGTGATTTTTTGCTTACACATGTTGGAGCCCCTGTTGCTTGAAGGTCTCGTATCATTGATACGATGGTAGTTACGATCCTGCCTATACTGTTTGATTGTAGTTCTATTTATGCCTTGCTTATTTAAAATTAAGAATATTTAGTATATATTATATATTATTATTGATTGTATATATGCTCGTATAACTAGGGGAATATTAATTGAAGGGGTAGAATTATAGGGATGTTATAATCACATGAAAAACAGAGAAATAGTTTATTTTATTTTTATTTCTTAAGAAATTGCGCAGTTGTTTATAGGAACAAAATTTGGTGCCAGCCAGTTGCTGAGAAAGGTATGTGTAAGATATTAAGATCTCCTATTTTAAGGAATTAATAATAAATCTAACAAAACGCAAAGTTTAAAACGTAAACGTGGGAAATCAAATGAGACTGGCGTTTAGAGAATCGTCATTCGTTAAGATATAAATAAAAAAAATTACATATAATTAGAGTTTAAATCATATTCAGCAAGATTTTAATGTATATTTGGAAAACATTTTGTAATAATATCATGTTTTTGAAATAGTAGGGGGTAAAAAGAGCAAAAAGAAAACCAATCTAGGACAATGAACAAAATTTTTGAATTTGTTATTTTTGTTTAGATTATTTCTGAATGGCATTTGAAAAGCATATACCTAATTAGAAAAAATAACAGTCTAAATGGGAGGGGAGGGGTAATGTTTAAATTTTTGTGGTAAATAACTGGAATAATTATTGTTGGTTTTTTTTTTTCCTTTTCTTCTCTTTATACAAAGAAAAATAAATTTTAAAAATATATCATTGTCAGTCCTGCCAAAATGTCATTAATAAAAAGATAGTAAGCAGAAGGGATGTAACTAAATAAGTACTGGTTTCTATAACTTTTCTATTCTTTCCCTTGTTCACATTTATAAGAAATTTTGATTATATTAAAGATAGCGAAATCTGATAATTCTGATTTCTCAAAGTATCATGTGTTCCTTTTAAGGTATCCGACTACTTGCGACAACTTTTTTTTAAAAAAAGGAGATACGGGGATTTTTTTTTTATTATTATTATTTTTAGATTTGTTTAGTACGTTTTAAGAAAAATAGGCTAAAATTAAGAAGACAAAAAGAAATTATTGTTACTAAAATGGGGAAAAAATGCGTAAAAATTTACAAAAAAATAACATAGACGTGGCCCATTCTGTACCAACAGTTTATGAACAAATTTTCAATTCTTATGTATTGCTATGTTATTCATTTTTGAAATTATCTTCAGGATAAGAGATGTTTTAACTTTTACAAAAACTAGAGCCCCCCCCCTTTTTTTTTACCTAAGTTATTATATGAATTGCTTAAAAAAACAGTAATTATATTAACATAAGGGACTGTAAATTTTGTAATAAAACAGTGATTGATAAATCTGAAGGTTAAAACACTTCTACTATATACAGAACATACACAAAAAATTTCACAGTTAATTATTTGCAAAACTTTTTTATCAATCACTTGTCCCTTTGAGCATTAAAAAAAACCACATTTCGAGTAAAACGCGTTTTAAAGTATAACATCTTGCTCAAAGTCATGGCATCTGCTTTTATTAAAACACTTGAAGTTTTTGTTCTAGTGAACGGAAAATAATAATCTTGGTTTTTTTTATAAAGCTAATAGATGGCCTATAAAATAAAATCATAAAGGATTTGTCAATTTTTGGCAAAATTCATGATTTTAGAATAGTCAGATACTTTTAGTCTTTGAATGTTAATTCTTTTTAAAACAAAGTATATGATCTATTATGGTTCTTGAAGCTTTTAAGAACCAGGGCCGATCCTAGTAGGTGTGTTGCCCGTGCACCGCGCGCGAGCGGCCAAAACAAAGGGCTGTCGCAGGCCATGCATAGTTCTGTCAATTCAGCAAACTTTTTTACAAATTTCTCCAAATAAAACTTATAATAAGTCGAATACATATGCTGAATTTTAAATATTTTTGAAAAACCGAAATAAGTTCCGATTTCCAAATAGTATAGCATAGTTTAAGAAAAATAAAATGTTAGTTTACAGTGTGTTGGTTCATTGTCCGTTAATGTCTACTCTTTGCACACATCCTTCATTTGATGGCAAAATTCGTAGCAGAGCTGGCAAAACCGCAATAGAAAATGGTTTCTTGCTTACCAGTGACACTGTGGATTGATGCTTAACACAAAGGCGTCTCAAAAATGATTTTTGCAAAAGTTGCTTTAGAAAAATATCTAATATAGTTAATATTATCTATAAGACGTTGGAGTGTTTAAATCCAATATACATTTGGGGAAATTAAAAGTTTTCAATTTAATAATACCCTTACAATTTAGAAAAACAAAACAGAGGAAAGAAGTGATTTTTGTGTCTACTTGCATTTTTATATTAATGTTTTACTTTTTAATCTGATGCAAGTAAATGAGTTTATAACGTCAACGTTAAGTAGAGTAAAAATAAGAAAAATTCTCTGAAGGAGCGGCATATTAAGTATTTGCACGAGGGCGACCGGCACACACACCTTAGGATCATTCTTGTTATTAACACAGTCGTGAATTTCGCTGGAGTTTGGTCATTCAGTAAAATCACAATAAATCGATATAACTATTTCATTTTCTTCTACAAAATTTGTTTTATTTTCTTTTTATTTATACAGCCCACTCTTTGAACAAATCTATTAAATATGGAGTTTATGTGACCCGCGCTGTAGTGAAAAACTGCAAAATCGTAAAAATATGTTACTCGTGCATTGTACTAATATATTAAGTTGTACTGTAGAGTACTTCAGAAATAGAGACTAGATGTCTGCCTGGTATATAACTATAGCTGTTTTACAACTGTGTTTAAGGCTATTAATAATTCTTATTACACTTAACCGAAAACGCTCCAGTTTTTTTAAATATTTGACAGATGTAATTTGCTACCCGTATTCTATAACAGGGCGAATAATAGTTAGATCAGTCGCTTTTAAAATACCAGCAACTGCATTTTTGTCAATACCAGGAACATATTAGAACATAGGTTCCTAAGCTGTGATCCGTGGGCCCTTAGGATTCTATGTAGCAATTACCGGGGGCTAGGGAAACAATTTTTTCATTAAATTTACACACACACACACCCTTTACTTTTGGCTTTTATTGAAGTAACTCATTTAATAAAAATCCTCCATAGTCCAGATTTTTTGTATTTAATGTTACCTAACGAATTGCTTAAATGACTAAACAGTAATTAGTAAACATTTAATTATTTTTGTTCAATTGAAACTACGGAAAGACAAATAAAACATTGCAGTATTATTATAATTGTTTGCGGTTGGGAACACGTAGCTATAAATAAACTGACAACTCGGGGAAAGTACTGTATTTTTCTTCTTGTACTGTTAACCACATCTACATTACTTTTGTGAACTGTGTGCACTATACATGTCTTTCTATTGTGCGTTCAGAATTGTGATTGTTTACAGCAACATCGTATTCAATCATCCTGGATGCATCTGTTACACCCCACTTTCACTGCTAGATTTTGTGACACAGCTAAACTTAAAACACAACTAAAGTAATTGTAAAATTTTAAAAATATTGCGACGTATATTTATCATTTGGATTCATTTATATATGCAATAAAAATGCAGAAAGACCTGTCTGTGTGTAGACCAATGACACGAAAATTTATCAAATGAAAGTTAGGAAATCCACCACACTCCAGGACCATTTACAAATAAACACAGCGAATACATAAGAAAGTCTATCAATTTTTTGAAAATTTTGTTATAAAAAAAACGAGTATTTGCTTCAAGTCAAAATATGATACTAAAGACTGTAATTGATGGTATCAATAAAAAAACAACAAAACATCGAATGAAGTACCTCTAATAATAGTAAAAGCTAGAAAACCCCATAATATAACAGATCAACTAATTCTTCCTGCAACAAAAGTCATAATGAATAGCATGTTGAGAGCTAGAATAAACAAAAGGGGGGGGGAATAGGTTCATTATCGAACGATAATGTCAATAATAGTATTGAAGACATATCAAGTAATATAAAATAGCAATTACAAGAGTGCGTGCTGAAAAGTCGATATCACGCACTACAAATAGATGAGAGTACCGACGTTTCTAATAATGAAATTTTGTTCATATTTATTAGATATGAATTTGAATATACATATTATTACGAATTTTGTGTAAAATAGTGTAAATAATTTGCATTTGAATGTGTAATGCATTTATATTACTCTATGCTATATTTATTTTATGTTAAAATTGTAATATTTGCAAGCAACGCCGTCCCTCTTGTTATATTGGTGATTCAATGGGAACTTGGCGAAATCTTGGCAATAGAGCCAAGTTGGCATCAATTTTGGTGACCATGTTGGCGACTATTTTTGGCGAGTTCGGGACCCTATGGATTCTTCTAGAAATTAGTGGGGAAATCCACTAATTTCACGATCTATGACACAATCGGAT
The DNA here is from genome assembly GCA_019973975.1 of Trichonephila clavata. Classification (NCBI taxonomy): domain Eukaryota; kingdom Metazoa; phylum Arthropoda; class Arachnida; order Araneae; family Nephilidae; genus Trichonephila; species Trichonephila clavata. Next base: position 274,548 of record BMAO01039231.1, read on the forward strand.
CTCTCTCGAATGATCCGCGAGGCCTATAAATACGGAGACGGTCACCGGAACTGAGTTAGTATTGTTTTGACTAGCGATTAGTATACTTGCCTTGACCGTGATTACTTTTTAGCTCGGCTGTTGAATAGGACGAGCGGTGCTTGTGAATAATCTCTTACATACGTGTATTTTAGGCACTGATAATTGTGTCTGAGGGCTGTTGAAGGTGTGAAGAACTTCCGAGATCTATTCTGTGAATATTGCTTCTAAATCCTGTATTTCAAGGATTGGAATTTCGACAATAAATTCTGGTCGCTCTTTAAGAACTGTCTTGTTCTTTGCGACTAATTTGCATAAAATCCTCGAACCCCGATCAAGTTAACAATATAAAATATAAAAGAATTTGCTATTTTGTGATTCAATACCATCGAGTTCTAGAACTAAAGTCATATTTAATAGTCGGAATCATTATGAAATCGAGTGCTCAAAATGTGTTGGAATTTGTATTAATGCGTTCGTGCAATTCCAGGAACAAGAACTGTATTGATTGCTTTTATTAAAGGTGTAGCACTCCAGGTCGTTTGGAACGATTGCTGCATACCCAGGGAATCATTAAGACTCAGAAATATATCGACAGATGTGGAAGAAAAAAGCATCCGATGAAGTTGTTAAAGTCATCAATTTCATCAAAGCTTCCCATTGAACTCCGGAGTTTTTACAAACATCTATATGCAGAGAGGTACGTTGTTGGTCACTTGGTAATCTCCCTTTGAGCTTCGTAATGAAATTTGATTATTTTAATGGGCATACATTTTGATGTGAGTTAATGCTTAAACAATTTTGCTTGGTTAGCTGAGGTTGCTTACTTGACTCAGATTTTTATTGATTTGAAAGAACTACATCTTAACTTACAATAGTAAATACGTAGTAGAATTCAAAAGTTCCCCAACGGAGTCTATAACTGAAAGAATATTACCAATTAAACTGCTGAAACACATCATCCTTCGAAATAAGACCCTTAAATAAAAATACACTTTTGCCATGGTTTGTAAAAGGCATTGAAACATTTTTGGGATCTATTTTTAGCCATGTCCTTTAATTCAGCTTGCGATGCACTTTTAACTTCATCTGCAGATTGGTCTTCATTTAACATACGGGGAACGATACGTTGACACACCCTATGCATGTTAAAATCCTTAGTCAGTATCCACTGACAAGTGGCCGAGGATACTCCAACTGATTCTGCTATTGTTTAAAGCCTGTTCTTATGCACCGCCGCAGAAATTTTTTCCATGTTTTCAGCGGTGCGAGAAGTCTGCAGACGTCCAGAGTGTTTACCGTCTTCAATACTCTCGCTGCCTTCTCTGAAACGTTGATGCCACTCAAAAGCTTGCATTCGCGATAATGTATTACAGCCACACACTGCTTCAAAATTTCGTTTGTCTCCTTAGCACTTTTTCCCAAGGGAACACAAAAATTAATACCCATTATCCGCTCAACAAACGTAATTTCTTTCAATCGCCGAAGACATACATTCGCCTACAAAATACAACGCCGTGGTGACCCACCGACCACGTGATTTGGAACAAACTTTTTTTTAGAAAATGGGAAGAACGCAATTCCGCAGAAATACCATTGTAGTCGCTCTACTGCAAAAATTTTCCACGTTATAGGCTCAATACGGGAACTTTTGTGTGAATCCTACTGCTATATAAGTTGAAGATAAAATAGATGTGATTATGAAAAAATTAATACGTGAGTGAAAAGCAGTCACAACTGCGTTTATAGGTTGTTTTTTAACATCCAATGATATTATAGAAACTTTGAACAAAGTAATTCCTTAATATGGCACGGCAGATTTTTATTGAACATTGAATGGCTTTAAAGAGATAAAAAAAAACAAATTTTAGAAGTTACTTTCTCTGTCCTGATTCTAAAACAACTGTTTATCACAGATCCATTCAAATTTGAAGTTATTAATGCTAAATATATACCTAGGCTTGAAAAGCAAAACTATAGCAACTTTTCAGAGTGGGCAGTAATTCCAAAACAAATCAACTGGGTGACGTGAAATTCACATTATAGAAGCACAGTTTCGTACTTAAAGATTGATGAAAGTATAGTAGCCCAAAAATGAATTATACACATACATTAATGGAATGTACGAACAAAGCAGAAAAAGCCCTTATTAATAGAATGGCGTTAATAAAAGACATTGTCTGAACATGAGGAAGAACAAACTGAAGTCCCTTAGTAAGGGATATGACATCCTCTAACAGCAATGTTTGCGTGACATCCCGTCAGTTCATACTCAGTATCAAATTATTCAGCAGTTTTTCACTCTTAAGAGCACCTGTTTCAGCTGTCTCCCGTTCTCCGGAGGATATGAGCTTACTGCCAGGCGTCTCCCCAAAGCATCCCCCCACATGTTTGATGAGATTTAAATCAGATGATCACGTCAATCAATTTTTTAGTAGCTCGTCCAACAACACAGGTCTTGTGTGGAGATGCATTGTCGTCCACAAAAATAAAGTCTGGACCCATAGCACCTCGGAACAAACGCACGTGTGGCAGGATAATTTTATCGCAGTAACTACCTCCAGTAAGTGAATCGCTATCAAAAATATGAAACTGCGGTCGGTCATTCAATATAATGCCTCGCCTTACAAGCTCAATTCAACAAAGCTGAATTTACAAACGTTTAACTACTTCTCAGATATGATTACCCAACACATTTGCAAATAAAGCTCTAAAACAGGGGTCGGCAAATCTTTTAGCTGCGGCGTGCCAAATCAATCTATCAGTATGATTCAGCGTGCCCCACAGAATGACATTTTTGAAACAATTCGTTTCCCGCGATAATCTATGCAGAGTTAGAAAATAGAGGTCAATAATATAGATATTTACAATTTTATTATGTACTAATTTTACATTATTTAAACATATTTCTTAACATAAAAATAAACAGCACAAAGTGTATAACTGTCCCCTCCACAAAAATAAGAAAAATTAAAATTGTACATATATTATGTATTTTTAAACATATTTATCAAAATAAGAAATATATAACATAAAGTCTATTTCCCTTCATTACAGTTAGATAAAAATGAATACAAATTTTACTGCGAATCTAGTGCTTGCACCGCTCTGCTTTCATATCGCAAAATCAGGGGCAGAATTTGTGACTTTCAATGTGATACGATTCTGAGCATTCAATTGTTCAGCAATTTCTTTGCGGACTCGAAATATTTTTCATGTGAGGGAAAAAAATTTTACTTAGATATATAGAGCCAAAAGTGGAAAACAGAATACATTCAATTTTCTCTCTTCAAACAATTATATCTCTCCAGAAATGACATTTAATATTTTATAAAATAGCTGTAAATTTATCTTTAGAGTTATCCTTCAGATTTTTTTTGTAGTAAATGTCCATAATTCTATAGATGTTTGACAAATAAGGTCCATTAAAAATTTATCAACTTCTATCCATTCAAAACTGACAAATTTGTAGAGTAGTGCAGAGTGCCATTGAAAATTGTACCACGTGTCACATGTGGCACGCGTGCCATAAGTTGCCAACCCCTGCTGTAAAACATTTTATTTCATTTTGTGCGACAGATTTATGAGAACAAATCTTTTAGGTACTGTTATATATAAAATCAAAGTATAGAGACAAACTCAAAGTAGAAGCGGACCTCAGAATAAAACTGTTCAGTATTGAGTTTAATATTTCAGTTCTGGTTTCAAGAAAACAACAACACCACATCTCATTAAGTAAAAACATTATAATATGACTTATTTTGACCCATAATTGACCAAGAAATGTTTATATAAGTTTAATATGTTATGATTTGTGTAACTTTTTAATTTCTTTTTACAACAATTTTTTTATTCATTTTTTTAAAATATTATTCTATATCCTAATAAAAATGTACATCGCTATTAGTGCGTAAGATCAATTACTAAAATAGCTACAGGGATACATTTTTACCAATATTTATTATAACATAGCAACTCTGGGATTATTGAGCCAGGAATTAAGTATCAAGAATAACGTAAAATGCCTAAAGTTAGAATAGGGTTAAAAAAAAATGGTGCGTGGAATGCCACGCGATAGAAGTGAAACTTCTTTGGCGACGTTGGTTGTAAGTGCAGAAATACATCTAAATATATTAAACTGCTGGGGGAACTTATTAAATTCAAATAGAATTCATTTATTGCATGAAAATAATATTTTTATTCAACTTTCTACATCATCATTTTCCAAGAAAGAAACAATGGGTTTGAGGTAACTGAAGCAGGATATGAAAATCCTCGATTGTAGTCGATCAAGAAAACGTGAGAAAACTGCATCAATCATGGTTCCGTATCTTGTTGTTCCTTCTCTAGCATCAGTGTTCATTGTCAAATTCAGTGTTCGTTTCAAAAATTCAATGAATGATCTTCTGAAGCAAAATTAACATTAAAGTCTCCAGTTAAGAAAATTGGCTTTTTATCATCATCGGATCCAATGATTGCAGAAACCTCTGGTTAGATGAGTCTCAGTAGCATTCCCATCATCAGTGATTAAACTCGGCATTAAGAGAATATTTTGCAATGTTATTTTCCGTGCTCGATATTCTCTCATGTACTCTGATCGAGATTTGGCAGTAGCGCTTGATGAATTTGCACTATTTTTCTGTTTTTTTATCACTTTTTTGACTGGACTTTCTGCTAATTTTTCTTTTCTTTTTCTTTCACGAAACTCTTTTCCTCTTTGTGCATTTGATTTAGGCATTCTGATTAGAATCAAAAATAATTCAACGCAAATGAAAATTAAAAAATCAAATTAGCTGCCGAAAACCTCACCATGTGGCCGACAATCTAAGGAAATATTTTAAAAAGGTACGCTTTTGCTGCAAGAGCTATTTTGCCTACACCGTAACGCAAACATTGCCACACATATAACCGTTGACAGATGTTCCCTGGTCTGGTGAGAAAGGGGGGGGGGTCGATCAATTGGAAAGCCGGGCAATCATCCAACTTTTTCACGGATATGGCGCAAGTCATCATTGGAACGATTTGGGGGGATAGGGGGAAATCATTACTTCCGTTCGCTTTCTCCCTGTTACGCAAAACTGGGCAAATTTTCCATTCACTCCGTGAGCAAAGAAGTTTCATTTTTAAAAAAAAATTTTATTCAAAAGGGAGTCCTTGGAGTACATAAATATAAGAACCCTCTGTAATAGAAATTCCGAAACTTATTCTTTATTATCACGCCAAAACTCATCTTTTTTTTTTCACACAGCAGAATGAGCACTCCTATTCTATTCGTATTGTATAGTCAGTGTTCATTTTCCGGAAATTCATATTTTCCCTTTGTTATATCATTGATTGATTAAATTTTTTATATGAAGTTTTGGTGAAAAATTTAAATCACGCAGTTTCATAAAAGTGTGTATTTTTCCCCCCTGTAATGAAGTAAGAATTTTTGGTATCTAGTGCTGACGAAAGGTAAAAATGAAGTTTGATAATTAGTAGCATTTTATATATGTTGTTGTTCTTGCTAATGCCACCTGTCTGACGTAAGGCCCACGAAATTCATCGTGGCATCGGGCTATATTGTACGCCTGTCGTTAGCCGTAGCTTTCAGCACCATGCTGGTAACAGTACGATTTGGCTCGGTTCTACCTTAATCTTAAAGGAGAACACCCTGAGAGTGGTCAGGGGCTTCCCATCTCTCTTCCCCTTCCACCAACCTCACAAGAGGACTTGCGGCTCGACGACAATTTAGAGTACCCCATGCCGCGAAGGCACTATACATTTGCAAACATCCATGCCTTCTCCGGAATTCGAACCCAGTCAGCGTCGCTAACCACTATACCGGATAGGTGACAGTAGCATTAATATAATTATTAAGTATCATAGAAAACGTATGTAACAGCCATATGCTTATTTTTAAGTGGTATAAACGGGAAATTACATACTTCAATTATTTAGTTATACAATTATATTAACAGCAATAAAGGGAAATTTCTTCCTGAAAAGCAGGCATTTGTGTAGGCAGTTGTGCGATTTACATGCAATAAATAGCAAAAACACTGAATTTTAGACTTTCAAAGAGTATCTCAATTGAATGGGTCGTTTTAGAAAAAAAATTTAATGCTTTGTAATATGCTAAAATATATATAAAGGAGAAAATCAACTCACTCATTCATTACGAGATCTCTGGAGCTATATATTAGACAAACAGAATGTAAATTTATCAAGCATGGTTCTATTGTTGAATAGAGATCCGCTTAAAAGGGGCTTTAGGGAAATCGACTGCCAAAAAGGGGGGGGGGTCGGAACGTTTTTGATAAAAAAAAATTTAACTCGCTTTGGGACTAGTTAGACTGATAGACTTGAAATTTGGTATGCAAGCTTCTTTTGTTAGAGATCTGCTACGAACGTATTTTGCGGAAATTGACTCCTCGAGAGGGAGGGGGGCTGAATTACTGCGGCATAAATGTTTTAAAAAAAACGCGTTTTAGAGATTCAATTCCTGTCCTTTTTAAATCAAGGAACGAAGGCTACAAGAATGTTTTTGAATACATTCGAAAGCTTATTGTTAGGGCTTAGATATCACTAATTTTAAAACAGCATGTAGTCATACAACATCACGAAGTCACAATACTCAGCGAAGCGGATGGGTAACGGATGGTATGAAGTATATGTGTTCATAAAATATGGTTTAAAAATCACCAAATGATCAAATAATCATGTTCTTAATTAGATATATTTAATATACAATGAAAATCGTTTAACACGAAACTGAGGAGACTGAAATATTTTTTCGAGTTAAAAGAATTTCGTATTAAAGGATATTGCAAAAAAATATATATTCAACAAAATGAAGTTTATTAGAATACGTCTTATTTACATAGATATGTATATAAGTATGTGTTTAATAAATAACAATGAAATTAAATCATTCACAAGAACTTAATGATATTTAACGCAAAATTTTCAAGATTTTTGAAAAACAAAACTTTATTTTTTTAGAAAATAATCTGATATTTTTCTTTGTATTGTCTTTTTATCATCAAATTGTTTGATGTCGTCCATTTTGTTATTCATTTCAACATTGGGATGTGTGTCTAAGTAACTGCTCATACCTTTCATGATGTTCCTCATTTCGGGTGACGTGAGAGCAGGAGCTGCATTATACTCCTTTCCGTCGTCTGAAACTGCATCAATGATATTTTTTGAGCTTTAAACAAACTCTAAAGTGTCTACGTCTGCCATAATTGGGGCTATACACACGTTATCATCATCTACTACAACGAATTCTCCTGATGATGCAGTAGCAGTCCAATTATACAGAAACTTTCTCAAACATTTCATTAAATGATGAAAACTCTTTTCGTGTTAAGCGATTTTTGTTTCGAGTTAAGAGAAAAACTGCATAAAAATAAATAGTAGTTTGTCGGGACCGTTGTGTTATTTCGTCTTAACCGTTTTCGCATTAAACGTTGTCGTGGAACATAACCTCCCCTAAGATTATCATCCCCTCGTCTAATGTTAGTCGTTTCTGGACGTGTAGCTGAGTTAATGAATTCAAAAGACATCTTTACAAATCACTATATTTATTGATATATCTTAATCAAGGAAGGTTATATATACACTATTCAAATATAAGAACAATAAAACACAGTGGAGAATGAGAAGGGGTCACTAATTGCGGAACTACGAAATCTAAACTGAATCCACGAAAGATCAGCTAACACACGTACACGTATTTACAATTTTTAAATCACTAACCTGATTCTTAAACTTGGACAGGTCCGTCTTGTTGAGTGCTTTGGTTCAGGTAGATTAGATAAAAGCTAAACTTCACTCTTGACTTTAAAAATTCAATCTTTAGCTCTTCAGCTTTGCTTATAACTTTACTACGGCTAAATTCGTCAACGACTGCGAGTTGATTTTTCCGATGCTTCGATTCACTTTACTTTAAAAATCTACTTCTTTACTTTACAACTCTTTCTCATTTCATTTCATTCTCTCTCGTTAACTCGCGAAACCTGAACTTATATAAAATATCTCATTTGCATAAATCACACTTTGGCTCCCGGTGGAGATTGGTTGAAATAAATAAAATTTGAAAGAATATTTAGAGTATTAGTGAAGAACCGTACAGATCTGTCACAATGTATTTGGCTAATATAAAATAAAATTAAGGTTTTTGTTATTTTTTATAAATAATTATAGGACTGAATACAGATTCTTTAGATTTATAATATATTAGCTGGTACGCACACACACACACCCGTTCTTCAGGTGGGAGAATTGAAAAATTAAAAATACAGATTGAAGGATAAAGAAGTTTTTAATGAGTCAATTTTGCGTTAATTGCAAATTAAGCACACAAAAAAAAGATTTTTGCATATCTCAGCTGAACAAGAAGAACCATATTTGTTAAATTTTAAATCTGAAGTCTAGTAGCTGATACAAGGGATTTTTTTTTATTTATAACACCCCGTAACTCTCTAGTCGGTCAATTTTAGAAAACATTTTCCTAAGCTAATCTCTGCTCAGCAGAAGTATCACATTGTTACAAATTTTGTGTAATGAACGCTTAAAATAATGTAAATAATTTATATCTGGATGTATAATACGTTAAAAGAACTTTCTGTTGCGTTTATTTTATGTTAAAATTATAATATTTGCAAGCATTGCCGTTCCTTACATTATAATGACGCGATTCAATGGAATCCGAGGGAAATGTTGGAGTAAGAGCCAAATTGGCATCAGTTTTGGAGACCACGTTAGCAACGTGGCGATTGATTGAATGGTGCAGAAGTTGATATGCTATAGCGCCACCTGATGGAGAGCTGCAACAAAGAGGATAGCACAAATGCCTTCTCCACAAAAAATGCATACGCATGCCAATTTTCATTGTGATCGGGTGAACGGTGTGTTGGAGTGAAGCGATTTCATATATACAAATATCCATTTTTTCTATATATAGATAAGAATGGGAAAAATCATATAAAATGTCTTTACAATAAATTACAAATATTTCACAATATTGATAATCACAATGTTTATTGACTTATACATTTCTTTACATCAATTATATAACAAGAGTTATTTAGAAAAAATATCTTTTTTAACTTTGTGTGTGTGTGTAAATATAGCGTTATCTTTTAAAAATATTTGATAATCCTAACTTCTATATTTTAGCACAATTACTGCTACGGAATTCCATAACTCAACGCTTTATTTTACATCACTCATCTAAATATGCCAATAAAACTGTTGTAACCCTTTATCGGTATTTAGCAGAGTTGACGCAACCCTCCTTTTTTGTTAATGAAAATAAATCTAAGCTACTTCTAAACTACATTCTATGTGAAATGTATCTGTTAGTCGATAGTTGCTAAGCAAACGTCAAACAAAAATCTTATGGAATAAACTATCTTCACACGCAACAAATGAAATAAACAAAAACAAACATTTTCGACAACTGCGTATTTGCTGCTGATTTGTTTATGCAAAAGCACGTGACTGTATATACATACCTTCCTTTGTCTAGTCTAATAGGTACCCCATTCGCATGTCTGTGGCAGTATAGTCATATTTACACCTAAATGAAGGGACATGTGCATGCAGTAATGAGTGTATTAAGACTGCCATTAAAAAAAATGACTTTAGCTATTTCGTGACCAAAAGGGTTTTTTCAGCCTTTTAATTTCCAAAAATTGGGGGGGGGGGTGCATTTGCATTTATTTATGAGATAATGATATTTTAACAAAAAATCGTTGTAAAATATTCAAAAGGAAAAAAGTGAAATTCAGGCTCATATTTGAATGACGAATCACTTTACATTTTTTCTGCATGTCATATAAAAACGGGGATCTTGTTCATATGAAATTTGCCATGGTTGAGCATAACGCTATGCAGAGCGCTATCCGCTCATAAATTAGTTTTATAATGTCAAAGAAAAATTATAACAAAGTATAACAAATATCATTGGCTTTTCACAGAACAATTCAACTCGGAAAATAGAAGATAATATTTTACTTACTTTAAATTTTTATTGATCAAATATTGACTCAATATTAAAATGCAATTTATATTCAATTTTTATAATTGCATAAATTCTATTTATGATACCTTAAACACAACACTAGACTTTTATATTACATAGTAAAGAATAGTAAATATATTGTAAAATTCTGGACACATAACATTTGATTAAAATAAAAATATAATAAAGAATAGAAATTTTTTAAATATTTTATTTTATTTCTTAAAACTCCACACAGTTATCATTTCACCCAAGCAATTATTACTCTAAGATAGCATGTAATTGATCACATTCAGAAAACATCTTCATATTCAACAGTTTATTTTGCAATGACATTTTCTGTCTGTAAAGTAAAATGCGAAATAATTCCACAATTATAACTGTTGGATACATTAAATATTTTTAATCATAGAAACTATGAAATAAAAATAATTTATATCCATCATAATTCTAAAATTATAGTTAAGTAAATATTTACCAATAATTTAGGTATCAAAAAAGAACAGAAAAGAAATTCAAATCATTTAGACATACTTACTCTTCTCAGCTTAAATTTAGAAGAAGACTGAATCTTTTTAAAAGATTTCATTCACAGTTCCATTTGAATTTTATGAAATTTTAAAAATAAGTCAGGAATTCAGTTATATAGATATATATAAATTATAATTAATCCATTTAAATAAAAAAATTTAAGAAATTGCCAATGGAAATTCAATTTTAGATGTAGAATTATTCAAAGTGCTTATTTGCTTAAAATTAAAATACATAACAAAATAATGTATAAAGGACATTCAACTTTCCAAAAGAACGTAATTCGAATACCTAACTCATATACATGCGAGTAAAATAATGGAAAAGACAATGATCTATCTTTCTAAATAGGAATGATAAATTGTGAGGTTTTGTACGGCAAAATATAAGCGGACTCCTTTGGGAGAACTCCAGCTATACTTAGGAAAATGAAATTTATCTGTTCTTGCAAACGATAAAAAATTCGACTGCATATTCGCCATTATACAGTGGGCATCAAACGTGTTCGTACACTTACAATTTTCTGTGAAATTTAATCTTTTCGACTAATAAAAATTATTATATGAGAATTGCAATTTTTTTATAATACCTGCAATTTGTTCTTATTCGAATAACATAATCAATTTCTTAAACATAGTATAATTATTATTTTGAAAATTTAACAAAATAAAAAAACTGCTAAAAAATTAAGGGAATAAAGTCTGTTCTCGTACACTTAAAAAAATCTCAACATAGCTTTAAATATTTTGTTCCTTTCTTAATTTAGTACGATATTTTTTAGCGTCCACAGCAACTTTGAAACATCTTGGTATTAATTTCATCATTTTTTTGTAATTTTTGCATCGATATTCCTCCATTCTTCTGTAATTATTGTTTTTACTTCATATTTTGTTTTTAAAGTCATGTTTTCTTTTTTTGGGTTCAAATTCTCACCAAATATTTTCCATTAAGCTTAAGTCAAGTTATTTAAGAGGTGTTTTCAGAATCTGGGAACAGTTATAGAGATACCAATGGCGCATTGGACTTCAACTTCAGGGTTAGGTAATTTGGTATTTATTTATGGAATTGGCAATCATGAGCTCTATTTAAATATTTTAAAGAAAAATTTGAAATTATCCACCCAAAATTTAAATATTGGAGGCGACTTCATTTTTTAACGAGATAATGGCGCCAAGCGCACTGTTCTCAATGTACACCACTGATATCTCTATAACTGTCTCCAAATTCTGAAAACACCTCCTAAATGACCTGACTTAAGCCCAATAAAACATATTTGTGAGAATTTGAATTTAAAGTTAAAAAACATGACATAACAACAAAATATGAAGTAACAACAATTATCACAGAAGAATAAAGGAATATCGATGCAGAAATTCTAAAAAAAAAAAAAAAAAATGATGAAATCTATACTAAGATGTTTCAAAGTTGGTGTGGACGCTAGAAGATATCCTACTAAGTTTAAATTAAGACAGAAATAAAATATATAAAGCTATGTTGAGTTTTTTTTTAAGAACAATAATTTTTTAGTAGTTTTTTTATTATTAATTTTAAAAAATAATAGCTGTACCATGTTTTAAAAATTGGTCGTGTTTTTTAAATAAGAACAAGTTACAGATATTATAAGAAAATTACAATTCCAATATGTTAATTTTAGTCGAAAACACTAAATTTTATGGAAAATTGTTTGCCCCCCCCCCTTGTATCATAAAATTGCTGTTCGAAAAAGAAATTTGATTGACAATAAATATTATGGGATGGTAATGTATCTAATTAAGCAATGAAAAAATATTTTAACAGAACGAACAAAAGGGAAAAGAGAATTTACAAATACCAAAAAAAGCCTTTATCCAATTAAAATAATATATTATGTAAAAAAAAGTTGATCTCGGGGGGGGGGGATAGAATAAATCCTTTTAAATTATCTGCATGAATAGAAAGAGAGGGGGGAAAAAGAATAAATAAAAAATGTGTGTGCAAGCTGGTTGACAGAGTACGGTAATTTTCATTTAACATCGTTTCATTCTTTTTCTTTCTGTCATCGTTGATTTTTGTTTCTGGTCACATGATCACTCGCGTCACTTCGTAACTTAGCAACGGCTATTCTACCGAAAGCTGTTTTTTAATTCCAAGTCAATATCCTCTTCGTGAATCACAGATGTAGGGCCAATTAAGCCTGTCTCGATATTTAATACAAGAGGACTATGATGATAAGGTAAGCTAAATATTAATGAGATTTTTTCTTCTTATTAAATATTAGTTGTTTGATGTTTTTTCCCCTCGAATAATGAAAATGAGTGATATTTGTGTACAATTTCAGCATTCTTAAATATTTTTAATATTCATGTATTTCAGAAGTTTCTGGAAATGTTAATGTCTTCTATCTGTTAAAATATTTTTCAAAGGATACTAGCTGTATAAATTTGGTTCTTTACAAATTTTGTTTCGAAAGCTACAATATATAAGATTCTTGGTTAAAAATGCACAATTTTTTTAAAGTCTTTATTTAAAGATTTTTACAGCATAGTAAGTAAAAAAAAACCATGGCTGGTTAAAAAAAATATTTTAAAAATACTTAAAATATTTTAAAATTAATAAAATTTCTTAAAAGATTTTTCTAAAACTTATTACATTTTCAAATGAATTTTTTAACGGACTCCTTATTGTTCACATTTAAGAAAATATTCAAAATACATTTTGAGAGAATGGGTTTTAAAATAGTTATTTTAATAATTAAAATATATCCTTAGTTTTTAACTGTAAATTTTACTTTATTTGCAGAACTCTTTTTACACTGCTGAACGATGCACATATTTATCAAAAAGTAAAAGTCAAAAAAGTTTACTGAAAATAATTTAAAAATTAAATTCTTAAGCCTATTCTAACAAAGTGATAGTTAAAACTTTTCTTCACTGCTCTTTAGAAGGAGCTATTAAAGTTTTAAATTTACTAATACCTCTGCTTGTGTGTGCACTGTTTTAAATTTTACTTTAGATATTTGTAGAGGGAAAATAATTCAAGTTATTTTATGAAAATTATTAACTCATTCAATATATCAAAACAACGATAGTTATTTTTTTAAACAGATGAAAAATGAATTATCTGTGTGTGAAATATTCAATTCGTAAAAATATAGTGTGTGTTGATATTCAGAATTTCTATGACACAATAAATTAAGCTCATCTAATAATTGTTTGACAAAATGAAAAATATGTGCTTTAATTTGTAATTTTTATCAAATGAATTTTTTATGCTCTGCTGGAAGTTCGTTAATATTTTAGCTCAAGTTGCTTAGTGAAATGTTTTTAAATCGGGAAATTGTAGATATTCGTTAGTTTTCTGTTCAGAACCAAAAAAGCTGTATGTTCAAGAACGTTTTTTTTTTAAATCAAATATTAAAATAATTATCTTAATTTATAATTTTGCGCAAATACAGTAATGATTTAATGCTTATGGACAACAAAACATTTTGACTTAAATGAAGAGAAAATTGTATATTGAATTTCTTTAGACCGAAAGCAATTTCTTGGACCAGAAGTATGACTCATGAAAAAAACGTAAATCTTACTGGAAAAAAAGTTCATTTCATTGTGATTAATTTATACTGAATATATCTTTAACTATTTTTTTAATCTTAAAATAAAAATATCAAAAAATAAAAGAAAATAAAATGAAAAAATGGCAAATGAAGATAAGTCACTGTCCCCCATACATTAAAACCAATAATAGTCATAAATAAAAAAAATTATTTAATAAAATATCTTCTTCATATGCACAAATATCTTCCTCACACATTTCATGTAACAACTGTTCTTTTTGCTATAACTGAACTACATATCAAAATTGTCTGTTGACACAATTAAGTTCAAACAAATAAAAATATTCAGAATACATTAATTAGTTATGATGCCATATCGCTCTTTTTAAACTTAATTCAGTTCAATTAAATCACAGCATTAATTAAAATGTAAAATTTAAATATAAAAGTTTATATGAAAAATCTATATTTATATATTTAGAATACATTACTAATTATTACGTCATATTACTTTCCATTATAATCTTTGGCATACCAGACTTAAAAATTATATCTAAAAGATTTTAATTTCTTAACTTCCATTAATGACCTTTCTACATTTGCTCATGATAAAAATATATTTTGATACTTAACAACTCAAAATTTATAATAAAGGAAAAATTGTTCACAAATTTATCTTTTAAAGCAACTTTTATTAGTACTAATTTAGTACGTAAATACTGGCGTAAGCTTTTTTTTAAGTCTCGGAAATAAGTATTCGTATATCAAAGTGTTATAAAAGATTTAGAATTTGAGATTTATAAGAGATTTGTATAAATTGTGTGTGAAAGACTTATATCATCAAAAATTTTGTGTAAATGGAACTACATACATTCAAAATACGCAGGCTAGTAAGAATCATTTAATATACATCTATCAAAAGATAAAAATGTTTGTTACTAAATGTTAAAAAAAGTAAGCTTAATTTATAAGATTTGCAATATGCCATTATTTGCTTTGTTAATTCAGAGATAGGAATTAATACTTTGAATATCAGCAATACTTTTCATCTATCAATGATCTTATAATGCATGAATCTCTTATGTACAGATTAACAGATGATTTCTGATAAAATAGGAGGAATAAATCAGACTTTATATGCTAAAAATGTCCATACGTAAGTATTATAGACCTTATAAAGCCCTTACTAAATAATAATAAATGTAACGTAATTTTTCTCAATATGAATAGGTAAAAAATTTTAAAGTAATAATTAGTCCTTTTAATATAGTATATATTATAATAAATGTTTCCATACATAAATAAAATTTAAAACCAATAAATAATATAATATTTCCTTAAATGTTTGTTTCGTCTTTCCTAATATCCAGTATGAGATTTACATCTGACTAAATTCTGATTAAGGTTAATAAACTACGTGAAGATGGTATGTCTGTATCATTAATATATAGCATGAAAAAATTAATTTTTGAAAAAAATTTGTTTGAAACCACTGATGAGCCAACTTTTTCAGGGATGAGGATAAAAGAAATTTTCGATGGGCCAGTATACTTTACTATCATGCGCAATAAAAATTTAAAAAAAAACGATAATTTGAAAATTTTTAATACACTAATTCGATTAATGAAACTGTGACTGAAACTTCCGACTGGAAAATACTGATTCTGAGAATTTAGGAAACTTGATGCTAACAAAAATTTGCAGAACACTAACTTCGGAACATTGATGAATAATTCTTCGATGTAACTGTTAGAATATAATTCAATTAATTCAAGTTGAAAATTCAAAAATTTCTATGGGCATTTTCGCAGATGAAAAAAAGGGATACACAGTTAAAAAAATCGAAACTTTTGAATCAAATATTTGCATACTATTGCTTTAAAATCTTTGGATGTCGGTTGCAACATCTAGGTGCCTGCAATTGGCCCGTGCGCCGTATTTTGCAAATCACTGACCTGAACCATTTTACGTTTTCGTCGAACAAAAGATAGAGATTTTAGAATCATTTGAAAGAAGGTCTTGTGTTATTTTTTTTTCTTATGTTGAAATTTACTGCTTTGAACTCATTATCTGGTTGGTTAAATACTTTTCGTCGATTTTGTAAAAATACGCAATACACTTGTACACAAAACTATTTTATTCGCAGTTTTCGAATTTGTGAAGCACTTTTTTTATCTCTTGTATTAAGAAAGAGAAAAACATTAACTGACGAAATAAAAAATTATTATTTGAAATCTTATTTTGGATAAAGTGTATTTATCAATACGTTGCATGGCTTTGTGCTCGAGTCTCAATCTCGCTTAACACGTGGGACTTTTTTGAAATTATTACTTTTTTTTATTCCTTTTTGGTTACTGATTACATTACATAAGTTTTACATGCGTCATTCATTTACGGAATTATCTGTTTCAATGTCTTATCAATTGCAGAAATGAACAGTTACATTCCACATCTTCTCCGATACATTATTTTTCACGGTCACTAACTCGTGGCCGACATTGTTTTTGTCGAGTAGTGGGTATGGGTCATGGTTCCTCTGAAGCAGGAATACTCAACTTTTTTTTTCTGCCGGGCCGCATACATATGTTAGCTATTTCACGCGGGCCGCATATATATGATGGTTCATCCATGCTGGCTGCAACATGAGGATTAATGGGGAAGGGGGAGAAATGCTTTAAGACCAAGATAACATAGAAAATTTAAAAAGTGGAAATTGATCAAAATATTAAACTACTATTTTTTCTTTCTTTTTTTCCCCGTATATTTGATTTTTGTCGCTGAACTTTTCTAAATTGGAAGCATTTAAGAATCACCCTTTCACAATTTTGTATCAGTAAACGGTTTCATATGATTACCGATGATATAACAAATTTCATAGGGTGCCTTCGATATCGCTGAGACATTACCACTGACGAAACACTTTTTTTGCTGTGGTAAAGATTATTCAAAAAAGCCTATTAATCATATCTTGAAAGAGATCTTCAGTAAAAAGTGTCATTGAACGATTCTTGTTTATTGATATGTTTTGAATACACTTTCGTAACAAATCAATTACTGAACCATGCTTAATTTTCACTACAAAATAGTCAACTTCCCTACCGTCTTGGAAACAATCTATTTTCTTCGAATATTTTTGCTTGCAATATATGAAAGGTAGTTAAAAATTAGTTCCACTCACATAAAAGGGTTGCTACTCCACTGTTGTCCATCACTAATCAGAAAAAAATACATCAATTCGCATCCATACGACATCGACAGCCAAAAGTAAAATTGATATATTTGATTTTTTAACAAAGAATTTCCCTCCAAATTTTCATAAACAAAAGAATTTTTCAGAGCTATGGGCCGTGACCAGGCCACTTAAAAAGGCCCGGTGTGCCGCAGGTTGAGTATCACTGCTTTAAAGACTTATGATGAAGAGAAGCTGATGGGCATGATAAGTTTATCCGCCCTCAAAACAAAAAGTCCTTATATTAGGAGTTTGAAGCGGGGGTGCCAGCACGGGTATCATCCTCATAACTTGACCGAGGTTTAAAATTACGAGGTCCTTCACCAATAGCCCTCCCGTTGCTTTAGAGTAGGATGTTAATAAACAATCAATCCAACTGATCTTCAAGCAATTAATTAGGTCAGGGGTTCTTAACCTCGTGCCCGTGAAAGTATGTTTGGGCGCCCGTGACTGTCCTCTATATACAATATCAATATCAACCGAGTCTAACTCTCGGCTCGCCACGATTTTTGGTGTAGCGGCGAGATCCATCATTCTTTTAGAAATATTTAGCATATTCCATGAGGAAAATTATTCAGGAAGAAGCATTTTCAATTGAAGACGATATTTTAAATAATCAGACTGATATTGTATCAAAACCATGTGGACTTGATGAAAATATTTGAAATCTAGCAGAAGATAAAAGAAATATCCCCTTTTGAAAGAAGGAGCCTACAAATTAAAATCCTGTTTCGGTTCCACATATTTATGTGTGAATCGTTTTTTTCAACAACGAGCATAATTAAATCAACTATCAGATCTCGACTTAATGATAGCAATCTCAAAGATGCTTTAAGATTTTTATGTTACAAATGCCACACACTGCAATAGTACCTATGCCATTAGTGCATGTGCTGTCCAATATTTTTCGACAACTGAATTATGACTAATTAAAGTAGGGCACAAGACCAAATACTCAGCGGTCATAGGCTGCCACACAGAGTATAGTCCGGTGAGTTGGTGATACCAGTTCTGTAGAAATGAGATCTCACAGACAGTCATGACCTGTCAAAAATCTAAAATGAGCTACAGCAGCTTTTCTAGGAGCCCCAGGGACCCAGGACGGGTTCAAGATTGTCCAGTTCTTGTCCTATAAGATTGGGAATATCATCTTATACGCCTTCTTATACCCTCAAAAGACTACACTTATTGCCAATTCTTTACTTCTTCAAGGCGATTAGCTCTATCAGTCTTTTAGTTTAAACCACGTGAAGGCAACTGACCCCCCCCCCCCCCTGGTTTCCCAGGAGAGTCTGTTGGAGTTGGGTGCTTTCGTTTACTAACTGGACATGATTATTTGCAGAAGCATTTACATCGCATTGGAGTAAAGGATTCGGCCTGTTGCCCTCTGTGCCACCAGGGTGAAATAGATGGTGACCACCTCAGGCACTGCCCTATTTTTTCAAGTTTTTTGAAGACAACTCTACGGAGGCAAATTTTAATTCTTTTTATGCTTCGTCATCATTTCATTGGGGGGTTCGTCGTCTAATGGCAGAGATGCCGAAGAGGGGGGTAGGATAAAAAAAAATCTTATACACCTGATTTTGAAAAATTAGTGGATTTTTTTGCAATGCCAAAAATCGCATTAAATGTAGCTATTTTGAATTTTTTTGTTCTTTTTTAGTGCACGATATTGTTTATGATGTTTATGATTGCAATAATATAAAGAAATATTAAGAATCGTTATACCTTTTTTTGAATCTGGGCCCGACAGCAATTTCCTGTTTGTCAGATGTGCTCAGACGGGAAATAAGGTAAAACACCCCTGAATTAGGTAAATTTTTTTCCGCGTGTTTTCTTGTATCCTTCCCCCAAGATTATACATTATATAAAATTTGTATTTTTTCTCATTGTACTTCAGAAAGTTTAAAATTATTTTCTAAAAACATTAATCTTTTATCTTTTTCTGATAAAGAAATACGTTAAAACTTGATTATTATCAGTCGTCACTTTTAAAATTTAATATTTATTTATTAGTTTCCTTTCAGATTGAAATATCATAATTACAAAAAATATAGAACATTATTTTCTTAGACTATCACGTAATCAGTACATTTACTTTTAATTCCAAATTTTTTATTTATAATTTTATCTCTCGTTAGACCGATGTTCTCATTTTCTTCACTAATATTTCCCTTTCTTCTCTCTACCTCTCTCTCATCTAAGAAAATTTCAACTATAATATAAATCCTTTTCTGAGGTCGAATAAAATTCTGTTTTTAAAAATGATTTCGCTGTGTAACATTGAACGACATCAAGTTGTATTTGTTATTATTTGTTAATTTGAAATGTGAAAATCGTAATCACTATAAATCTATACTAATAACAAAAAATGAATTTGACTTTCAAATTGAAATTCTTACTCTTTTCTTAATCATTTGTAGAAGTAATTATTATCCTTCAATTTAATCTTTAAACAGCAATTGACAAAACGCAAGTTTATTTTTAAAATGCACATAATACGGCCTTTTTTTTTCAAATAGATTTGCATTTAATTGAAATTTAAAATATATTTATTTTCAAAAATCAAGAAAAATTCCCTATAAGTCCATTAAAAAAATATCATTCAGATGCACACAGAAATACCCACCAATACTATGGTACTATATATATTAAGTTCTAGATTTATACATATTATATACACGAACTTTTTAAATATTATTTGTAAGTGTTTATAAAGAACGTTTTATTTACCTAAAACATGAATACACTTCTCTAATTATATTAGGTACATTTTAATATATATATATATAATTAGTTCTGCCTCCAAATAGATGCTTATGTATATATTATATTTTTATAATATACATAACATACCGACTGTATATATGTATACACGCAGTCGGACTTCTATTTAACGAAGTCACTAAATCCCGAAAAAAGTTCGTTATGTGAAAAATTCGTTGCAAAGAGATTCATCATTCAATATACTTTAGAAACCACATAAAACATATTTTAAATTCATAAACAATATGTTATTTAAAAAGAAAGAAATTAATAATTTGTTTTTTTGTAAATTAATATTTATTTATTTTATATATTTTACCCATAAAAAAACATTGTCCAGAAATATACTGTATTTTCAACTTTAAAAAATAATTTTATATTAAAATTAATGAATTTTTAAGAACATTTTCTAATTTTAAGCCTACAAGTAATTGTAAACATACATTACTTTATAACCAATAATTTTAAGCATACACTACCACATGCATCCTTATAAATATAATTTTTGAGTAAATCTATTAATTTTATTTAAAGGTCTTTTTTTTTAAAAAAAATTATGCAGTTTTATTACTTACGGTGAATTAGGTACTTGGTAAAACCAGTTCAAGTTCATTGATAACCATAAATTGTGCTCTAGCAGAGAGAATAATTTGAAAAAATGTACTGAAATATTTTAAAATAGAGAGAGGAAGAAATCGAATTACAAGAGATAAGTTCCTTATACAGAAAATGCACTTCGCTATTTGGAGGTTATTTTACGAAGAAAATATTAAAAAGTCCTTGGTTCCAGGAAGAAATTCGCAAAATAGAGAAATTCGCAATATAGAGGTTAAACTGTATAAATCTATATATATTCTGAGAGCCAAATATTTTATCAAAATGACGTTACATGGGTCCAAAATAAAACTGCCAGTTTCTAAAAAGGTCGAGGTCCTATATCGCACCGATGATTAAATAGGAAAATTCGAAAATACGACGCGTGAGTGACACACTCTTTGTAATCCATAGAAACAAATCAAGAATAACAAAAAAGAATCACGAATACATTCTCAATTGTTACGATATAGAATAATGTTATATTTATAAGTTCTATAAAATATTTTTTTCTCTTTTGAAGTAACATTAAGATTTCTTTTGTCTTTAAGTTCGGTACCGGATATTTCAGAACTTTAAACTTTTTGGGATAAAAAAATTTCTATAACATCTAATGCAAAATATTTCCCATTTAAAAAAACACATCATAAAACATAATAAAAGTAGTTTCCAAACATTGATTTGACTTAGTATCCCTAAATAAGTCTAATTTAAATAAACAAAAATTTATATTTTATTAGATGCTAAACATCGTAACGATGTTTAGCATCCGCTAATCATCTAATATTAATAATAAATAGCATCATCTAATCTGCATGCGCCGTGTGATTCTTTTTCTCTCTAATTTAAATTCTATCACTAAGTTTAAAAATTTAACTTCCGAGCTTACTTGACTGTGTTAAATATTCTTCACGAACATAAATAATTTATTAAAAATGTTTTTAAAATTGTTTGTTATTGGTATCAATAGTCCTAAAACAAAGAATTTTCCAAACCGTAAAAAAAATTTTTTTTAATATTAAACTCAATATTTAAATAAAATCTTTTTTTTTCCACTAGTAGCATAATATTGAATAAGGTGTTATGAAAAAAAAACTAACATTATCGCAATATTTTTAAATTTTTATCGCATTCAGATTAAAAATTTCTTCAACTTGCAATTTATTCCGAAAATTTTCTTTCGAAAGTCATCTCTTACGTCCTTGTGTTTTGAGATAAAACTTCCGATATTTTCGAACTCGTTTTCATTAACAGAAATTACAAACTACACGCATACAATCCATCTCAATTCTAATCAATGTCAATCCTGATAAGGAAGCAAATGTTATTTTGTTTTTGCATGCACAACTGCTCCTAATACATGGTTTACATGTACATCATTTTGACAGAAGTATTTTGTTTCTTTTCTTTTGAGTAGATTAAGCTAAATTTTTAAGTTCTATAATATATGGATAAAAACAGAAATATATAATAAAACTAACTACAATCCATATCTCTAGACACGTTTTCAGTATAACAAAAAGAAGAAATATATATATTGAGAAATTCTGTTTTCCTGAAGTTGTATTAAAAAAAAATGTATGTACTTATGACCACACGATAGAAGTGATAACTTCAAATTTTGTAATGTTATTTCAGGAATTAGGTGAATAAAAAACAAGGGGATAATAGTATTGTCATAAAAATTATTTATTCATTATTATTATATATGGGAGAGAAAACCTAGGCATGTATTTCTATTCCCTGTACAAAGAAAGATTCAAAATGTAAATAATACTATCTGATGAAAACGTTTCAGCATTTTCTTATATTCTTGAAGTTTTTCACTCTAAATTGCTTTTTTTTAAAATAAAGAAAACTGTCAGTTGTAATGCATCAGAGAGTTGTCTTTCTACACATGCTCCATAAACCTCAAACTGGTCAATTCTCTCGTAGGTTTATTATAATTAATTATTACTGGAGTTTGGTGATTTTAGCAATTTTTTGTTGGATTTTTATGGCTCCTTGAAATGGAAAAGTGCCTCTTTAAAAAATATTTTACGCGCAAAAAAGCAAAAAAAAAGAAGAAGAAAAAATAGAAAGCTTTTAAAACTACGAAATTTTATAAATTTTTAGAGAAATTTTACAGTATTCCATCTCAGTTTAACTTGGCAGCGTTGAGAAATATATACAATGTACCAATCTACTTGAAAAATAGTTGTAACTTTCTTCTTTCTTTTTTTGGAATTTATTTCCAAGAAAATTCATAGAAATTTGCAAAAGAGGTAAAGCATTGTAGAGATTGGGATTTTAATAATATATTTCAAGTTAATCACATGTTAAAAAAAAGCATTTATTTTTTAAACAAAGTTAATGAATACAGTCAATTGAGCAACGTCATGAAATTCCAGTTTGGCTGAAAACCGATTTTCGACGCCAAATTTTGTCATTGTTGTAAGATTTTTGTTGTTGTTGTTGAAGGACTTTACATTGTTACGGAAAACTCCGATCCACATATTGTTACGAGCGTTACAAACCCGAGCGTAACAATGTTTGGCTCACGTTCAACTCATCAGTTCACTCTCCAAGTTCACTTCTTCAAGTTCACTCTCCAGCAAAACGCGCCAAAAGTTATCACTTAAAAATACACAAATAATGAAAACGATTGGAATAAATAAAACAAGTTTTTAGTTTAAAAAGTGTGCTTCTGTACCTTTTTTCGATTTGTAGGGATTTACTTGAAAGGCATTATAATTTTTCTTACGTAATCAATACAGAACAATTAAATAGTACTAATTATTAATTAAGATTACTCTTTTCTGTATTTTCATACATTTACTACAACTTAGGTACAATATTTGCGATTTTTTAGAATATTTTTGTGGGGTTCTCTATGTGATCTCTCTCTGACTCATTTCTTAAACCTCCGCTTTTTATATTTCTCATCGAACAGTTTCATTTCAATTCAGTACTATTTTTCGGGCTGAAAAAGCTAGGATATTACAGATTAAATTTCATTGTATAAAAAATTGTACTTCGTAGAATAAATGATGGTAAAAAGATTCAAAAAGACCTCTCGTGACTATATATGCATATCACAGGCGCGTTTTTATATTAAAAATGCATTTTGGGAAATTAAGTACAATTTTATTCATTGAATTTATCCCTTTTTTCTCAAAAATGGATGTAATTGGTGCTTTAGCTCTTTCTATGTATTTTTTTTTCAAACAAGGAATTCTTTATATGCATACAAGACGGTTATTTTTTTGATTTTATTATATATATATATATATAATTTTTGCCTATTTATATTTTTCATGCAAATAAAAAGACATTCATTTGATCTTTAAATATGAAATAATTTGAAGGAATAATAGGTTTAATAACAAAATTACTCTTTATATGCAATAATAGATAATTTATAATAGTTAATCAATTTAAATATATAGCTTATGCACTTAAAAAATATATTCTCCTTACGTCTAAAATTTTTCAGGTGGATAACTATTTTATTTTATTTTTTTCGAAGAAGGTAGCGCATATAGTAATTGTACGAAAAGTGTTTTACGGTAAAATCCTTCTCATGTAAAAAAAAATTACATCATTAGAATGTGTGAATTTAAAGTCGCACTATTCAGCTACACGAGGGCTTTTACATCATTAGAGAAATTTCGAAGTAATGTTTCCAAAAGCATTTACTTTTAAGTAAAAATTTAGTCTAAATTTATAAAATATTATTCGTATATTTAATTGAATGAAGCATTTAAAATATTTTGTTGTGAGTACATTCGAAAATTGTTTCAATTGCATATAGTTGATATATTTCATGGTGGATTTAACACAAATAAAAACAGTTTCTCTCTCTCATGAAAAAGGAGTGTAAATTATATTCTGTAAGTAAAAGTACAATAAAACAGTGGAAACAACAATAATGCAATAACAAAACAATAAAAAGAAAACAGTAAGATATGAACTTTCGTTTTTCAAAAGTCCATTCACATTTTAGAAAATCAGTACCTTAATTAATCGATGATCGTATTTTCGTTTTGGTGATTATCAATGCTTGAAAAACTGAAAATGATTAGTAATTTACAATGATTTACTTTAGATAGAAAAATACATTTATATATTTTTTACTTACAGCATTTTTCAGTTTCTGATTGGAGCAAAATTTATAACAGAAATTAATAATCTTCAAACATAGGAAAATGGGTTCAAGTAATAACTTTAAAATCTGATGTTGAAAATATAATTAAAACCATATCAAAACAAACATTTTTGCAATAAATTATTCTTTTCTTAATACATTTTTAAATAATATATTTTCGTTTAAGACGAGATAGATTGGACTTCTTGAAAAAAATCTTTGCAACAGCAACAAAGCATTTTGTTGGCGGGAATGTCACAAAATGCAGAGGAAACAAAATCCTCCTATATAAAATTTGTTACATTCTATATATTGATAAAAATATAAATTGATGCAGAAATTGTTAAAATGTTCCTTAAATGCTTCCGATGTACTCTTTGATAAATCCAGTTATTTGTTTAGATATTTTTTTAGTGAAATAAATGAAAAAGTTTTTATAAATAAATTTGAAACAAAAGTGCACAAGCAAGTCTGAACTAATATTTCTAACTATTAATACTGATTTCAATCTGGAATTCAGTAAACATTCTTTGCTGCACTTGATAAATTAATATCTGAAATAAAAATAAGTGAGGTTTTGTTAAAAGAAAAAAAATCAAAATACATACAGCTTTGTTTTTTATGACAGTAGAATGCAAACAAGAGCCTTGGGTGAGTGAATATTAACGTCGCACTGTTCAGTTATACACGAGGGCTTTTGGCGACGGTCCGCGTAATTTTGAACCATGGTCAAGTGACGCGGACTACACCTGAGCTGATACCACCTCTCCTAACTACCACACCATACCAACGGGAGGACGTTTTAACTCTCGACAGATTTAACGTGCATCGCTCCCCTACACGGCGGGTTTTCAGTGGCACTGGGATCGAACTCAGGACACGTTAGCCATGATCCGATGCCTAGACCACTTGGCTACCGCGGCCACACAAGGGCCTTGGGATCATTGATGAAAGGAAATCGAAATTTTGCCATAACTGGGTAAAAAATGCAAAAAACTTATTTTTTTGGTAAGTTGAGTTTGATAGAGTTGGTTTTAAAATGATATCTAACATTAGGAGTTTTAATATTTTGGTCAATTTTCCACATTTTAAATACCCTTGATCTCATAGCCTCCCCCCCCCTCCGCATTAATCCTCATGTTGCGGCCCGCTTGAAATAGTTATCATATGTATATGGCTCAGCGGAAAAAAAGGTTGAGTACCTCTGATCTAGACCTCGGTTGGGAGGAAAACCTGTTTGTAAATTTTGTAAATATTAGCTCCCGTTGTGTGAATAAATATCTATTAAAATATTTTCCTTGGAGTCTTACGTTACCACCAACACACATTCTCTCTCTTGTTCACATAAATTCATATTACCGCGGTAGCCAAGTGGTCAAGGTATTGGATCATGGCTGGTGTGTCGGGAATTCGAGCCCAGTACCATTGAAGACCTGTCGTGTAGGGGAGCGATGCACGTTAAATCTATCGAAAGCTCAGACGTCCTCCCGTTGGTGTGGTAGCTAGGAGAGGGGGTGCCAGCTCAGGTGTCATCCTCGTCACTTGACCATGGTTCAAAATTCCGAGGTCCGTCGCCAAAAGCCCTCGTGCACAGCTAAACAGCTGAACACGTCGCACTCGTAGCTGAACAGTGCGACGTTAATATTCTCTCACTCACTCACATAAATTCATTCAGATTAATGTGCATATTATACAAAATAAAACTCAATTATAGTGTACTGCAAAAAAATAAACATAAGCACTCAGCAATTCAAACTTTGGGTATTTATTAAATATTTAAAAGTATCTACAATAGAAAAAAATAGAATCCTATTATACAACATACAAAGCTAACAAAAAAGAAAACCTCGTTGCGTTGTGTGAAATTTTCATGGAAAGAAATACGCTTCGAATCAAGTTAAGACTTTATTTTTATTGATTGCATTTTTAACACAATGCTCTGAATAAAGCAGCTTCGCACTTTAGAAATATTTTGAAGCAACCATTAGCAGTCTATTGATTACTTTCTGAGGGGGGGGGAAACAATTTTTCGGTGTTCGTCTCACTGTTGTGGAGACACAATGCTAAGTAAACGTTGAAAAACAGTCCATAATATTTTGAACTTCACCTATTTCTGATAAATTTTTTATGATACATTAATATCGATAAATTTATGTCAATTCTAACAAATAAGCCGATAATGGAAGCAATGGGTAAAGTAAAAATAAAGTGATGAAAAAATTCTATCTTTACCTCGACTAATTTAGAAGTAAGTTTAACTAATTCTTAATAATATTTAAAATAAAATAATTTATTATATATTTAGTTTTTAAAATTACGTAAGTATAGTTTAAATATATTTAAGCAGTTTTTGTATTTGTATTTATGAAGAGGTAGAGAATGGTAGATGCATAGTTGAACTGCGAATAAATACACAAATATCATTTATTACGCTCGTACTATAGTTTTCGAGACAAATTCTATTTTTTTCATTCAATTATCCATTATTTAATGTCATAATTATTTAGTATATTTACTGTAGTTCTATACAGATATTAATCTTTTTTTTTTGCGCAGTTTGTTTTGTTTTTAGAAAAAAATACCTTATACCGTAAAATATGGCGCATAGCACGCATCCATACTTTCAAGCTGCACTTTTTGATTTTTAGGTAAATTCGCCATATAACGCGCACCCCCTTTTGTACAAAGGGACCAGAAATGTGTATGTATAATGCTCACGTGTTTTGAAGTCAGTTATTCGAGTTATTATCCCAGGATTTTGAAAAAATATTATACTATTAGAATCAGAATTCCTTAACTTCATTAGGTGTGTCATTTCTTTTAATATATAGTATTCCGATATATGTAGAAGTTTTATTTTTCTTATGCTCATTTTTTTTTATTTTTGAAGCTATCATTTTTATACCCAGCGTATAATACGCACCCCGTAAATTTCAATATTATTTTTTGTGTTAAATATGCGCGTTATACGTCATATTTTACGGTATATCTTTTTTGATTCATCAATGGCCTTGCTCTTTTACTACAAAGCTAAACTTGTTAAAAATATAAATAAATTTGTATATTAAAGCTTTTTCGGATCACGAGATAATGGGTTTATACAACTAAAGAACCTCCTTTCATTATTTTATTTCAAAAAACATCATATTAATTCTGTATATGTTTACCAATTTTTTACAATAATGTTATTATTTATTTTATTAGAAATAGTTTTGATTTTTATATGTGATAAAAATATTTTTTCCATGACAATTATAAAATATTCTATTACGTCTATATTTTTTAGTTATAAACTAATTTTTCCATTTTGAAAAATTTTTCCTTTAAATTATCTAATTGATCTATCTCCCCCCCCCATCTAAACTGAAATTCAATTAAAACTGAGAATCCTCACTTTGAACAGTTAAAAATATTCGAGTAAGATTAAAACTGCTGTGATATTTCAAACACGAACTGCAAAAAATTAAACAGTCATCTATAAGATCATTTATTACAGTAAATTAAACATGGAAAAAATATTAAAATATAGATATCCTTAGGAAATTTAAATATTTGAGTTTAATAATATTATTCCTTCTCTGGTGTCATTTTAAAAGGTTAAAAGTCATGAGATGGCATTTCAACTCTGCTATGAAAACGGTAGAACTACTAAGAAACTGAACATTTATTTGTCGTTGCTGTTTTATAAAATGTTCTATTTATAGAAGTTGTGGTATATATGCTATAAAGGGATTCAAAAATAGAGATATATTTGTATTTGCATAATACACATGACTCTAAATCCAAATGTAGAAATAATACTATTTCATAAATATCTGTAAGAAAATGGTTATTTTATTGATAATACGACGTGCTGTAAATATTACAAAATGGGCAGAAAGTCATTTTACAGTTTTAAATTATTATAATTTCTAATGCTTTTTAGTAGATTATTTAACTGAATTGTGTATACGATGCTATACATTATTCTGAATTGCTTTTTCGAAATATTGGAAGTATGAAAAACAATACCTTTTAGATGAATGCCATACTCTAAATCGCAAAAAAGGACTTTAACATCACAATTTTTTTCATAACAACTTGCATTACCTCTTTCTGTATTCTTTGAATTTCCAGATAAAAATTGGTTTTCAGCAGACCAATGACTCTAGGCTTAATAATGACAACAAAAAAAAAGTTTCCACTTAGTTGTGTGTGTGTGTGTCCCCAGAGGATTAAAAAAAATGTCTGCTTGAATTCAAATATGAAGCAGATACACTCTATTTATGAGAACAGGGGAACCTTTATTTGCATTTTAATTTGGATAATTTTTTCTCACACATTGTGTGTGTGTGTGTGTGTGTGTGTGTGAATGTGTGTGATCAGTTTTTATATTCATTCATAATTAAAATCTCAACTCTTGATTCTGATAGAAAACCGGTAAAAAAAAATTGTTAATTTTCAGAAAAATTATTCACATTTTAAAACTTGAAGGGACTTTCGGTTCTCCCAGTAATTGTATTTGGGGTTTACAGGCAATATGTGTACAAATTACCTTGGTTTGTGTTAAATGAATGCTTTACAAGTTTCTAAAATCTTAGAAATCTTTTTTTAATTTTTTTCGCTCTTTCGATTTATTTAAAAGTGTAAATGTATTTGGGAAAGGGGGTTAAAATTATATTTAAAGATGTTCAGGGAGGAATTCAAGGGTGGAAGTGGAAAAACCATATTAGTAGATTACTTGATACCTAACAATGCGTGGGCCTCATCAAGAACCGCCTATTACACATAAAAGTCCATTACTTTTTTTAAAAATATGTACCATGATCTAAGTTTTAATGACTCAAGTATGTAAGTCATGTTATTGAAGCTAAATTACCACATCAAATTGAGTTGCATGAATTTGAAAGGAGTCTCAATAGACCAAGTATGTTGATACAGTGATTATGATAAAATGAAGCTTTCATTGCTGCTGACGATCATTTGATATTATTTAATAGTCATATCAAATTTAACCAAAGATTTTATTGATTACAATAAGATCTCTAACTTGAAATTTAAATTAAATTTTAAAACAGCACACTTGAGGAATCAGAAAGTCCTGATTCTTCTTACATTTATTATTTTACCTGTAAATGATTTATATGATATTATCTGCAGTGTTCGCCTTTAATTATCACTAGGCTTCATTTAATCAATTTTGAGACTTAAAAATAATCTCGACTTTTTCACTTCTTTTTCCGAGGATAACATACTGAAGGTTTACCAATTTTTGAAAGTTAATGACCTCACAATTAAAAGCTGAGATTCTAAACTTAATCTAAAGCTTACTCTAAGAGTTCATTCACTTTTAGAGAGAGAACTTTATTTGCTTAAATATATATATCTGAAAGTGTACATTCCTTTGCCATTCTGATATAATCAAGGAAGTTTAAATTGATTTTCAATATCGCCAGGGCTTGAAATACAATCTCAAATAGATAAAAACTTCAGTCAAACTATAAAGGATCAAGAAAAAGGACTGTTTTCGAATCAATAGCATACTTATTTCAAATACGGTGAATGTATTATAAAATATTTACATATTTATAAAAATATTCAAAATTATATAATAAATTTTATAAACAGATTCATAATAAGTAGTAAACGTATCTAATGCTTTTCTTCTAGTTACACACATATTTAAACAACTTTTTCATGTTTTAGGAAAACCACTTCTGATTACTTTATTCTATTTTAATTTTGCTGATGGGATTTAATTTCTTCCAAAATTGAAAGAAATGTGAAGTTCGTAAATGAGAATTAAAACACGTGCACAGATTCTGCTAAAAACCTAAACAACGCGTTAAGTTAAAAATCAAAGATCAAAGTGATTTAAAAAATACCTTATGGCAATTCCTTAATGTAAATCCTGCGACATAAATAATTTTAAATATTATGATTCTTTAATTAATTAATAAAAAAGAATTTTTATTCTTGAAAATGAGTAATAAATATCGTAAGTTTTGATTCACATGTTCCATTATGCA
This sequence comes from Trichonephila clavata, assembly GCA_019973975.1. Classification (NCBI taxonomy): domain Eukaryota; kingdom Metazoa; phylum Arthropoda; class Arachnida; order Araneae; family Nephilidae; genus Trichonephila; species Trichonephila clavata. Next base: position 305,367 of record BMAO01039231.1, read on the forward strand.
ACTAATTAGATAAGATAACTTTAAAAACTGTTACAATTCGTTTTTAAATGTAAATATTGAATTAAATTGCAATTTTTTACGTTCCATCGTGATAAGATTAAACAGTAAATTTTGACCAGAAAAACAAATAACGGTGTTAACAAAAACAAAACGAAAATTTTAGTTATTATTAAGTGAACTTGTAAAACGAATTAATCCCAAAAATTGCCATTATTATTTCTTTTCGAAAGTAGGATTAGAAATCATTAAAGCTATTATTTTTATAAAATATGAATAAGAAAGTACTTAAATAACAAGAAACTCTGGGAACTCACGGAAAACCGTGCTATGATTTTTTTTATGTGCCAACTATTATTTTCAGTCAATTATTAATTGCAAAATCAATTGTGGGAATAATTGGCTATTTTATAACAGAATATTTTAATAATGAAAATAAATACATATTGCATTTCAATCTTATTCTAGAATAAATGTGCAGGTTTTTTTTTTAAATGCTGTCTTCAAATGACGATGAATTATTTTCGTGCATAATGTAATGACTCACCGACACATGCATATTTGCATAATGAAACTTGAGTGGAAGAATATACTTGCTCAAATGACTTTCAAGCATGCAATATTTCTTTTTTGATTTTGTATATTTTTTCCTTATCTAGTGAAATTCATTTGAAACTGCTTCAAAAAGCACGTGAAGATCTGTCCAATTATATGCAATTTTGTAAAGAAATATTTTCCAAAGAAAAACAATATAGTGTAATTTTTTTTTATGCCTTACCACCTTGTAAGAAAGAAAATATAAACATTTTAAATGTAAGCTACTACATTTTGCCTATTATTTTATTTCAAAGTGCTTCTTTTAAATCCATTTTTTAAAAAATTAAATGATAATCAAACTATTGACATCAGTATTATGGAAATTTGTTTCTAAATTGTTAACATTATTAATGTGGGAATATAACCATTTTAATTATTAGTAAAATGTATTGCGAAATATTTATCTCTCACCCAATTTTCTGTATTATTTCTGTTGATTTCTAAACAAATTGTTATTAATCATTTTTTAGTTATTCCAGTACTCAGATAATTTTTATCGATGCATTTATTGCTATATTTTGTTTGAATAAGCAAAAAATTTTTTTATCGAATTGTATTTGAATTAAAGTATTGGCACTTTTATTATTATAAATTTTACCTAACAAGAGATCCAAAAGTATTTGGTCAAATGGGGTTCCATTGTGGTGAAATAGTGGTCTTTTTTTTTTATCGGGGAAGTCAGATCTCTTTCTAAAAAATAATGCAATATTTAAAATATTTTTTCGTGTAGATTTAATTAGGCACATTAAATATTTAAGAAAAATCGTAATTGAAACTTAGTTGTTTGCAGTGGATTTCTTACAACAAAAAAAATTTGTTAATGTTTCTTAATAACTGATATTACTTAAATTTAAATATATATATTTCTTTTTAAAAAAGTGTAAGCATCTTATGAAAAAAAAATCTGGGGTATTATTTCTTTTTAAATATTTTCGTAAAAATTCATTGTTTTTAATTTAAAAATATTTTCTAATTACTTATGCTCTTTCAGTTTAATGTAACGTTTTAACGACTCTCTCGCTGAAAAAATCAGATACGTCTGAAGAGAAAAAATATTTCAATCTGCTTCACTTGAAATGTTTTAAAAATTATTATTGGGGCTTAAACTGAAATTCTGAAAAGAAAAGAGAGAAAATAAATGGCATTTATACCTAAGAGCTTCGCAGTTACCATTAGTAAAAAATTTTCCTTTCCAAGAATAGAATAATGGGGGCAATTTTCCTTCGAATTCTAAACTTAAGGCAGAAATAACTTCCATTGGAAATCAATCAGCCAGAAATAGATTAAATTCAATCATTTTGAACCGTGTATCGAAAAATTGCATGTAACAATTTCTGACAGAAGAAGAAAAAAAATAGAACAATTTTGGGAGTTACAATCACAACCATTCGTACGACTCAACCCGAGTTTCTGTTTGGAAATAGAAGTAAAGAAGAGAGAGAGAGAGTATATATATATTCTGTGATGGTAATAAAACAGCCTCAAATTAACTCTTATGTCTTATACACAAATATCAAAATTATGTAAGTATTATAAATAAATATTATGTATATTGCATCAAATATATTGATTTCATTTGATTTGAAGTTGACGAAAACTATTAAAAAACGATATTATAAACAGTTAACTTTTTTTAAGGTTCTTTTAATATCAAACACTGAGCTTTTTGTTTTAGAAGATATTATAGCCTTTTTGTGTGAGTAACTTGGAATAACATATTTATGTTATTATGTATATTTATGTTATTATTTACCATATTATGTTAAACGAAATTCTCTTTTAAATTATATCTATCAAAATAGAATTTTTATATTTAATGTTAGATTAACGTCATTGAATAATATAAATCCTCAGAAGCTATCCCTAACATATAGTTCATTATAGAAACAAGAAATATTGTAATTTTTCAAAGCTTTTGAGTACTATTGAAGTGTCTTAAAAAGCTTAACAAGGATTTAAAATCAATGTTTTTTTACATACCGCTGTATTAAATTTCAAATTAATTAGAATACTGTTTACCAGAGTTACCAATACAGAACCGTGCTCAAAAAGGAAAGTAAAAATCCTGATAGATAATACATTTTTTTTGTTAATCTCTCTGTTCCAAATGTCTTGTGATTTTCATTCTAGAATCTATTCACAAAATAATATGCTTAGAATAATTCTAACACACATTCACTTAATTTTTATGAGTTCGTGTTATTGATGCAAGACTTTTTAATAAAAATTGAGCCAGTCTTTAAATTTTAATGCGTGTAAAAAATATGTCATTTTATACTTAACTGCAAAATAAACCTTTAGTATGTTAAATTTTGGGATGTATAAAAAAAAGGGGCATTGATTATAATTAAAGTTACCAGTGTATTAAAACAAATTCTTTTTTCCCATGCGTTATTAAAGTTAGAGTGTGATTTAAACATTGAAGTATTTTTTTCAGTTAAAAAATATATTTCCGAATTGTATGTTATTTCTCAATGCTACGCAAAAATAATCTTGATTTTTTATTAATAGCATTTCTTTAACGTATCATTATTTTTTTTTTCATTTATTTCACTTTACGTTAAAATTCTCATGACTTTGAAGAAGTTTAAAAATGCTTTTTTAATACTTTATATTGCTTTCCATTTCTTATTCACGCAGACGACAATTCATATTTGAAAAATTATTACAATGAACACCTTCACAGCACGTAATAATTTTCAACCTCTAATTGGCATCAAGTGTATGCGTCCGTTGTTAAAAAACAAAAGCTTAAGTAATAAAATCGTCGATAGGGGGCAGTGACAACAACATAAATAATAAAACAATTCCTACGTGATTTCTCGTAATACCATTGATTGCAATTTTACTGATAATATTTACGAAGTCGTCACAATATAGAAGTATCGAATTTCAATAAAAAAACACACATTATCACATTTTTTTTACTGAAATTGATGATAATGACTCTCTCGTGCTACCATCCAATTTTTTTTTCATTTAATTATTCATTCTAATTTATTTTTCTCAGTGTCAATGTTTCTTCTAGAATAACTAACTAGTTTCAAAAAATAATCCTTCAACTAATTTCCATAATTTAAACGATATCATGATTAAATCTTGTTTATATTCGATATTTTTTGGATGTAATAGATTTTTTTAACCGAATTTTCATTTATTTTAAATTATTTATGTTACTTATGTCATTTTTACTAAAAAAAAATATTAAAATAAGTTGATCACACATTTTGCATCACTCTAAAAAGAAACATTTTACTAGGCAAGGAAAAAAGTATCGTTACAAACATGGAAGAACTGGCATACTAAATCGGCACCAGACACATTATATTTTATTTTATTCTAAAAAATTACCGTACAGAAGGCCGTTCGCACTTTATGGAAACGATTTTGATAGTTAATTAGCGCGTTTTTCACGTAGTGGAACAAAAGCGCTATTAGAACGCAAATTTCGTCTTCGTTCCATATTTTGTCGTACCTTTTTCTCAGCCAATAAGCAAACAATTGACCTCGGGTTTTCGGCATTTGTGCCCTAGATGAGCCGAATCATATTTAAATTTTCCCATAGTTTTCCCGAATTTTCCTACAAATTTTCCTGAATTTCGCTAGTTTATAACAAAATTTTCTCAAATTTTACCTAGTAAATTTATTGTTTGCAAAAAAGTTTTTTTTAAAAAATCTACCTACATTTTGGAGGAAATCTTCACAAAAAAAAGTTCAGAAAACAAGTATAAAAGGCTCTGATTTTACTTTTTTAATTTAATTCTTTTTTTTAAACAGTAAAATATGATAAGATATATAGTGTGAAGCAAAAATAGTTTTTTTGAAAACTAAAAGTGATAAGATATATAGTGTAAAGTGAAAATAGTTTTTTTTTAAAACTAAAAGTGTGAAATTTTTTTTTGTCAACTAAAAGTGAGAAACGTGCTAAAATTACTTGGCCATGCCAATGAGATATCTTGTTTTTATCAATAAATACCATATTTTTTGTGGAAATTTGCAGCCAGGATTCTCAACAATAGCTCTAGCTCGAATTTTTCATGAAAGTAAACTTTGTCTTTTTGTACTTCCATGCAAATTTTACTCCATTCCTCTTGAACCGTTCAGTGTTCTTGGATGCCATTTTCCTAATGCTCGTTGCAAAACCGAAAGCACAAAAGTTCATTTCAGAAGTGTAGGTTGATTTTACATGTATTTTATCAAATGAGATGCACTTTATACTACCTGTTTCTGATTCTTTCTTTGCGAAAAAAGCGGCAGTTGACTTAGACGTGTGACTAGAGTTTTTGTATATATGAAGCTCAACTTTAGCAATGTCCTTTCCATATAAAATTGGAATTTCTTCTTTAAAAATTGGTTTCTGCTGATAGTAGAGCGAATAAATCTTGGCTTCACTTGAGACGTTTTGATTTTTAATTTGCCGTTGTAACAAAATCCTGCTATTATCATGAATCCCTTTGGGAACTTTTCTGTACACACTAACGAAACCATTCCGTACCGTCACTCCCGTCAATAGAAAGAAAATTTGATCTTTTTTTATTGCAGTCGCTTAAATATATCCATGCCTCATCTAGTGTTCCCACAAATTTGCATTCTTAGGCAGACAGGTATTTTTCATATACAGTGGACCCCCAAAGTGTTCGTACACTTGCAATTTCCTATAAAATTTAATGTTTTCGACTAATAAAAATTAATATATTGTAATTGTAATTTTTTATGATATCTGCAACTTGTTCTTAATAGAATGACATAATTATTTTTTAAAAAATGATATAACTATTATTTTTAAAAATTAATAATCAAAAAGCTATTGAAAAATTAAGCCACAAAAGTCTTCGTACACCTAACAAAATTCTCAACTTAACTTTAAATATTGTATTTATTTTTTACTTTATACTTAGAAGGATATCTTTTAGTGTCAACAATAACTTTTAAATGTTTTGGTTTTAGATTTAATCAGTTTTTTTGTAATTTCTGCATCGGTTTTCCTCCATGCTTCTGTTATTATTGTTTTTACTTCCCATTATGTGCTTATATGTCATGTTTTCTTTTTTTTTAAATAAAATTTTCACCAAATATGTTCTACTGGACTAAATAAACTGGTTGAGGAGGTTTTTTCAGAATTTTGGACAGTTATAGAGACACCAGCGGCTTACATTGAGAGCAGAGCGCTTGGCGTCATAATCCAGTTAAAAAATGAAGTAGTCTCCTATATCCAAATTTTCACCAGATAATTTAAAATTTCACTTTAAAATATTTAAATAGAGCTGATGATTCACAATACTATTAAAAAATACCAAATTACTTAATTTTTGCGGCCGATTTACACCTCCACGCAAGAACACTTCCATCTCCATGGTTCATTGATTCAATTTGATTCTTGGGATTAAATTTCAAAAAATTCAAAATTGGCAGCAAATTGATTGGGAGGACGGAAAATTAAACATTTTTGGTTCTGATGGGTATATAATAGTTTGTAAATGAAAAAATGAGGAATTTAATCCCATGAATTTATGTAGAACAAGAACTCCTCCACCTCCATGCTGAAGCATGGAGGTGGAGAAGTTCTTGCGTGGGGGTGTAAATCGACTTTAAAATTAGGTAATTCGGTTTTTTTTTTATGGTATTGTGAATCAAGAACTCTATTTAAATATTTTAGAGGAATTTTAAATTATCCGTCCAAAATTTGGATATTGGAGACCACTTCATTTTTTAACAAGATAATGGCACCAAGCGCCCTTCTCTCAATGTATGCCACTAGAGTCTCAAGAACTGCCTAAAAATTCTGAAAAAACCTCCTCAATCAGTTTATTTAGACCAATAGAACATATTTGATGAGAATTTTATTTAAAAAAAAGAAAACATGACATATAAACACATAATGGGAAGTAAAAACAATAATAGCAGAAGCATGGAGGGAAACCAATGCAGAAATTACAAAAAACTTATTAAATCTAAACTAAAACATTTAAAAGTTATTGTGAACACTAAAAGATATCCTACTAAGTATTAAAGTAAGAAAGAAATACAATATTTATAGCTAAGTTGAGATTTTTGTTAGGTGTACGAAGACTTTTGTGGCGTAATTTTTAATAGCTTTTTGATTATTAATTTTTAAAAATAATAGTTATATCATTTTTAAAAAATAATTATGTCATTCTATTAAGAACAAGTTGCAGGTATCATTAAAAAATTACAATTACAATATGTTAATTTTTATTAGTCGAAAACATTAAATTTTATAGGAAATTGCAAGTGTACGAACACTTTTGGGGTCCACTGTAATTTTTGACAATTTGTTTTTCTTTCAGCAATATGGCAAAAACAGAGGCTTTAACATCTGTTTTAACTTTAAAAATCCTTATAAATTATTTTAATTACAGTTCCGGAAATCGTTCCTACTTTCAATGAGATGAATTTTTGAGTCGGTGGATTTTCCGTTAATATCAGAGAATTCACTTTCTTGACAGTCATATTTTCATTTTTACTTCCTGCTAGACGCTTTTTCCCTAACAAATTTAATAAATAATAAATACCTTTGATTGAAATGCAATAACCAAGATTTTTACACCGCTTTTTAATTTGTTGATACGAATATTTCTCTTCGGAAAACATAATTACGTAACCTTCCAGCCATATAACATTTTTAGGAGCCATTTTTAGAATAAATCTTTTATCATTTCAATCAAAAGAAAATCTTTGCAGACGATTATTCTGAAGTTGCCAAAGTTTTACCTCAAAATAAATGCGAGATAAAGAATTACAAAATCGTTCCCATAAAGTACGTGCGAATGACCTTCTGTACTTATGAGCCAAAAGCCCTCGTATAACTGAATAGTGCGATGTTAATATATTTACTCACTCTGTATTTATGAGATAGATTTAAATTGTGAGACGCGCGCGGAGAGATAAGCATTAGAACTCAAAAATTACATCGATTTCTTCCAGATTTTTATATATTTCAATACTTCTCTTCCTTAAAAATGTAATGCAGCAATAAAAATGTTGGTTTATTGGCAATGTGAAGAATATAAAAGATATCTGATGAAAGATTATTTAAATTAAGTTGTACATTCGCTTCAGGAATTAAAAGTTTGTATTTTAACACATACACGCACATATATATATGATCTCTAATTACGTAGTATTTTGGTTCTTAATTAAAAATGTTTCAATTTTTTGCAAATATTTTTTTAAAAAATAACTTAAATTCATTTTATTTAACGCGAAAAAATATCAGTGGGAGAAAAAATATTTCGAGAACATTCATTTGTAATTCTCCTTTTAAGCAAAGAAAATTGTTACAACTGCATTCAATATTGCCCTGAAAGAGGAAATCAAATGAACAAATATACATGTCTGATATCTCAAATTACAAAGCAGGTGGTACAGTTCGTTAGAAGAAATATTGAGTTGGGAATCTCAAATTTCTCTCTTTTTCAGACAAATATATGCCACTGTTGCCAGATGTACGTATATTTACATAAGACACCTGAGGATATTAAAACAAGTCTTTGCAAATAAATATTGATATCAGCTGTTAAATACCAGGAAAGCAATTCGAATAAAAATAAGAATAAATTTGCACTTTTATCAATGATTATTTAAAATAAATTGAAAGTAAAAAAGCTATTTTAAAACAAGCTTTTATTTAAACGCGCTAAAAGAATAAAATAAATTTTTCTTTAAAATTTTTTTACTATCAACTTATAACGTCATTACACAATTTATATGATATAAAAGCTTGTCGAAAGATTAAAGCACTCTTATTTACTTAGTTTGAAAATTTTAAGAAATTGAAATCAATCCGATCAAGTGATTTAATTTACTTGTTTATCTGCACAGGTAAATCTCGCGACAAGCTTTTATATCATATAAATTGTGTAATGACGTTATAAGTTGATAGTAAAAAAATTTAAAAGAAAAATTTATTTTATTCTTTTTAGCGCGTTTAAATAAAAGCTTGTTTTAAAATAGCTTTTTTACTTTCAATTTATTTTTCACTTTTTAGTTATCACTCGACAGGTTTCTTAATCTGTTCATCTCATTCAACGCATCATTGTTGTTAGGTGTTAGCCGGTTATTTTCGAACAGTCGGGCTAAATGAATTCTCGCAAAAAGGGTACTAGACGAAAAACACAATTTTTTCTTAAATCCGTAAATTTTAAGCAATTCTTTCAATCTTCGTACAGATCTTGGGTAATATTATCCTACACACGAAAAAAAGTTTTATGAGATTTTCTTCATAAATGACGAAGTTATTAAATATTAAAATACTGAGTATTTTTTGAAAAATCGTAAAAAAAAAATTTCGACATTTTATTTTTTAAATGACTGATTCTAAAAGAGCAAATCATGAGCTGTTTTAGTACGGAATGTCGATTCATTTAAACAAAAAAAAAATTCATGCGCGTCGATTTAGACATTATTTTCATAAAAACGCATCGATTTTGACTTATTTAAAAAAAATCGTAAGAAATACAAATATTATTTTGTAAAAAACATTATACCGTATCGAGACGAAATAAATGATCTTTCCGATTCTATAATTATTTTTTGTCTGAGCTTCATAGATTAACCACTTAAGCGGTCAATTTTTTTGACCAAAATTTTCCCAAAAAAAGCCCATTTTTTAACTGCATGTAACTAAGCATAATAATTAACAGAACGCGCGAAAATGGAAGATTTTTATTTTAATCTCCGGTTTAAAATTTTACTCACCTTTTTTTATTTTATAATTTTTGAACACAAAAACCCTTAAATGTTTGCTTTTAATAAGTACATTCTGCGTACTATGAAGAATATTTCACATACATCTTAAAATATATTTTCTTCCACTTACCAAAAAAATTTCATGTTCATACCTCTTTTTCATACGATTGATAGGATTTCATGTGTTGTGTGTATATTTATATGCACACACAATATGAAGAATAGTGTAACACTAAGTCTTATATTCCAATGGGGATAGAGATAATATCGACTTCTTTGGATTATCTATCCATTTTCCTTTTTCTTAGGCAACACATTGTACATTGCCTTGTAAATCCCTGTTCTTTATCCAATATTTTCAAGAATATATATTCTTGCCTTCAGTGAAAAATTCTCACCTTCACCACTACCAAAATTCTGAATGAAGAGTAATTCAGTACCATGGACAAACTCTCTCTCTGCATCTCCTAAAGACACACTATACTAATAACCTTATTATAGGAATAAAAATGTCTGTGCAAATAAAATATAGAAAGAAAAAATTTCGGTGCCTGTACAGCGCACGGGCAAACCGGTTGTGGCTAACTTTCAGTAGCCCGTAAGGTTAATGGGCAAACCAGTTAAGGGGTTAAATTTAGAATTTCTATAATACTCCATCTCAGTTTAACTTGGCAGCGTTGAGAAAGGTATACAATGTACCAATCTACTTGAAAAATAGCTCTACTTTTTTTGTTTTGAATTTAAATCCAAGAAAATAGATAGAAATTTGTAAAAAAATTGCATATGTTGTAGAAATTAGATTATTTTTACATTGTAGAAATGTAATTATTTTTAGACAAAGTTAATTAATACAGTCAATAGCGCAACGTTATGAAATTCCAGTTTGGCTGAAAACCGATTTTCGACGCCAACTTTTGTCATTGTTGTAACAATAAAATTATTACAACAATGCAGATATATCCAAGTTGGCGCCCAAAATTAGTTTAACGTTTTTAATTAATATCTTTCTAATTAATTGCAATATCGGAATATAAATGGTCAAAACATGCATTGTCATCCAAACTAAACGTGTATACAAAATTTCAGCTCAATGGGAGGAAGATATCAGCTTCAAAATTGAGTTGCAAGATTCCACCCGAACAAATTACATACATACATACATACATACATACATACATACATACATACATACATACATACATTGTAAGTTAAATAAAAGCTTTTAATAAAAAAAAAGAGTT